>VUYV01000466.1:404282-464385 GCA_008711295.1 Anarhynchus alexandrinus
TTTTTTTTTATTTTTCCCCCCAAAACACCTGCACAATTGCCAAAACCCCAGCACTCCTCAGGATGCCAAAAGCATCCCTGGCTCCCGGAGCAGAGACGCTATCCCATTTTACAGAGGCAGCACCCAAGCTGTTTGCTCACCATCGATGACAGTCAGGGCTGGGTGCAGGCACAAAGGTTTATCTGTGCTGCCGGGTCTGGGGGGAGCATCCTCGGGACCTGGATGCAGCACTCAGTGCGATGCGGTACCAGTGCCATAACAGAGCAAGGTCCAGATCTGCACCAAACCCCGCTACCTCCTCACCCTGCCGTGACCACCTCTCTGACCCTCTGGGTTTTTTCCCATCAGCTCTGTTTCGCATTTACTCTTGGGGTGTTTTGCCTCGAGATCAAGCAAAACTCACCGTCCACCTCCCCACGTTTGGGCTATTATCGCCAACCGTGGGAAACAATCGTAACCGCTGCATTTATTTATTTATTGAACATTAGGAAGAAGTTTTTCACTTTAAGGGTGGTAAGGCACTGGCACAGGTTGCCCAGAGAGGTTGTTGAGGCCCCATCCCTGGAGGTGTTCAAGGCCAGGCTGGACGTGGCCTTGGGCAGCCTGGTCTGGTGGGAGGTGTCCCTGCCTATGGCAGGGGGGTTGGAACTCGATGATCTTCAAGGGCCTTTCCAACCTAAACCATTCTATGATTCTATGATTCTATTTCTGCTCCCTACTCTGTTTAGCATTACATTTTCTGAAGGGTCCTCCAGCACAAGAGTCTCCTGAGCACCGAACCATTGCATGTGCTTCGTAGGAAACATCCCCTGCTCATGCCTCTCCGCCAAAACTGAAACGTTCCTGTCTAAAGATCTATTTGCCGATCAGGCAATACCGGAGATGGTTTAGGCAGAGAGGGAGCAGCATTAAACCAGCTTTGAGCGTGGGTTTTGCTTCTGTGTTGGAGCTGCAGAGCGTAATCTGGGCTTAATTTTGCTGGGGTGCAGGATTCACGCACCGGGAGAATAATAAATCACCCCCCGGGCTGAATCTCTGGCTGATGGCTGGAATTTGAGGAAATCCTGCGAGTTTCTAATCTTAGGCTGTTTTTCCTGGGTAGTTTATTCCTTTAAATAGAAAGGCTTAAATGGGATTGACTCCTACAATCCTTCTGCTCTGGACTAGCCTGTAATCTTTAGTGGCCAGCAACGGGCACGGGCGCTGCATCGCACATCCTTTCTGCTGCGAAGGGCAAACAAGGCTTAGGCGGGCTCACTTTCTGCTTCTTTCTCTCACCCAACCCACTTCTGGAACCAATTTCAGATGCACTCCATGGGCAGTAGCAGCCTCCAAGCTTCATGAAACTGTGCAGGCAGAGAGAAGTTATGAATGACCCAAGGCTTGAATACGAGCACAACCCTTATAAGGCACTAGAGAATCCACACAGAAGAAAGTCTCTATGGCCACAGCCTGTCCTGGGTTTGACTCAGTGGTATGACGTGCCCAGAGCATCCGTCTCTCTAAACATAGTCCAAGGACATCTAAAACACAATGCGCCTCTAAGCCCACAGTGGAAGAAGAATGCTCCAGAGATGCTGTTGAAAGGATGGCTATTCATGGGTAAATCTGGAGGCTTCACCTCCAGGTAAGACACGTTGGAGTTCCTAATTGTGTCATTAATTCAGAAGAGCATAATTAACAGAGTAATTTAACCAGGCATGAAAGCCAAAGGCAGAAAGGTTGCTAAGTGGTTAGAAATCACCCTGCTGAAGAAATCCCACTGGGCCATCTGATGTTGGCAGCCCAGGTTTGGTGCTTGAGCAGGTAACGTGGTGGTACCACCTGGAGACCTGTCCCAGCTCTAGGCCAGCCCCCTTGGAGTGGCAGGGAAAGGACCCTGCTGTCTGCTGTCGCATGGAGGGACACCAAAATGGTCAGAGGGCTGGAGCCCCTCTGCTGTGAGGACAGGCTGAGAGAGTTGGGGTTGTTCAGCCTGGAGAAGAGAAGGCTCCGGGGAGACCTTAGAGCGGCCTTCCAGTATGTGAAGGGGGCTTCTACGAAAGATGGGGACAAACTTTTTGGCAGGGCCTGTAGCCATAGGAGAAGGGGTAATGGCTTTAAACTAAAAGAGGGAAGGTTTAGACTAGATATAAGGAAGAAATTTTTTTATGCCAAGGGTGGTGAGACACTGGCCCAGGTTGCCCAGAGCGGTGGGAGATGCCCCATCCCTGGAAACGTTCCAGGGCAGGTTGGACGGGGCTTGGAGCAACTTGATCTAGTTGAGTCCTTGCTCATGGCAGGGGGGTTGGACTAAATGATCTTTACGGTCCCTTCCAACCCAAATGATTCTATGATTCTGTGTCCAGACCTCTCCCAGGTTTCTCCTGGGCTGTTTGAAGCTTACATGAAAGGGAAAGGAGGGAATGGGTGGCGAGAGCAGGTCATGGAGCAGAAGGGTGGTGGACCCACTGCTGCAGCTCCTCAGCTCCATGGCCCCAGGCCACGCACAGCCAATTGCCAGACCATCGCCCAGGACTAATGGAGCAGAAAAAACCCCAACATTGTGCTGTAAAANCTAAGGGAGCAGAAAAAAACCAACATTGTGCTGTAAAAGAACAAGATACAGCCCTGGGCATGGGGAAACTTGAGCCTGGGTGCATCTCTCTGAGATGTGGTAGAGATGGTCACACCAGGCAAGAAGAGGTCATTGAGGATGCAACCAGTTCTGGGGTGAAGTGCCTCACTGGCGGGCAGTGCCCTGCCATGCTGCATCCCTGTCTTTGGGTAATGGTATCTGTCTGTTCATGCAAAAAGTATGGCAGACACCTGGATCACAATGGCACCAAGACACCCTCATCATGGGATCTTTCAGGTGAAATATCTGGGATGCTTTCTAAAGCTTATTTATTGGATCTGGAAAGGAACATCTTGTTCATACGAACATACGAAACAGGTCAGAGAGCATTGTTCCACACAACTTGCAGTGGCGTGAGGGAATGTCATTTTTAGGATGACCATTTACATTGCAGATCTCCAGGAGAGCAGTCCACCTCATCCCTGGTGAGTGAATGCAGATTTTGCTGTAATTTTCCAGTAGGATTTGCAGTGGGTGGTCACAGACTTGAGAGCTTGGCAGCCTTTTCAGTGGTGCTGTTTGCTGCAGAAACCACTTATTTTTATCTTTGTAGGGAATAATCATCTCCTGATGTCTGTGCTGAAATCTGTGATATGTGCAGCTGAGCCCCCTAACTTTAGAAGGTCTGTGCCACCACCCATCACAGACCCCAAAGCAAGACACCAACCCTGGCTTTATCCATCCTCTTCCTCACCTCTGCAAATCCTTCTCCCTAAACCTACTCTGGGCTCTTCTCAGCAAGAGGAGCATGTCCTGGAGAGCAGGTCCCATTGCGTCTTGGCTGATGGTTGGCAACCTGGTGCCTTGCTGGGCAGCAAGTCCTCAGCCAGATCACCCTATCTCTATACATGCCTGTCCAGAAGAAGAGTCCTTGCGCTGCCCCAGCTTCCCCACCCCACTGATGTGTCTGCAGTGGCCTCTGATGTGTCCTCAAGGCACAGGGGAGGGCGAATGGAGCGTTTTCCTCCTCCCACCGCCCTGTCTCGGAGCGTGTGGGAAGTCCGACGCGGCTGGGAGATTGTGATGAGTCAGTGTTTGCAGATGGCGAGTCACTGCAGGGAGGTGCCAGAGAGGAGGGGGGGGGATGCCCGGCCTCATCGGGGAGTGTAAATGTCCCAGGAAGATGTGTCTGAAAGCAAATTCCTATTAACAAAACCCACTGAGCTGTCAAGGACAGGTTTCCACCTTGTAGGGTTGCTTCTAGCAGGGCTACCATGGGCTAGAAGTGTCACCCCATGAGGAGAGGTTGTTGTCTCGCCCTGCCTCCACCTCAGTCCTTTCAGATGGGAGGTGTGCTGCATCCCTAACCCATGGCTGCCCTTAGACACCCTGCCAAGGGGTGGCCCTTGGTAGCTCCGTCACACCAAGTCTGTGGAACCACGCCGTCCAACGTGCCATACTGGCGAGAAGGGCCTGGAGGAATGACTGGTGAGTCCACAAAGTAGGGCTTTTGGGATGTCTTTTGAGGATAACTAGTTCCCAGTCCCCCCCACTGATGCAGTTAGTGCCCTTGTTCTTTCTTTTAGCTAAAGATGCTCCTCAGCACACGTGGTGGCTTCAGGCATGGATTAGCTCAGGACTTCACCCCTGATGTTCAAAGCTGGGTTTAGATTTAAAGGTGGGAGTTGCAGCACGGGCAGGTCCTCCATGCAGGGTAGCCTTGCTGACACCCCCACAGACACCCAAATATCATCGGTCCCTCGATGAACAGCACAGAGTGCACCAGAGGATGCTTTACAGATACATCCCCAAATCACCCTCTCTCTTGCCAGGCCCCTGCTGGCTGTAGGGATGCTCCTCACAGCCAATCTGAAGGAGTCCTGGTTATTTTTATCAAGGCCTTGATTTCCTGCCCCCTTTCTTTCAGCTCTAAAATGGGAAAAAAACCTGAGCCCCGAGGATGATGACAGGTTTGGGAGCGACAGTGAGGGGGACCTTCCCCTCCATAGGTACAGTGGGAGCTCATCTACACCATGGCAGAGTCAGATCTTCCTCCAGAAGATCTTCCTCCCTTCATCCTATCTGGCAATTAACCTATTTGCTTTCTCATATGTGGCCTCCTTTCTCTTCACCCTCTCCTCCTCCTGAAAAGCAGGCCACGGGCAGGACACGGATGCGTGGCAGTGGCACAAACCCCAAAGAGATTTAGGTTGACTTTTTTTTGCTCTTGTCAAGGTTCAATACTTCTTTCAGGTTCCCTCTTCTGGCTAAGTTCACTAACAGAGTGAGGCAGTCCTGGCTTTAGATTTTCACCTCTATTTCCAGCCTGAACGGGATAAATTTCTATGTTGAGAAGAGCTGGAAGAACCACTCCAGGAGTTTTTGGTGTCAGAGTCTCTGCTAGGACCTGCCTCTAACATGAAATGAATTTTCTGTGCTTGCTCGGAGCAGAGGCCAAGCAGGGAGTGAGGCCAGAAAAACAGGGGGTCATGTTGGACTTGCTTTTTTTCTTCACTCGACTCTGAAATAAAAATACATCTCAAGCTTGTTTTGGGATTAAGAAGAAAAAAATTCATCTTGATGGGAACCATCTGTGGCTGAGAGATGCCGGCTGCTCTCTGCTTTCCACCCAGCACGCAGCCGCTGTCATTTGGGGTGTGTTCCTCTCCCAAATATTATTCCTCTCATCCCTGTGCTGCTCGGAGGAATTCCAACTATTTAAGGAGGCTTTTCTCTCTGGATGGGCCCAGCGTTAAAAAGCAGCAGCAGCTCATTACACCTATATAACATAATATTTGCTTTCCTCATTACACCACCGCTGCCCGGCACAGCTTGCTGGTGGCTTCTGGTCTCGCTAGCGTAAATACTGGGAGCATCTTTGTTGTAACCTTTCCACCCCAGACGTTACCTCATGTTCAAAGCAAATATCTCGTGGCCTCTCTGACCTGTCCCGCAAACCGGGAGGGGAAAATCTGCCCCAAAGGAGTGGAGATGCCCTTGCTCCTGCTGAAAAGGAGCGTGTTTGCACTTGTCCCCCCGTGGTGTAGAGGACCGCGGTGATTGCTGGGGTGGCTGCTAACCCCACATGGGGCTTGGGGTGTCTGCAACCGCTTCAGGGTTGGAGGATTGGTGATGGGAGGATAAAAAGGTGTGTTTACAGCATCAGAAATGCCGGAGAGTGTTCAGAGAAGGAAAAAGCCTCCCAGCCCAGGAAGAGGAGGGGAAAGTCAAGATGAAACCATGAGGAGACAGGGCAGGTCCAGTCCCGGGAGGAAAGGAGGAGAGGCTGAATATGTTTCTCTGCTGTCATGGTGCTTCTGGCAGGTGAGGAGGCTGCCCGGTCGAGATGCCTCCTCCCGGGATTGGCTCTTGGCAGGTCGAGCAGGAAGCTGGAAGTGAGACGAGACCAACAGGTTCTCCGTGCTGACAGGGCTGTGAGAGCCGCTCAAATGGCAGCTACATACCTGACCTGGGATCCACCCTCTGCCTAAGAGCGAGGCGCCGAGATGAGCTAGCTAGGCACGGAATGGGCCAAAATGAGAACTTTAGGGGGCTTTTGCAAACCTGGTTCCAAGGGAGGATTTTTGCGTGGGCCTTACTAGCTGTGACATCTTCAGAGTGAGTTCAGACCTTCCTTGGGAGATGGTTTGGACTCACTTGCACAAGCAGTGGCAGGATGTATAGGTCTTGCCAACAGTGCCCCCCTGCTTGTCGCTTGAGGACAACCTACTGCATGAAGTGTGGAGACCCCTGAGTTGTTTTAATCTACCAGGACTGAGTTGGCTCACATCTCCTCCATGGAGCCCAGCACGAGCTGGCTGGAGAGAAGGATGCTGCTGCCATGTCACTGCCTCCCTCCCACTGGGGCTGGCACAAAGCATCCCGGTGCCACGGGCACTGGTGGATTTTGCAGTCCAGGGGATGAAGGCAAAACGCCGTCCACCTTTAAGGCTGGCAAAATCCACCCGTAAGACACCAGCTTGTCCCCTCCCTGCGGCCCATACTCCCACCCCAGGAATGTGGGATGCTCTGACATTTCTTTGCCCAACCCTGCTCTGACCACGGGCTGGGAATAGTCATTGCTGCTCTCCCCGGCCAGGCAGCCAGCCCTACCCATCCCGCCTGTCTTGCAATCCTTGGGGATTTGTATGATAATTGCTGAAGCTCCCTTGGGTTTCATCCTGCCCTGGCACCACAGGACCCCACGGACAAGGAGCCCTTGCAGCCAAGTGCTGGCTGAGCCCTGGCCCAACCAGTGCTCCCAGTTCCATGGGTCCGTTTTGCTTCTGGTGACCATGAGGAGGTAGCAGGAGCTCTGCCAGCACAGCTTGGGTTGCAGAAGTGAAATTCTGGCTGTGTCCAGGCACTTTGCCTCCTCTTGCTATTTCACACCCCGTTTTGATTTCATCTAGGAGAGCACAGATGCTGCCTAGGGACTTTGGGCTTGAACTTGGGCTCGACTCCCCCTGTGTGGGGAGAGAGCGTGGCACATTGGTGATGGAATCAGAGCAGTGAGGCATTGGGAAGAGCTGTGTGGTCTCAGCTCTTAATGCGATGCTAGAAATCTCCTGGGCAAAGGCTTCATGGAGGATTTGGGGCGAGAGATCTTGAGCTGCTCCAGGGAAGGATGGGCAGCACACAGGCAGTTCTGCCCTTTGACTCACCTTCAGCTATTTTAAGGCGCTCGTGCTGTCTCCATGAGCATGTCCTCCCGGGCGGCTGCACACAGGGTCTTGCTCACTCTTACTCCTGAGTCACCGGTTGTCCGGGTCCCACCACGCCAGCTCTGAGTCCTCCCTGGCTCTGACACACAACACCACCACAGTTATGCTCAGACTAGTTCTGCATGGTGAGGGGTGACCCCCGTCATCCATCGCTGCCTTTATCCTTCCTGTGCGAACCGCTTAATTGGCTTTATGGTGAACACTCTTTGCAGTAGGTTGGAACACTCTGCACCAGAAGAAGAGAGTGATCCTGCTTGTCTAGTGGAGTTTTTTCTGGGGGATGTCGAACCTTTCAAGTGCACCCAACCCTTCAGGCAACATCAGCCCTGATGCTGACCACTCCTCTCTACTTAAAATCCTCCCCATGAGCCCAGGCCACCCAAAAGCTGGCTAGCACTAGTGGTGTTCTATAAGTAGGACTCATCTACCCAAGATCTTATATTAAGGCCTTAATGGGCCGAATATGCCCCAAAATGCCAATCTGATTTTAGTAGAGGAGTGTGTTTGTGCAAAGTTACTGGTGCTTGGACATTGTTACTGATGCTGGAGTACTGCGTCCAGCTTTGGAGCCCCCAACATAGGAGTGACATGGACCTGGTGGAGTGGGGCCAGAGGAGGCCCCGGAGATGCTGTGAGGGCTGGAGCAGCTCTGCTGGGAGGAGAGGCTGAGAGAGTTGGGGAGTTCAGCCTGGAGAAGAGAAGGCTCCAGGGAGACCTTACAGCAGCCTTCCAGTATCTGAAGGGGGCCTACAAGAGAGCTGGAGAGGGACTTTTTACAAGGGCATGTAGTGATAGGATAAGGGGGAATGGCTTCAAACTGGAAGAGGGGAGATTGAGATGAGATATCAGGAAGAAATTGTTGCCTGTGAGGGTGGTGAGACAGTGTCCCAGGTTGCCCAGAGAAGCTGTGGCTGCCCCATCCCTGGAGGTGTTCAAGGCCAGGTTGGATGGGGCTTGGAGCAACCTGGTGTGGTGGGAGGTGCCCCTGCCCAGGGCAGGGGGGTCAGAACTGGATGATCTTTAAGGTCCCTTCCAACCCAAACCATTCTATGATTCTATGATTCTGTGAAAAGGACAACTGAAGTCAGATGCACCCCACACATGCTGTATTTCAGCCATCAAAAAACAATTTACAAGTTAAATTTATATAAACCACTGGAACAGCATCACATAGAACCACATATCGTAACAGGAAGAAAATATGTTGCTTCTTTATTAGAAAGGGGGGGACATGGATTCACGTAGCATTTTTCAGACAATGAGGTTTTGAACTCCGGGGGTTTAATTTTGGCATTGTTTGTGCCAACACGCTCCATCACAGAAAGACTTCGCCAGAGGCTGTGATGGGTCTTTCATCCCAGCCTGCAGATAAAGCCCCTGTTATGGGGTCACCGAACAGAGATCTTCAAACCCCGCGTCTCCGTCCGAGAAAACTCCGGGACGGAGATAATCAGAAAACCGATGTTCCCCTTTGCCTCGCTGAATAAGAGAGGCTTTGTTCAGGGACACAGGCCAGGTCTGTGGCAGAGCCGCTTGCAAGAGATTTTATTTCAGCTACCTGCAAAGAAGCTATGAGAAGAATGTGGTAGGTTCCTCTCGGTCTGGAGAAACGGGGAGATATCACCCAAAGGTGTTGTTGAATATTAACTGGACCAGTGCACATCTGTGAAAGGTTTGATTGTGCGCCTATCTGTGTTTACATATAAACATCACCTCCGAAGTCATATTAATGTGGGTAAAGCCTTGCACAGGCTGGAGCGGGTGAAAGTCCTCCTGGAGGGAGCTGTATCGATGATCGTTTTTGTCAATAAAGATGGATTTCTGTGTTGGCACCAGGAACGCAAGCGGTGAGCCCAGACCTTCCCGTGCTTGGCGATGTGCAGGCACAGAACAAAGGCATCATCGAAAAAACCTCTGATTAATGTTTCAGTTAAGAGAAAACAAGGGGCGGGCGGGCAGGGAGCAGAAGGGAACAATGCAGCCCTGTTTGCCCGGGGAAGCCGGCGCCCGGCTCTTGGGAGGACGCTGGGGTTTGCTTTCCAGGATGGAGGTGATGGGAGCTCCTCCCGCAAAACCCACCGCGATTTCGATGCAAGCGAGGTTTGGCCTTCGTACTCATCCTCTCTGACTCTTCGGGCCAGATGGTATCAGAAGCATTTTTGGTAAAGCTCCTTCTCACAAGGACAAGGGAATCTTGCTTCATACGATGACAAGTATATTTCTTTCCTTGCTGTTTCAGCCACATTCCTTTATTAAGTGGACCACATCTAGGATCTAGAAAACGCTGTTAAACACAGTCATTTTGACTCGTCAGTTCAGAGATGGCTTTACCTACGTGCCCTGAAGTTCTCACAATATATCTAAACACAGTCTGGCAGTGGGTGGATAGCTATTCCCGCCTACAGCTAAATGCACGTTTCAAAAAAGGAGTTGCAGGCTTGAAATGATCTCATTTGCCACCAATTGTGTATTCAGGACTGGATTTTCCTCCCTTAAACTACCTTCATTCAGGGAATCACCAGGTAGTGAGGAGGATGGTGGTTTAATGGCTTTCAAAAAGGGAGGAAAAGGGTCCTTGGTGGTGCCTAGATGTTCCTTTCCAGGAGCAAAGAGCTTCAATATGATCTTAATTCATCTCTTTTCATATCCGATGTGGTGTATAACCATCTCGGAGTGGTCTGGCTGCGTCCCCCTGACCTTTGAGCCCTGAGGGTGGAGTAGCAGGACTACTTTCCCGTCTGTACGCTCATCATCTGCGTGATGGTGGTTTGTGTGGAGAGAGGGGAGGAAAGGAGATGGAAACTGCTCCTTGGTACCAGGAGGATGCACAGACAGGTCTTGGGAACGCCATGCACTGCGCCCCAGCGATGAGTGCTGCTGGCTGGGGCAGCGCGCTCTGTTAATTTGGTTTTCTGTCCACTAGAGAAGATGCCTCCCTTCTCCAAACATCTTCATGCTGACGCCAGATGTCCTCTTTCTGCTAACAACGTGCGGCTGTAAGTCAACAGGCACGTGTTTCATGAGCGAGGCCAGCTGCGGGCCGAAGGCGGATGGGGAGCGAGACGTCTGGTCTAACTCCCTGCCCCTCTGCTGAGCTGGAAGGGGAGCCACGAGTCCAGACGTACATCCAGATATTTATTTTACTCCTCCACTAATTGAACACAGCCATGAATGTCTCTGGCACTTGTAGACCTTTGGTAACGAAGGCCGATGTGTGAGGCAATATGGGATTTCGTACTAATTCATGCCTATTTTTTTTTCCCCTCTAGCAGACCTGTATTTATCCTCAGCTTCATACTGAGAGCAGGAGCTGAGGGTTATAGATGGGTTCATTCCTTTTAATTGTATATTTAATGTGGGGAAAAGTGCCAAGAAATAAAAGGTCAAAAGCTTGGGATACAGGATTGAGACTTGCCACCAACTCAGTTGTGGGTACCCTTGGTAATTAACAACGGCTGCCCTTGTTAATTAAGATGTCTGCACAAGATCATGCACCACTTCCTACCTCACCTCCATCCAGGAGGACAGGCTGATCAGAGCCATGTTTCTCCAACCAAGCCCTTTGAAGGGCTGTGGTACCGGTCCAGGAGCTGCTTGCATAAGACCTTGCTACAGGGCAATGTCCTTTAGGGCTTCAGAGGGAAAGGAGGGCACAGGGTGCTCTTCATCCTGAGAAGCCTTGCTGGAGACAGACATCCCTCACCTCACCATTGGACCACCATCACCACAAAGACACCTCCAGATCTTCTCAGCTTTTGACAACCAGCCTCTCCCGCTCCTCCATCCTTGCGTTGCCTCTTTGCAGATCTCAAGAAAATTGATGCCTCCTGCAACCCACTGTTTGGACCTCACCAGCTTTATCCTTCCTCTGTTTGGAAAGTAAAGCTGCTTCTTCTGAGTTTAACAAGTCCCTCGCTGGGAAAGTTCATACTTTGCTCCTGAGGAATTGATTTGGAGGACAGTGGTGGAGAGGCCGTCCGCATGGAGAGATGGGGGCTGTGATAGCCAACAGCGTGATCAAATGCTGGTTAACCTTTGCCCAGATGAACTCCACTTGCTTGTTTAAGGGCTCAATGGCACCGTTCAGATATGAGAGAAGAGGAAATACCTCCTGTGACTGACCTGATAGTACACCTTATGTCATATTCTGCATTAATTTATACAAAACAGCCCATATTTAAATACCACCCCTGCAGTGGAGGAGCACCCAGTTTGCAATAAAGACATCAGATGGGGAGACTTCTGCTTCTGTTCATCACTTTCCCCTGTTGTTTCTCCAAACAGCTAAAAAAAAAAACCCTTGTTTTTCTTCTCAGTTGACTTTGTTGTTGACTTCCAGCTGCTTGGTCTATGTGAAGATGTGCTCAGGGCTAATTTTGTACTGATGACACGCCACAAAGTATTTCATTCTGACGGTGGGGAAGGGATGCAGGGTGCTGACTGTAATTCTCTTTTTCCAGACTGTGCCAGGACAAAATTAGTCCTCTTTTTTTTTCTTTTTTTCTTTTTTGGCATGACTGTTTGGACCATCGATATGGTCCCAGGCTGGGAGAATTCAGTGCAGTGATTCGGGGACATTGAGGGTGGCTGGGACCTGATTTACCTGCAGCGATAATCCCTGCCGGTGGCTTTCCTCCTATTTAAATACGTTCATCTTATCTCCTGAAAGGGTTGCGGGGCTGCTGGTTAACCTACCACAGAGCAGGCAAACACGGCTATTGTGCAAACAGGCAAAGTGTTTCCTGACTTAGCGGACAAATGATATCTTTGTCTCCAGTTGCTGGGTAACATCAAACATTCACATATTCGCCCTCGGTGATCTCTTTGGGGCTCCCGAGCCCACCGCCGTGCCTGCTGCTGGGATGGATACCTTGCACGGGCTTGTTGGGGCAGATCGATGAGAAAAAAAAGGGGGGAAGGAGAGGTTGAAATGCAGAGGATGGTAATAGCAAAATAGCGCTGCAAGTTCTCCCTGTAAATCATAGAATCATAGAATGGTTTAGGTTGGAAAGGACCTTGAAGATCATCGATCATAATGTTATTATGGTAAAATAATTGCGCCTAAGGGGACGCTTGCGATCAACACTCTCCTTTACACTTAGTAGAGGCACAAAGGCCTCGGAGAAGGAGTTAGGAAAAAGCACCTTAATGAAAATATTTGCAGCACAAACACAGGAAAGCGGAGATCTCCCTCCTGTTTGCCCTGCATTCCCCGAGTATTTGCACGGGCAAAACAATAGCGTGTCCCTTACCACGTTTCCTTCCCCTCGCCCAGGGCTGGTCGGATGCTGTGGGCTACGGGGGCAGCCGTGGTAGGGATTTACCTCCCGCCGGCTCCGCTGCCGCGCACAGGCAGGCAGACGGACAGACGTACACGTCTTGCCTCGCTTCCTGCCAGACGTCTTCTAGATAAATTTGGCCTCGCTTTTTTTCCGCGCTTCATTCTCTTCTTCTGCAAAGCAGAGACGGTACTGCAAATCTCCAAGCCTTGCTCGGTGCCCTCCATCCAGAGGTGGCCTCAGTGCCCGCCATCCAGATGTGGCACCACTTATATCGTCAATTATTCAGATGTTCCTTGCTCTTCCCCAAAAAGCCAGCCATGGAGGAATCTGCTGTGCTTTCACCATACCCTGTCTTGTTTCCCAAACCTTCTTATGGTTGCCTTTCCACTCCTGACCATAGCAGCAAATGCCAAAAAAGATCATCGGACATGCTCTGATATCAGGGAGGACACCAAAAAAGATCCATGGCCGGGTCATCAGAAGGGCTCAGGCAAGTGTTTCTCCAGCAAAGACTTCCCTCCCATGAGCCTGGAAGGAGGAAAAGAGGATTTTCCTCTACCTACAGGTAGAGGGGTAATAGAGGGGTGATAGGATGAGGGGGTATGGCTTCAAACTGGAAGAGAGGAGATTTAGATTAGATATTAGGAAGAAATTCTTGACTGTGAGGGTGGTGAGACAGTGTCCCAGGTTGCCCAGAGAAGCTGTGGCTGCCCCATCCTTGGAGGTGTTCAAGGCCAGGTTGGACGGGGCTTGGAGCAACCTGGTGTGGTGGGAGGTGTCCCTGCCCATGTCAGTGGGATTGGAACTGGATGATCTTCAATGTCCCTTCCAACCCACACCATTCTATGATTCTACAGAGGGGATGAAAACACAGTTTTGCTTGGCCGAGGGTGATCCTGTGGTTAAGGACTGTTCACCCCCTTCCCTCTGTTCCTACTCTTGCAGGAAACAGCAGCATCTCCTTCACCGTCCCACCTGAAATACCAAAGCAGCATCTTCTCTAAGACTTTACGCATGATGCCTTTCTGCGTCACCAGATCTCCAGTCTCGCATTTCCCTGCCAGAAAATGAAAATTTCCCTTCTGGCCCGATTTTTCCCTTCCATAAGCGTATAACGAAACGCTTTCAGGATGCGGTGGGAAATCTGCCTACGCCTGAAACTCGCCCCTGGTTTAAAGCATCGGCGCTGAGCTGGGTCCTTACAAAGTGATCACACGCTGTGAGGGTCACAGGAGTGCAAAGGGTTTTAATGAGGGTTTTATAGGTGCATCGTTTTGAAACGAAGGCGGCTGGGGATGTATGGTGAGGAATGAGCACAGCAGCAATCCTCGCCGCGCCGAAGGGAGACACTTAAAATAGCTCGGAGCATTCAAGGCTCTAAGAAAGCTCTAAGGAACTTTTAAATCTGAAAACAACTTTCCCAATCCAAAATTGCATCTCTTTTCCTAGAAGCTGTCTTGACATTCATATGAAATTTCCTCCCGTTGGCTGCTCTGTGGCTTTTTTCTTTTTTTTTTTTTGACATTGCACGGCCTTTAGCAGCCAAAGTGCCGCTAGAAGTGGGGAAAGACGGTCTCTTTCTGCTCTTCGTTCCTCTCTTCACAGCTGCTTGGAGGTGGCTTGGAAAGGAAACCTTCCTCAGCCCTGCGTTCCCGGCGGGAGCCTGAGTCGGATTCAACCGGCCAAGTGGCAGAAATATTCTGAAAATGTGCAAACTCCGATTCTTTTCGGAGGCATTTTGCTCAGCAAATGGATGCTAAAAAGCAAATAACCGGCTGACGTTAGGAGCAGCTGCAGTGTTTCTGGAACCTCACGAGTGAGAAGAATCTTTTCTCCCGGTGCCAGAAGAAAATATTTTTCCCTTGATCTTACAAACGGCTGAACTCTTTCTGCCGAAATTAAAAGGGGACCATCCCTAGGCAGACACCCAAGCATGTAAAATTTCATCACCGCTGTTTAAAGTCTGGCAAAGTCACGAGGACCTACGGTCACGACTTTGTTATGTGCCTCCAAATACCTGCATTTGTCCTGTCATCCCTCTCCCCGGCACTTCCACCCTCGAGCCTGCGGGAAAACACATCCCAAAGCTCTGCAACAGACCCGGCAACCAGCCGGCGAATCAAACGCTCCCGCGGGATGTATTTTCATCAGGATTTAAGATAATCACAGCTCTGAGGGACTTCTGATTTTGAAACGCCTGCCGTCAGCAGTACTGTAAGGAAAAGCCTTTGGCTAACAGCTACCAGGACCGCTGCCTGCAACGCTGCCTGCAATGCTGCCTGTAATGCAGTCCCCCCCGTCTCTTCTGCTGGGGCTGGGGATCGTCACTTTGGATCAGACTTTATATTCTGATTTTTCGCCTCCAGCCCTTTCCTGCGGGAGTGGTTTCCCTGCTGGTGGGTGCAGCTCCTTGGGTTATTTCTACGCCTCTTCGGAAAAGAGAGGCAGTTGCTAGCGAGCGATCGGCTTTGTCTGTCTCGGTGAAAAGGCGCCTGGCATCTGTCTCGCACTTCCATGTGATTTTGACAGCACATCTCCTCCTTTTGCACCGTTTGGACGGTGCGCATCTCCAGGGCTGGCCCCGAGCAGGGGCCTTAATGGTGGAAAACGGCCAATTTGCAGAAAGCAAGGGATGCGCTGCTCTCAGGTGAGTATTTTGCCACTTCGCATCAAGAAGGGCAGAAAATTCACACCGAGGATACGGTTCAGTTTTGTCCACGGTGCTGGGCAGCCCCGGACATCCTTCTCACCTCGATTCACCCGTGCTGTTGCAGTGAGCAGAAAACAAGTCCTGAGCATGGTGTAGAAACAGCAAAACACTCATCCCTTCCCCAAATGGCTGCAACTCGAGGACCCTGCGCCAGGATGCCCATAGAGTGTAGATGAGGTCCAGGGGACCTCCACGGTGCACCTACACACTTGGGAGATCAGGATCTAGTGGAAGACCAAGTGTAGGTGATGACAGGGGATGGAAAAGTAAATGATGGGTGGGTTGGAGAGGGCACATCTACAGGAGCAGGAGAAATCAGGAGGCTGCAAAGCCCAAACCGGTACCTGACCTCTTTCATCCTCTTCCATCTACCCAGGTGGGAACACCCCACTGTGCAAAACATCCCTCCTAGCAGGCTTTGAGACATGATTGCCTCCGATATAAAAATAGAAATATGAGTGATGTATTCTCCCTCGTAACCACTTCGCTCCCTGCTGCCAAGCGGGGATTTATTGGTGCCCAGTTAGCGGCAGCTCGGGGGTGTATAGGGCCATATATTTGCTCTAACTTGAGGAGGTTTTCCAGGTTAGCTTTTTATTTTTGCTACACCCCTTGTGTGTGTGCATATGTACATGGTGCTCCCCGGGGTGGACAATTTCTAGACATCCTGATTCAGGGGAGGACGATGGGGGTGGATGAAGGCCACACAGAGGTGCTGTGGGATGAAGCTGGGTGTCCGCTGCCCTTTTCATAGAATCATAGAACGGTTTAGGTTGGAAGGGACCTTGAAGACCATCCAGTTCCGACCCCCCTGCCACGGACAGGGACACCTCCCACCACACCAGGTTGCTCCAAGCCCCGTCCAACCTGGCCTTGAACACCTCCAGGGATGGGGCAGCCACAGCTTCTCGGGGCAACCTGCGCCAGTGTCCCACCACCCTCATAGAGAAGAATTTCTTCCCAATATCTAATATAAATCTCCCCTCTTCCAGTTTGAAGCCATTCCCCCTCGTCCTATCACTACACGCCCTTGTTAAAAGTCCTTCCCCAGCTTTTCTGGAGCCCCTTTAGGGACTGGAAGGGGCTCTAAGGTCTCCCTGGAGCCTTCTCTTCTCCAGGCTGAACCCCCCCAACTCTCCCAGCCTGTCCTCCCAGCAGAGNCCAGCCCTTGCAGCATCTCCAGGGCCTCCTCTGGCCCTGCTCCACCAGGTCCATGTCTCTCCTATGTTGGGGGCTCCAGAGCTGGATGCAGTACTGCAGGTGGGGTCTCACGAGAGCAGAGCAGAGGGGCACAATCCCCTCCCTGGGGCAGGACGTTTCCAAACCCCATTGTATAAGTGCCAAACACCCCACAGCTTTCCCAGCCCCTCGGGGCTCCCAGAGCCGAGGTTTGGGGCAGCACCACGATGTGGGTGGGGGTGGGGTGATAAGGCTTTTTCCCGTAGCAGCGGTGCCCCCAACCTTTCCCTTGCCAGCGGACTCCCCCCCCCCACCCCCAAACCCGCACCCTGGGGGTACCCAAACGCGGCGCGGTTCGCTCGCATCCCCTTCAGGACCACCCTAAAAAAAGGAGGTTGCGAGCACTTTGGGTGCATCATGCTTCCTCCTCCTCCTCCTCCTCCTTCTTCTCCTCCTCCTCCTCTTCTTCCTCCTCCTCCCGCTGCTGCCGCTGTCCGGGGCGGAGCCGTCCGCCCCATCTCCCGCCCCGCTCCCGGGAGCGGGCGGCGGAGCCGATCGCAGCCGCGCCGGGCTGCGGGGACGGGGACGGGGACGCGGCGGTGTCACCTCCCTCCCGGTCCTTCCTTCATCCCCATCCCACCCTCTGCCAAAGGGACGGTTTTTTCCCCTCCTTTCCCCATTCCTCCTTCTCCCCCGCCGGCCTCGCTGCCGGGGGGAGCATCGCTCGGCGGGGCAGGGGTGTCCCCCTCTCCCACCTCCTCCCTCGGGGTTTGGAGACCTGGAGGATCTCCCGGCGGCGGCAGGTAAGGGGTTGGACTGGGTGGACTGGGAGGAAGGGGTGGCCTTTTGCATCCCCCACCCCGCCCGGCGCGGGGGGGTAAAGGGTACCCAGGGTGGGGGGAGGGATGATGCTGAGCCGGGGGGTTAGTGGTGGTGTGTGCATGAATTCTTGACCCCCAAAAGATGCTCCGTTGTCCAATAAGGTGTTTCCTTCCCCAAAAGGTGTTTCTTTGCCCTCCGTGCCCCCCAAAACTGTGTCTTCCCCCCCCCCCCCCCCCCCCCCNTGGGTGGCTCACCTGGCTGAGAGCATCCCAAGCAAAGTTGGGATGTGACGGGGTGCTGCCATGCGGTGGGGGGCGTGGGTGGGCACCCAGCTGGGGAGAGGTCCCGGGGTACCCCCGGGGGTCTCCAGGACATCCCCCAGCCCCCCTCAATTGCCAGGGTGTGGATCTGGCCGCCCCCATTTTTTCTCCTTTAGGCTCTACTTGTTTTACAGGTAACGCTTCATTTTTATACACCGCTCTCCAAATAATGGCATCCGTAGTGTCCCGTGGCCTCAGGGCTTGACACCCGGCTTGTCCGGCACCGGAAAATCCCGAGGCAGCAAAATCCCAAGAGGGATTTATTGCCGCTTGCCCCGGCTGGGGGAGCACCCTGTGCCCATCCAGCACCCGAGCTCTCCTAGCACCCTCTGAGGATGTGATAGGGATATCCTGGGTGGCTCTTGGGGGACATCCCCTGCCGTGTTCAAGACCCCAAATTTCTCACCAGGAGTGAGAAGAGAGGGTGGCAAAGGGTGGATGTAGAGGGTGTTATTTTGTCTCGATGCTTGGCAAAGAAATTGCTTGGAAAAAGGAGTAATTCAGGGAAAAAGAGGGGAAAAGAAATAATCTCATTGCTGTTTTATTGACGCTCGCTCCCAAGTCCTGTATATTCACCGTCTAGAAAACTGGGCGTTGAGAAGTTGCAGTGGAAATGTGAGCTTTCCTCTGGAAAAGGTCTGTTGTAGCAATTCCTGATGTTGAAGCTGTGAAATTTCACCCCCGGCGAGATGGAAATGGGGATTCTTCAGCCAGAAAAAACCCTGGCTTTGTCAAACTTGCCATGCTTCGGGTTTTCAGGGGTGGGTCCGTACAGCCGCTATTATTACTCGTAATCGTGTTGGCTTAAGGGTTATTTTGGGGCTGGGAAGGGATTACGGATAGATGATCGGAACAGTCATGACCATGCTGCATGTGAAATCAAAAAAAATTGAATTATGGTTCTCTTTGCTGGCTCTTTGTCCCTGTGTGAAGGAAAACGAGCGCTAACTCGGTAAATCCGTACAGGTTTTTCTCCGTTAGAAACTTATGCCATGCATGGAGAACGTTAAACCCGACCACGCCGCTCGGATGCTGTATTCTCCTCCTGGGCTGCTCCCAGCTGCCAGGAAATTCGGAGTGTTGCTTCTTAGCGAGCAAAAGTTAGACGGGTGTTTTTTCTTAAGGAGCTTTTTTTTTGGGGGGGGGGGTTGGATCACACGGCGATGCAGGATAAGTGCCTTCTACCTTCTTTCCTTCTTCGAAATTGCTCGCTCGCACTTGGCAGGGGTGGCTGGGAAAAAGCTGAAGCAAATGGATTTCCTGCCTTGCATTTTGTCTGGCACGTCTACGTTCGCCAGGCACCGGATTGCTACGGAAAGCGGTCCATTAATGCATTATACAGCCTTTATCCACCTGAGCAGCGATGCATCCTGAATCCTTACAGCCTGCTATTTTAACCTATTTTCCTCCGTCGAGACTTGAAGCATCTTCCCGCCGATATCCCAGCAATATTTAGCTGCAGAGCATTTCTCTGCGATTTAGAAGGTGCTTCTTCAGTGGCAAATATAAGCTCTGCTTTGAGGAGTTAATTTTAGAGTGGGTGTCTCTGTCAAGCTGTACTTTTTCTATTAAATAAGCATGTTCTGCACGTTACGCTCTTCCCCGCAATGAATTCTGTACTTGAAGGCGAAGCATGACTGATGTTTGTCTTGTGCGTCGACAATGAGCGGCGCAAAGAAAATGAGTTCTGGTTCGATCAATTTATTTGGCGTCGGGTTGTAGCTTCAGAAACCGCTGGCTTGGAATTAATGATAAAGGGTTTAGTTTTTGCAAGGCGACAAATTGCTTTTATGAACCAGGGAGATGATAATGAGATCCTGAACCAGCTGCCAGGGCCGGGGACTATTTGTTGCACTTTCTTTACCCGTAAACTGCCGTGCACATTTGATCTCAAGTAACTGCATTAAAATTGCTGTAGTGTTTCGCACTGCTCAATGCCAAAATCACTATATTTAGGCTTTTGTTGCCTTTTTTTTTTAAAAAAAAATATGTGGATTACAGTAACTCACGGTTGCAAACGGTGTTGTGGGTTGAGGTCAAGGTGCCGGCAGCAGATGGCTCATTCCCTCTGTCGTTTGCTTAGAGGCTCTTTGATGCTCACAGGTGGTGGAAGTTAGATCTGGGTCCCCTTCTAACAGACACACCTGTGGGGAATATTGTCCTTTAACTTGCTTTGTAAGTCTTCCCAAGGGTGAAGATAAAAGGGTATGGTTGCACCTTTGAAATACTCATGGCATTGCTGCCGGACAACAGTGGGCTTGTGCGTGAAGGTTGGTTATCGCTAACATTGAGAGTGTTGGGGTTGGACGTGGATGGGCACTTAGGGCTTCTCCTGAGAGCAGCTTTCCTACAAACATGGGGTGTAGGAACATGCTTTCCTTGGAGGCTGTGATGCCGGTCTGAAACTCTTTTTTGTTGAGAAGATGCAGCTGGAGGGGCCGTGCTTCTGTCCAAAAGCCCTTTAACGAGATGCTTTGCACCTTCTTGCTGGTCTTGAGATGAAGTGATGGGATCCACCTGGCAGCCACTTGGCTGTGGCCATAAAGATGCTTTGTTAGGCTGCAGCAGCTGATAATTATGCTTCAAGAAGACCAAATGGTGGGGGAAGAGGTGACTCTGGTAGTTCATCCTTGTGTGGAAGAATAACAAGCGCTGTTGGTGTGAGGAAGGCTGTAGCTGCTTTGGGCTTTGCTGGTGCCAACTGCAGCTGTTGTGGGGTGAGTGATGTCTCTTGGTTACTCTCCTCGCAGTAGGGAATCTGCTCCCCAAAATCGCTGCCCTGAGCTGAGTGTGAAGCTGAGAGGTTCCTTCTGCTCAGGAGAGGGCAGTGTCACACCAATGAGCTGCTTCCGTAACCATCCTAAAACGTGCGTGGAGATGACAACCTTTGTCCCCTGAGGGGTCCAGGAGGGTCTTGTAGGGGTGTGATATCTAGTGTGTGTGTGGGATCCAAGCACGTCTTCTTCTCCAAGCAAAATGTTCCCCTTCCAGCCCTGCTCCCTGCAGGCTTTCCCTGACCCTGGGTACGCTGCCGGTGTCGAGCAGACCTCTGTAAGAATATTCTAAGCACGATGCCGGGGGAAAAAAAGGATTTAAAAGACTGTTTATAGCAGTTGCTTTTGCCTGTCAGCCCCTCTATAAACAGTGATTAGGTACAGCTACGTTAATGCATGTCTTGACTTTCAGAGAAGGGAAAAAAAAAAAAGCTGCACGCTGGTGTTTGGCTTCGCTGCTTTTTCCTCTTGAGCTAACCGCTGCGTTCTCCCCACTTCCTCCAAAAATACCCACAGATACTGCCTGAATATTTGGTTAAATAGCCTGTCATTGCTCAATAACCTAAAAAAAAAAAAAAAAGCCTTATTTTTATATGTAATTAAATATTTGTCGAAGGCTTCTGCCAAGGAGTGGTTTCAAGGTACAGAGCGTTCCCCTGAAGGGTATTCAAACAAGGACCTTCTTGGGTGGCAATTAGAAATTTTTCCGTGCTCGTGCCCGTCTCGATGCATCGCGTGTTTTCACATACTGAACCCATTACCCGTTGAGATTGAGCTCTTGTCTCTTTTCCCCTCTTTTTTTCTCTTTGGGCAGGATCAGCTTTATGGAAAAAAACGTTTCTTTTGGGAATATTTTTTTGTAGCACTGATTTTTTTTTTTTTGGTTTTTTTGGTGGCTTNTTTTGTTGAAGTGGGTTGGTTTTTTTTTTTTTTTTTTTTCCCTGCTGGATGAAGGGTGGGGTGGGGATAGGAAGGGGGCAAATAGCACCTCGCCTGGGGTGATGCACAAATCTGGGCACCGACATCTGTGTGGAGTCCCACTAGTGGCTAATCTCTTCCTTGGAAATAGCTCGTACTGGTTTTAATGTAATTCCTTAGCCATGACAAAATTGAATCCTCCTGCTCTCTACCCATCGCGTCCTCCATGTCGCCGGCTGCTTGGGAGCCGGGCTTTCTGCGAGGCTTTGCCTGGTGCTTGGGCTCCAGGCTGCTGGATCGCGCAGGACTTGGAGGTGATGGACTGTAAGTTTATGCTCTTCTTGTCTGGGAAAGCTCAAAAGGATCTGTTTCACTTTCAGATTTACCATGTGGCACTGTGCTAAAGCAGCTTTTATCTTCTGCTTTTCCCCTTAAAGCAAGCTTGCCTTTAATTTTTAATTCTATTTTATTTTATTTTTTTTCAACTCCTGCCATTTCTCTTAAAACTCTGTCGTAACATGTACAATCTCTTTATGACTGTCTGGTCCTTGTGTTTTGCTTCCCCTTCCCCCCCCAACCGCCCGCCTCCTCCCTGGTGAGCTGAAATGAAACTTCTCCCTCCCCCAGCCTGAGGTTAGATGCGCGGTGCAGAAATATTCTGGTCGCCCGCCGTTTTTAGCTCTGCCGAGTTTCAGGCTCGCGTTTGCGCAGGTTGCTCGGGGAAAGCATCTTGCGTCTGACTTAAATAGCACGAGGTGAAGACCAGAATCTCCTTGAATAGGTATTTTGAGTGTAGGATTTAAAAAGATGTAATGGACTGGCTGTACCCTTCGATGTCCAAGCGTTCTTCTGAGCCACTCTATTAGATTGTCTCTTGGGCCACATATCTCGTATTGATGAATCTCTTGAGTTGACAGTCACCTAATCATAAATCAAATTGCCGGAGTCTAAAATCAAGTCAACGGTCTGCAGAATGGCAGCAAAACAAATAAAATGTATTAAATTTTCTGACTTGGAGATGGCTACAGCGCTGTGGCTAGCGACTGGGACTTGGTGCCCGAAGGTCATGGGGTGGCGGGGTGATGCACCGAGTGCTCTGTGAGGTTCTTGGGAAGTAGGCCTAACCCTGGAGGGGTCACTTAAGACCTGGGAGAGGATTTGAGGCTCGTGTCTAGGCTTGCTGTCCTGCTAAATTTCCTTGGATCATGCCACAAGGGCAGAAACCTGGTGTTTAGGGGCAGGCTTGGCCCTTCCAAGGTGTCCCTTGTGTGTGACCCCATCTGAAACCCACGGTACTAAGCGCAGAGCTCTTTTCACAGGAGAGCTGGGGAGGGACTTTTTACAAGGGCATGTAGTGATAGGATGAGGGGGAATGGCTTCAAACTGGAAGAGGGGAGATTTAGATTAGGTATTGGGAAGAAATTCTTGATTGTGAGGGGGGTTGGGACTCGGTGATCTTCAATGTCCCTTCCAACCCAAACCATTCTGTGATTCTGAGCAAAACCTTGGAGGATGGTGTTAAAACGGGGCTATGTTCAGGGTCATGCCTGAGGTGTCCTGCCATGCCCAGTGCTTTTCCATCACGCTGCTAAGGGACAAGGTGGGGCTGCGGACTTCCCAAGTCATGTTAGCTGGAGGTGCTACTGGTGCCCAAACCCTGGCTCTGAGATGGAGAGAGGCTTGTTTACAGGGATTTACCATGGTGGTGAGGTCACTCTGTGATATATGGGTGGATTTTGTTGTGTGTTTGTTTTTTGGGTTTGGTTTTGTGTTGTTTTTTTTTTTTTGCCAAGATGTAATTAATGCTTTCCTTGGGATTAAAGTATTTCCTGTGTGTCTGAGCTGTTGATGTAGGAAGGAGTCATCCAACCCTTTGACCTTTCTTGGAGATGAAAAAGGCTTTTTGAAGAAGGCAAGAAGCGTATGTTCAAAACCGGTGTGTCTCTTCCTTACCCAACTACTTTCTTGGATGAAGCAGCTCCGTCAAGAAGTTTCTTGAGACTGTCAAGTAGGTGATGTTTTGTAGGCAGTCGCCCGATACAGCAGTGATTATGTTTGCAGGTATTGTGGGGATTTTGGTGTCAATCTACCTACAAATTATTCATGCATCTTCTCGACGAGACTTTAAACTGTCAGTTGAACCTATTGCAGTTTGAAATCCAGCAAACGGGCAGGGCTTGTGTCCTGGCCTGGGTGTCTGGGCTGTGGGATTTACTCCGTTTCTCTCAAGCTTTTCGGGCTGTGATTTCTCCAGCCGCGGCGGTGGAGCTCAGAGATCCGCTCAGTAATAATGGTTGAACAGTCCTTGTAATCTGTGGATGGTTTTGGGCCGTGTTAGGAGCCCTGGGATTCGTCAAGCCGAGAGGTAAGGCGAGACCTATGGCTTCTCAAAACCTCTATTTTTAGATGGTGTTCCTGTTCGCATGCAAATGATGTTTATTGTAAAGGTTTGCTCCGCACTCAGTACACTGAAATTGTGAGCCCTCTTTTACACAGATATCGAAATGCTTGCCCAAAATATATAGATTACCGCCTCGTTTTTCCCAGTGCTCACGAGCTGGGTCCCATGAGCTCCCGGAGCACTTGCTATGTTGCGTTTGATGCTCTTTAAATACACAGCGGTGGGTGGCTCTTATTTTAGGAGCGGGTTATCCCCCTGCTTGGGCTTTGGCGTTGGCTTCAAAACTTGCTGGTCTCTGACAGCCTGCAAAGCTTCTCGCAGCCGTGCTCGTCTTCTCCTCTGTTTCTGCTCCCGCCTGAAACCTGGAGGCAGAATCTGTGTTAAAAACGAAGCAGCTAAACCGATATTTAGCTCCGCGCTAATCACTGAAATGCAGGGTGCTTGCAGTCCTCATTAAAAGCCTAATTTAAAGTGCAAGGTTGACAGCTTGGCTGGAGATGCTTTCCCTTATCACAAGTGTTTCCTAATCTGTTTGGTTTTTTTTTGCTTAAGGATTTTTTTTATTATGTTTCTTGTTTGGTTGGATCTCCAGGCTCTTGCTCTTGGAGAGCTATATGTTAAAGGAACGCGGCGTACTTGTCGGTAAGACAGCTGTATATGTTAAAATGTTAATGTGATGGGAGTAAGTGCGCTCTGGTGTCTCTTACGCTGTCAGGCAAGCCTTTGTGCCTCGCAAGGTCACGCCGCTGCGTAGACGCGTGTTCCTGAAACACAAACTGTGTGGGTTCTCCTTGTACAGTTTTGCTTTGCAAAGAAAAATAAAGCTGCTTGTGGGATTATAGCAACGGAGCCGCTGTCCCTGAAAACGCGGGCAGGAGCGGTGCGGCTGAAGGCCAGCGCCCGAGGAAGCCTCCTTCCTTGCGTTTGTACCCGGGCAAGTATCAACCCTGCAACACGCTGCGGTTTTGGCTTTGGTCCTGAGCTTGCATGGGGGTAGGAGGAGTAACATGGGTAATAACGAGCTCAAAACCTGCTCTGGGGTCTGCTCACTCTCTGGAGCTGGAAGGGAGTCTCTGGGTGCAAGAGGGTCTCTGTGTCTTTGGTGCAAAGTGTTCCCCACAAACCCGTTTTGAGGAGGGTGGGCATGTCCTGCCCAGGAGCTGGTGGTGGAGGCAGGAACCTGTTCAGCTTCCTAGATGTTGTGAATGGGTCCAACACATATAATTTGGGAGCCTTTAAAAAAAAAAAAAGTCAACCCAGAGCAGCTGGTGAGGGGTCTAGAGGACAAATCTTGTGAGGAATGACTGAGGGAACTGGCGGTGTTCAGCCTGGAGAAGAGGAGGCTGAGGGGAGACCTTATCGCCCTCTACAACTACCTGAAAGGAGGTTGTAAAGAGGTGGGGGCTGACCTCTTCTCCCTGGTGACAAGTGATAGGACGAGAGGAAATGGGTTCAAGTTATGCCAGGGGAGGTTCAGATTGGGTATTAGGAAACATTTTTTCACTGAAAGTGTTATTAAACATTGGAAGAGGCTGCCCAGGGA
Source organism: Anarhynchus alexandrinus (assembly GCA_008711295.1). Taxonomy (NCBI): domain Eukaryota; kingdom Metazoa; phylum Chordata; class Aves; order Charadriiformes; family Charadriidae; genus Anarhynchus; species Anarhynchus alexandrinus. Next base: position 429,513 of record VUYV01000466.1, read on the forward strand.
GGTGGTGGATTCGCCATCCCCGGAGGTGTTTAAAAAAAGGGTAGATGTGGTACTTGGGGACATGGTTTAGAAGCGGTTTTGTCAGGGTAGGTTAATGGTTGGACTTGATGATCTTAAAGGTCCCTTCCAACCTCAGCAATTTGATGATTCTATGACTAGGATTTAGCATCTACCAACCTTTTCCATCTGCTTCAATTAAGGCAAAAGTCTTTAACTGAAGCAAACTGGAAGCTGTGAGCATTGTCTGAGGCGAGATGGACATCTGGTAACACAACTCCATTAACTAGATGTAGCCTGGAAAATCATTCTCCCTGTTGGAGGGTGAGGGTGTTGGGGAGAAGGTTGGCAGTGCCACCAGGATGGAGGTAACCAGTGTGGGAAACTGGGGAGCAATGCTGTCCTTGCTGTACCCCAGAGTCCTGCAAAGCCACCTGTGGCACTTGGGGACATAATGGAATGGAATAGGTTGGAAGGGGACCTTGAAGATCATCCAGTTCCAACGCCCCTGCCATGGACAGGGACACCTCCCACTAGACCAGGTTGCTCCAAGCCCCATCCAACCTGGCCTTGGTTGCTTGCTCCTTGTTTGGGTGGTAGCACAGACCAGTATCTTTCTCTGAGCAGTGAAGATGACCACAAAGAAGCTGTTAAATAGTCTCTTAAGGCTTGAAAAGCATGGCAGGAGTTCATGTAACCACTTGCCATGGTTCAATGAGTACCGGTGACTGACCCCACATGGACTAACGAAGTGGACAGGGGATCCCAGCAGAGGGTAGAGCACCCCACCAGCAACTGGGGGAGGTGGGAGCCTTTTACTGTGTCTTTTCTCTCTCTGGGGGAGAGTAAATATATGGCCTTTAGCTAGGAGCTGTCAGAGGTCTTGATGCCTACCCAGATCAAATCTGAACATGCCTATTTGTTTCCCTGAAATGAAAAGGCGTGGGGTGCAAGCTGTGGTTCTCGAATGCAAGGTCAATTCACGCAGTTTTGGGTTTCCAGCCTTCAAAACCTGCGCTGGGTCTGTAACGCAACTCCAGCTCCACCAAAACTTGCTGCAGATTGGAAATGCTGTTTGTTAGGGGTCACCTCCGTGGAGGTGTCGCAAACAGCTTGCCTGCTGCAGTCCATCTGCCAGGCTGGGAAAGCTTTTGGTTCATGCTGATCTTGGACCATGCTTGGCTTCCTGACGTACTGGGAAGCCTTAATGATGCCGATGACCTGCCCCGGTGTCACCTGGAGTGGGGTGGTAAATGCCTTTGCTGGTGGATGGGCCCTTCTGGTAGGGGGTGAGAGAGGTCGGCTGGTTAATAGCAAGGCTGGATTGGAGTCTGTGACCTGAAGGTAAAGGTTCCTGCTGGGCTGAAAATCCCTTGTGGTTTTTTTTATCATCATGATGTGCTAAAAGCCACTGTTTACAGTGAGGATGTGGTTGTGAAGTTTATAGTGAAGCTGTAACCTGATGTCCAGACTTTCTTGGAGATATCCTGCAGTGAACAGTTACAGATCCACTTCTAAGAGCAGAACAAGCTTAAACTGGGGGGGGATCCTCTATATTTCTAAAAGTGTCAGCTTATAATGTTAAAACCTTTCTGTTGTGAGAGTCCTTAAATCCAAGCTTCTGGGGTAATAATCTGTTTGTATTGAGTGCTGTATTGGACCTCTGAGACCATCACTTACGCTCTCTTGGCTTCTTCCCCTCCCAGCCCAGGGAAAATATTGACTTTTCCCCTATTTCCCTGAACTTTGTAGCTCAGCTGCGCGTTCCCTGGAGGGATATATCTGGACCGCTGGCTTAAGGTCTGGAGTCTGCTCTGTTCCTCTCCTTGAGCAATCTGTGGGCGGGATGTCGGGCTGTCCTCCCTGGGGCCTGTGGGTCTTCTTGAGGGTACGTGGGGTGAGGAGCAGGGAGCCCCTGAGGTCACCAGCTTGGGCAAACGGAGTCAAAAGACGACGTGTCCACTGGTGTTTCTGTACCTTCCCTTCCCAGCCATTACGTGCTTCTCCCTATCTCTGCTGATATTTGTAATAGTGATAAGAAAGGCCGTGTAACAAGTGTGCTCTGCGGCAGATAAAACCGTGCGCAAGAGCTGTTCCAGCTGAGAGCTTATCAGCGCTATTAAAACTTTAACGATCGGCAAGGCTCGAGAGATGAGGGTGTTTCGGGTCCTTCAGCAGTAGGGAAACGCCCAAGGAGGAATCGTGCTGGAAAGTGCTGCTGCTCTGTAAGTCCCTCTCAAAGTGCTTTTTGGGTTTTTTTCTTTTTTTTTTTATTAATGAAGAGGACAATTTGGGGAATGAGGCTTGTAAACTGGTCAAGCATGCGTCGTAAATGGAGCCGGCAGGTTCCTTGCTGTATGGGTGTGCATGTAATGAGCTGGCTGATGCTTAACGAAGGTGGTAGCTGGTCTCAACGTGGACTGAATTAAACTGAGGTATCCACCTTCTTGCAACTCACCAGGCTGCTCTTTGCTTGGAGAAAGAGCTCCTGGTGCTTTTGTGCAGCTGTTGAACGCTAGTGCAGGGAGGACAGTTCTCCCAACTTGGCTTGGTGCTCTTTCAGGGCATTGACCTCTGCAAGGATGGTGAAAGCATGGGTTGAAGCTGGTAAAGGGCACAGTGGTGTGGACCTGGGCCAGGAATGACTTGGCTCCTGCCTTGATTTGGAAATGCGTAATACCCAGGAGCTCCCACGTGTTGCCTGAATGCACCGAGGTGAGTGGGGAGGCTGCTGTGGGCATGTCTTGTCCTCCTCAAATTTGGGCATCTGACTCCATGCTTATGCAGACATCTCCATACTCTTCAGATCTGTAACTCGGAGCCTTCTTCAGTCAATAGGTGCCCATAGCTTCTCTCTAAAAATGTGAATAGGGTTTGTTTTCTCATGCAAAACTCCCCGAGAGGGAGATGTGGTGATACCTGCTTTGCAGGAGAGTGGTGTGACCAGAACAACTGCTTGAAATTTCCTTCTCCCTTTTGGGATAAGGAAATGGAATTACACATCTCCAGCCTCTGCAAAAGCTCCTTCCCCAGGAGGGATGAAGCCTGGAGGTTGAAACCAGACAGCCAGGAACAAGTCAAGAACCTGAACAAGGAACCTGTTTCTTTGACTGCTCCTCCTAGGAAGTGAAGCCAGGGTGGGAAGGTACTTACCTTGTTTGCTTCCCTGTGGTTTTTCATTACTCCTGCCAGCAATGCCACAAGTGAAATCAATCAAAAGAAGTGTGGCCAGCAGGGAGAGGGAGGGGATTCTGCCCTTCTACTCTGCTCTTGAGAGAACCCCCTGCAGTGCTGCCTCCAGCTCTGTGGTCTCCAACATAAGACAGACATGGACCTGGTGGAGCGGGGCCAGAGGAGGCCCTAGAGATGCTGTGAGGGTTGGAGCTGGGAGGACAGGCTGGGAGAGTTGGGGGTCAGCCTGGAGAAGAGAAGGCTCTGAGGAGACCTTCAAGCCCCTTCCAGTGCCTAAAGGGGCTCCAGAAGAGCTGGAGAGGGACTTTTCACAAGGGCATGTAGTGATAGGATGAGGGGGAGTGGCTTCACACTGGAAGAGGGGAGATTGAGATGAGATCTGAGGAAGAAATCGTTGCATGTGAGGGTGGTGAGACACTGGCACAGGTGGCCCAGAGAAGGTGTTGAGGCCCCATCCCTGGAGGTGTTGAAGGCCAGGTTGGATGGGGCTTGGAGCAACCTGGTGTGGTGGGAGGTGTCCCTGCCCATGGCAGGGGGGTGGGACTAGATGATCTCTAAGGTCCCTTCCAACCCAGGCCATTGTATGATTCTAAATGTGTAGGAAATCATGGGAAAGAAGAGTCAAACCTGAGATTCACCTGCTGTTGGCTGTGGCAGGAAGGTCCCTCTGGGTTGCTGTCCTCTTGTGTACAGTGTCCCTTTTGTTGTGAACACGGGAAAAATCAGTCCTGGTTGTTGCCATGTCTGTTAGGCTGTCCTGCTCTGGAAGGCTTTTTTTTTTATCCCAGTTTTAGAATAACTTTATTTCCTTTTCGGTTGTACTGATGTGCTGGGCAGGGTTCTCCAGAAGGGCATGATGAAGTCTGGTTTGAACCAACTGGTGGCATGGCAGGAGATGGAGGAGGGAGGGAGTTGGGACTTGGCGAGAGTGGTGCTTGCTGTAGTATGATGGCAGAAATATGTCTACTGCCTTAAAATCTACGCTTCAGGGTTCAGCTGGCCCAGCCAGCGTTGGTCCAAGGAACATCAGCCCTGGCTGTGCTGCAGATAGTCGGAGCCATTGGAAGAGATGGCTTTTGATAAAAGTGGGAGCAAACGCTCGTTGCTGTGACATGCCGCTGTGCGCAAGGTCAGCGTGACCGTCTGGTTCCCAAATTGGGCAGTCGGGTTCACTTTTTCAGCAAACACTTGCCGCTGCTCAGGCGTGTAATCAGCTAACGGGATTTAACACAGCGTCCGATGTTTCTAACTCGGCTTTGTGATAGCGACTTAATCCAAAAAAGCCAGCGTTAAAATAAGTGGAAATGTGAGTTCTTGGGGCTATCCAATTCCAGTACCTCACGTAGCAAAGCCATCTGGTTTCTACCAGAACTGATACACTGATCATTATATCTGAATTGACTCAAAATGTTGCAAAGCTGGGGAGAAAGAGCATCTATTGGTACTTATTATAGCTCAAGCACCTTTCCTTAAGGCAGTGCCTCCTGTGAAATTTCTCTTGTTTAAATACTGCAGTCGGAAAACACAAACCAGCCTTTTGCGTTGAAGTGAAGTGGTTGCAGTGATTTCAAATCCTCTTTTTACTGGGATTGTTGCTAACTGCGTCCCTCACCCATTTCATACTTCTTACAGTAAGTTTTCTGCTTCAAGTTGGATGTGAAATACAGCCGTGATGGAGCCTGGGGTTAGATCCAAGAGGAGAAGAAAATAAGCGAGTGGCGGTAGGAGGAGGCAGCAAGCACAGCTTAAATCATGTTACATGTGTATTGTCTCACCTCTAACCTTTCAGCCTCTGGAATCAAATCTGGATCTCTGCCCAATTTATTTTCTCATGTGGCTTTTTTCCCCCCCCCCCCCAACCCTTTATTAGGCTCCATAAGATAATTACTTTACAAGGGCTTTTGGAGTCCTGTGAGGAGCAGGTGGAGAGGAAAGTTCTTGTCTGAGCGTTGCTGTGTCATGGGAGTGCCCCGGTGCTTGGTCAAGAAGGTGGACTTCGCATCATCCTTGTACACGTCTCAGCTCAGCCACTGTTGGGTTCTACTGGCTGTTTTTTACCTAGCAGCCCTAAAACTTACTGCTGTGTTTCAGCATTGCCTGAAGCTGCTGAGATGTTCTTCTCCCAGATTGGCCATTTTTGTTGATGGGTCCCATATGTTTAATTCCAAAAGACTGGCTTATTTTTTTTTTTTGTTGGAAGGAAAGGTATGAGATAAATATTGCCTAAAACACTTGTGGCTGTCAGTTCTACTGAGCCGGCTCTTGGATAGGGGTGTGAGTAAAACCCTGTTATGTCTCATGCACCATCAGGTTTAATGCTTGCTAAATGGCTGAGCTGTCGAGCAAAAGCATTGGGCTGAGGCAACGTAGCTGGTATTAAGAAAATAAATATAGCTGCAAGTGGCTGAGCTTTGAAATAAATTGTGCTGTGGCTGTTTGGTGAGTGGATATATGGGGACTGCTGAGGTGTCTGGATTCCCCCCGGGGCTCGCTGCCACGTTGAGAGATTTGGGAATTTGGGAAGGTGGCAGCTACCTGCCTGCAGGGAAATTTGTGTCCTAGTAGTAACAAATCCTCTCCTTGCCATGGAACATGAGGGCTCTATTTAAGTAATTTTCTTGTTCTAGAGTTGAAACTGGCTTCAGAGTTTGACCTAACTTTTATTTTTCATGTTGTAAATGATGGACAAAGTAGGGTTTGCCACTTCTCTTGCTTTCATAGAACTGTAAAATGCTGAAAGATCTTGGGGTCATGGTGGCATGAAGACCTGTATGTCATGGCCATCTTGGACCTCTCGGGTGCTTGAGGACTACTCAGGCTGATGTGTTGTGCTCCTGGAGTGCTTCAGTTGTGTCCTGTCACACTTCAGCTTTGGCAGAAAGGGCTTATGTTAAAGAAACACTTTTTTTGGGGGTGGGTTGGTTGTGTTTTTTTTTTCTTTTCTCCTTCTGGAAGTGACTTTGCAGAGCGAGAGAGTTTGACTGAAAGGATGAGCAGGACTTGCCTGAATGCACCACCCCACAAAAATGGCTTGGCCTTGATTTTTCCCTTGTTCTTCTCTTGGAGGCTAGACCTTTCTTCTGTCCAGCTCAAGTCGTGGTGGGTTTTAGGGCCAGTGTTCACTTTGAGCCTCGTGGGATCGTAGGAAGCTGAACTTCACCCCTTGTGTGTAGGAGTGGCTGGTGTCCCATGTCAGCCTGTGTCCCTGTTGGATGTTCTCTTACTGTGTTGTGGTCATCTCTGCTTGCATGGACCCCACAGTGCATGGCAGTAGGGAGTGACTGGTTGTCTCTGGGCTCTTGGGGGCTGGTGGGCCACTTCCATGCCTAAGCAGGAGGGCTTGAGTGGATGCATGGTGCATCATCAGTTAGCAGTGAAGGAAAAACCAGAAATGTTGGTTGGTCTGCCCACAGTTGGGTGCATCTGTTACAGCTTCGGGGATATTATCTGGTGGGTCTGAGGTCTTGCTTCTACCTGGGACCCTGTGCCACAGTGGTTCACCTCAGCAATGCTGCAGCCAGCCTAAAGTCCCAAGTGGAATTTTTTCTCCTCCCTTGGCCGTGCAAGAGATATTTGCTTCTAGGAACTGGTGAACTCTGGGTCCTTCCTCTCCAGCAAGATGAAGGCATCTGAAAATTATCATCTTGAGATAAGAGGGCTTAGTTCTTGCTTGTGCCGTCTACCTCCTGTTTCACCCTGGGAACACTGAAGGGCAGAGTTTTTTGTCCTGCTGTTGAATTTAAGAATCACTGGAGCTGTTGGTTATTTGTCCTCAGGTACTGTGAGGTAGCCATGAAGACTTGGGTTGATGCTCTGATGATGATTCTGAAGGATGTCTGAGGTATTGGGTGATGATTGGGGCTCATCCATCTGCTTTCTGCAGACATCCTCTGTGGTTTTGGCCAAGGAGATAAGTGTCTTTCCTAATTCTGGGACCACAAAATAAAGGACCTGGCACTGCCTCAGTGGGGCAGGATGAGGATGTGAAGACTTGGATACTGTAGAAAGGCAGGTAGATAGGTACATTTTTTTTCCTTCCTTGAGGTATATTCCCATGAATCCAACTTCCTTGGGTGCTGGTCTTTGGCTAATTGTGTTTCTGACGCAACTGCTCTGCAGACATGTCTGATGGTGTCAAAACTGAATGGTTTTATACGAGGAGTCAGGTGTCTGCTTTCACTTGCAGCTGGGTCTGGACATACTCTGGGATGGGAGAGACACCAGGAGGACCTGCTGTGAGCCACCTCTTTCTCTGAGGTTTGCCTTTTGGGAGGTCAAGACGTGTGTCCTCAGTTGAAGGCTCGTGTTAGCAGCCTGTGTAAACCATCTGCAGGATCGGTGTTATCACAGGAGTATTTGTGCACCGCTCTCCTACGTTCACCCGCTGAAGTGATGCAGACAAGCTGTTGAGCAGTCGCATGTCAAGGAAACAAGCTCGTTCCTGGAAAGCACCTCTCCTTAGGTGGGCTCCTCAGCCTTTTCCCACTGTGACACTGTTAATTTGAGCTAGTAAACTCCGCTCGTCAGGTGCCTGCTCTAACGAGCGGGAATACAGCTCCAATGACATGTTCAGAGTATTTTTAGCGGGTTGAGTGGAGGGAGGGCGACAGCCCCACCAGCAGAGCAGAGCTGCAGCACTTCAGATGCATGGTGGGTGCCTTTTTGGGTGCAGACAGATGCCACCCTCAACCACGCGGCACCCCATTTTCTCTCTCTCAGGGGGTGAGATGCTCACACCAAATCTACCTGAGTATCTGTACCACGAAGCTTGTGATGACGTTGGGATTCAAAACCTTGTCTTGCAATCCCTGTCCCCAAAAGCTTTGTGGGTGCACTCTGCAGGTAGGCTCTCGTCTTGCAGTGGGCAACAACCTTCTCCTAGAGCTGCCATGGAGAAGTTGTAGGTGGTGGTTGAGGAACCCTGCAGAAGGAGCTGAGTGGCCTCTGCAGGGAGGGAGGTGACTTGATGGAGGTTTGTCTTTGGTGATGGGCTGGAATGGGTAGGGTGTGCAACACCTGCATGAAGGTGGTGAGACATGCCAGATGGGGGGGTATTTTTGGGGGTGGTGCACGCTGAGATGGAAGAGAAGGTCTGGAAAATGCTGTGTAGGAGACTTTGCCCGGCTCCAACACTTTTGTAATGGAGCAAAAACTATGTACTATAATAATTTGAGTGTAAAGTCACTGTTTCACATGAGCAGTGATACAGGTCCACTGGAGGACTGTGGCCAATAGAAATGGAGTATGTGGAACGGATTAAAAAAGGGAATCCACAATAGTTTCCCTCCTTCCCTTTTCCTTTCTAACAGTTTTTCTCCAGTGCGATAGACAAATGATGAACACTTAATTTGTGATTTGGTTTTTGGTTTGGTTTTTTTTTTGGCCCAGTGATGGGTGGTAACTAGATACTATAAATAACTTGCGGCTTTGGACACAACCTGCCAAAAATAGCTGGGGGCTCTGGGAGGGGGGGGCTGGTACTTGGTGAAGGGCTCTGCTCACTTTATCCCGTGCGTGCCAACGGGCTGAGTTCACAGAGCATCTTTGGAGCCGGTGGGGTGTGAAGGTGGTAATGGCACCTTCCTGCTGCCACGGCAGTGACACAGGGACTGTTTCATCACCTTGTGGGATGCTCACCGTGGTGTGTTTTGCAGGTAGAAACTATTAACCGAGCATTGCTGCTCTTCACCCCAATGGCTGAGTACATTTTGGTACCCTGGGGTTGGACTGAGAACGCAACGGAGGTCTTCAAACCCAGGCGGCTCCCTGCGAAAGCAGCTTGCGATGATTTAGATGTGTGGAGGAGCCGTCTATCCCAGTAACCGTGGATCAGCTGGGGTGGGAGTAAAATCCCCGTCTTATGGGTCTGATTACAGGACTGGGAGCTATCTTTAGCTGCTTTTCCCCCGAAAGGCATTTGCACATGGCGCAGGAGTGTCTGGCAGCTGAACCTGTCTCTGCTGCACCCCCCACCAGCCTGGTTTAGAGAGACTCCGTGGGCTGCTCTGTGAATAATTTGGAAGGAGGGCAGCAGGGAATGTGTTGGCTCTTTGCGTTCAATATGGAAACGGCACTTTCCCATGTGGGGGTGGGAATAAGTGGGGGATGTCGCCGGAGCTGATGAGCATGGGAGGTCTGCTTAGTTCTGGAGCTTCAGCTTTCCACTGGTGTTCTCAGGCTGATCTTAAGGTTGATGTTAAACTGTAAAGCATCGTTTTCGTGGTGCTTATTCACATGAAATAACCTCTCCACTGGAGGTGGGAACAGCATGGGGGTGGCTTCGAATAGCATGACTTAGTTTCTCCAAATATTGCTGGCAAAAGGGTGGTTTTCAGACTAAACCTGGGTCTTTTTAGGACATCTCGTGAGCTGTTATGGAATAAAACACAGAATAAAGTCAAAACTGATTTAATCAGGAGAGAGTTCGAGGCTGCTCTGTGCACTTACCATGACCAACGCCAGCAAGTCCAATTTCTGCTGAGCAGGGGCTGCTAACCTGGTGAGTCTCCCCACGGTGTAGTGGAAGCAGCACAATACACATTGTTGTGAAATACAACGTGAAGCTGATGGGTGGGGTGAGATGGAGGTGGGCGGCTGCTGAGGGAATATTCATAGTCCCTAAAGTATTTGGTACACTACAAGCAAAAGGAGAGAAGATGATAAATCTCTGAGATGTCGTCTTCCAAAGGGCTTTCTTGTAACATGAGTTTATTTGCTGGCAAGCTGGGGACAGTAGTGGGATTTGTCTGCTGTGAGATACAATCAGAGGACTGGAGGCCCTCTGCTGTGAGGACAGGCTGAGAGAGTTGGGGTTGTTCAGCCTGGAGAAGAGAAGGCTCCAGAGAGACCTTACAGAATCTGAAGGGTGCCTACAAAAAAGCTGGAGAGCGACTTTTTACTGGGGCGTGTAGTGATAGGATGAGGGGAAATGGCTTCAAACTGGAAGAGGGGAGACTGAGATGAGATGTGAGGAAGAAATTCTTCACTGTGAGGGTGGTGAGCCCCTGGGGTTGCCCAGAGAAGCTGTGGCTGCCCCATCCCTGGAGGTGTTGAAGGCCAGGTTGGACAGGGCTTGGAGCAACCTAGTCTAGTGGGAGGTGTCCCTGCCTGGGTGTGAGGTGTGGAACTAGATGATCTTTAAGGTCCCTTCCAACCTAAACCATTCTATGGGGAACTTTGTATGTTACTCAGACTTGTGGTTTTCTGGCGATACAGGAACTTGCATTGCTGGTACATCAAGATCTTGACCTTAATTGAGATTTGTCATCCCTTGCACTATAAGGCAGGATGCTTTGATGCCTCTCCTAGCCCTGTGCTCAGCAGGTGTTTTTGGTACCTTTAGGTATATTTTCATAGGAATGTATGATGTTGATGACTAACTGAAAAGTAAATTCCAGTCTCCTCTGTGAAATATGCCGGTGAAGCTCAGTGGCCTTTACACGTGGAGAGAAGAGCAAGGCAAGCTGCTTTCTGGAAAGATTTGTTGCTAGATCCAAGGGGGATGCCTCTGGCCATCAGCAGGGACTTGTGGGTCAAATTGGGACCAGCCTGGAGGCTGCAGCTGGGTCGATCCATGGCATGGCTCAGGGTCTGAAACAGCTTCTGATAAGGCATGGGATGCCCATCACATGGTGGCATTGAAGCTCCATGGGGCATCCAGATATGTGCAGGCTGCCTGGGCAAGGGTTGTGTTCAGACCTTGTTCTTTCTCATTTTCCCCCCAATCCTGCAGCCCTCGGAGAAGGGAATCGGTGCTCTGCTGGAGGGAGGGCTCTGGTCTGCAAAGACCTCTGAAGACCTCTGACTTCTCTCACCAAGCCTGGTGTTGGTTTTGCTGTTGGCGGACTTGCACCCTTGACTTCTCTGTGGATGCTGAGAAAGGGCTGGATTCCTTGTAAAACCCTTTTTTGTTCAAGCCTACTGCCCGCAGGGGTGCAGATGCACAGTGGTTTCACGCTGCTTCTTCATGCCACGTTTTACCTGTCAAGGGACAGACCTCCTGTCCATGTTGTCCCTCTGGGAAATGCATGGTTTGCCCATCGTGCACACGTCGCTCTGGGGATGGAATATCTTCCTATACAAGAGGGAACCAAACCTTGCAGAAACATTTATCCATCCAGGACTGTACCCTGGGGTACGATGCTGTACAGCTCGCAGACCAAAGCCAGTTTATGGGATGGTGGCTACCTAAATGGGGTGGTTGCTGAAAACATGGTTAGAAATTTGAGTGGTTATTCTGGCTTGAAAGAACTGAGTGTGCAACAAAACTTCCCGTGGAGCGTTTGCCTGGTGGAACAGGGCTGAGGAAGACGCTGGTGAGCATGCTGGTCTCGCTGGCCACGTTCCTGCCCGCTGGCTGTAACGGTGACAGCATCAAATTGCATCCAAACTTGTCACTAAGTGCAATGACTCTGCAGTAAGCCACTGGCCTCCTGGTGCTAGTGTTGGCAATGCGGTAACTTGGCTTGACTGCCTCTATTTATACAGCACAAATGGATTTGTGACCCAATAGCATAATTATACCGTTGAAGAAAATCACACTTCTCGTTTCCTGCCCGCGTACCTGCTTCCTTGCTGTTTGGCTTTCTCCGCTCCTCCAGCTCGCTAATATTTTCACGCAGCCTCTCTGCTTTGAAGACGACAGACAGCGCTTGAGTCTTTTTAATCCTGTTTCTTGTTGGGTGCGAAGATCAAAGCTGCTGTGGCTTTTGCTTTCCCACCCTGGATATTGGCTGTGCACTGCTGCACCTCTGGAAAGGTTTTAATTTATTTTTTTTTGAAATGGTAGTTAAAATTAAAACAAGCAGTGAACTGAATTAGGTATAGATGGGATACCTGTTGGACTCTGTAACTTATGAAACTTCTGTGTAGCAAAAAATGGCTTTGGAAAGAGCTGTCTCCTGAGTTTTTCCTGGGATGATTGCATTTTCCCCTTTACTGTAAGGCTCCCATTTACCAATGCTATGCACAGCATTGGGCTCACTCCGTTGGTCTGGGCACTTAAATAGCACAAAGATATTGCCTTGCACCCAGCCCAGAATAACCTCTGAGCAAATCCGGGCACTAATTTCGGCATCACACACCTCTCCGCTCCCGGTGTGGGAGAGCTGTGCTGGGAGGCAAAGTCGCAGGTACTTAGCAGAGCGACCTCAGAGGAATCTTTATCTTGGTGGAAACAGATGGAGTTTGACTTTGTGTCAATTATGAGCCTAGAATAACTCAATTTTACTGCAGAGGAAGTGGAAAGGTACAACGCTGCCACAGCCTGGATGCTGACAAGCAGGAATTGAGCTCGGAGGAGAGCTGTGCCTGGCACGTACGCTGATTATTTCCACACTCGAGAAGCTTGGCCACCAGAATGAAACTGCACTTGTCATGTTTTGTATAGGCCTCCACTTGGGAAGGTGCTCAGTAGGGCGTTATAAAGCATCTTCTTGCACTGCAACCTGGTGCCAGATCCCATAGCTGAGGGCTTCTTTTGGAGAAGGGATGTCCCAGCTAGTGCACGAGTGAGGATCTAAGGGATAAACACCTTAAGAGGTTCCTTCTTCCCCTGACACTTGCTCGCTGTTCATGCACAACACTTGGCCAGTTGTATATTTGGGAATGAGTATGGCAGTGGAACAAACTTCATGTGGTTTCTTTGTGTTTTGGTTTTCCTGCAGAGTTTAGGCATTCTGCTCACCATCATGTATTTTGGACAGGAGGTGCTGGGGTGCTCAGACAGTCACTACTGACTCTATTCAGTGACTGTGTACCACTTCCCCCCTAATTTCCCATCTATCCCCTTCTTCTAGGGCCACAAAGATGATCAGAGGGCTGTAGCCCCTCTGCTGGGAGGACAGGCTGGGAGAGTTGGGGGTATTCAGCCTGGAGAAGAGAAGGCTTCGGGGAGATCTTCTTGCGGCCTTCCAGTCCCTAAAAGGGCTACAGGAGAGCTGGGGAGGGACTTTTTACAAGGGCATGGAGTGATAGGACGAGGGGGAATGGCTTCAAACTGGAAGAAGGGAGATTCAGATGAGGTATTAGGATGAAATTTTTGACTTTGAGGGTGGTGAGACACTGGCTTAGGTTGCCCAGAAAAGTTGTGGAAGCTCCATCCCTGGAGGTGTTCAAGGCCAGGTTGGATGAGGCTTGGAGCAACCTGGTGTGGTGGGAGGTGTCCCTGCCCATGGCAGGGAGGTTGGAACTAGATGATCTTCAAGGTCCCTTCCAACCCAAACCATTCTATGATTCTTCTCTGTGCTTGATGCACAATCATTGATTTTTGTGGACAGGTCAAAGCTGGGCTTTGTAGAGCACCATTGTGTCCAGGGCTTCCAGCAGTCACCTGGACTCCAGTGGTCTTCAGAAGTCCAAGCTTTGTGCCTAGGTGAAGGTACACAGTGCTTCGGGTCATGGTTAGATAGTGGCAATTTATACACTTGATTGTATCGTGACCAAAAAAAGCTGCCTGGTGCTATAGATCAGAGAAGAGTTCAAAGGGACCATCTCCATTAGCCTTCCATCCTCTTTGAGGTGAGATGCAGCAGTCTGTAAGTGTTGTGGGTCTCCTAGTAGTTTCAGGTTTCTATAGCTTCTGGGCTCCAAATCTTGCTACTTAAACTGCCGAAGAGCTGCTCTATCTGTTCCACAAGCCTCTGTGGGAAGGCTGAACGTGGTCCTAGAGCACTTTCACCCAGCGTATGGAGCACAGCTGCTTGCCAACTTTGTGTTAGCGACTTGCTGAGGTACCTAGCTAAATTTGTGTGTCTAGCTAAATTAATACCTATGCAATCACTTCTCGTTCCCTAAAATGGAAAACAAAACTGTGGTACTACCCTGGGGAAGGAACTATCCTTGGGAGGGTAGTCCTCTCCCTCTGCTCTGCCCTGGGGAGGCCGCATCTGGGGTATTGTGTCCAGTTCTGGGCTCCCCGGGTCAAGAAGGATAGGGATCTGCTGGAGAGGGTCCAGCAGAGGGCTACAAAGATGATGAGGGGATTGGAGCATCTCTCTTATGAGGAAAGACTGAGGGACTTGGGGCTTTTCAGTCTGGAGAAGAGAAGACTGAGGGGGAATCTTATCAACACTTATCAATCCTTCAAGGGAGGGTGCCAGGGGGATGGGAACAGTCTTTTTCCAGTGGTGCCCAGTGACAGGACAAGAGGGAATGGGCACAAACCTGAACATGGGAAGTTCCATCTCCACATGAGGAGGAACTTCTCTCCTGTGCGGGTGGCAGAGCACTGTCACAGGCTGCCCAGAGAGGTGGGGGAGTCTCCCCCTCTGGAGCCATTCCAAACCCGCCTGGACGCTGTCCTGTGCCACTGCTGGAGGTGCCCCTGCTCTGGCAGGGGGTTGGACTGGGTGAGCTCCAGAGGGCCCTTCCAACCCCCACCATTCTGGGATTCTGTGGGAAGAGGCAGCATGCTGCAGCCATCCTCTTGGCTAGCAAAGATAGCCGTGAAGGCATTGAGCTGGTCTGCAGCCTTTGGGGTGACTTTGACACCAGAAAATCTGTGCCTCCAAAACTTGCCTCCCTCAAGCCTGTTGGCAAAGCCTTTATTTATGAACTGGTCTTACTCAGATGGGGATGGGATTAAATTCAGCCTTGGCTGGATCTGCTCTCTGAGCTGGGTGTACCTCTGCACCCCTTTCCTTAGCGGTCCCTCCTCTCCCTTGAATGGGGAGCAAATATCTGGAGACCCTGTTGAAGCTGTGGGCTGGAGAGTCTCGTGGAGGACGTCTATTCAAGTAGAAGTATCGCAGTATAATTTTCTCACAGCCCTGCACATGGATGCTGCTGCCTGTCCCTACCTGTACTTACAGCGCTGGGACACTGCTCAGCTGTCTGCCCTCTGTGGATGGCTCATCGGCCAGGTCAAAAGTGGTGGAGGTGGTCAAATAAAGACATGACTCGAACATTGCTACCACATGTCGCTGCCTCTTAAATGTCCCTTAATATGTTGCAACTAACGTTTTCGACCCAGGTCTCTCGCCCCGGCAAGTGTGGACCTCTCCTAAGCAATAATTAAAGTTTAACCCCAGTAGTCCTTACTAATGTTTGCCTTTTGCTTTGGAGGAAGGAAATGCGATCCTAATCTTTAGATCAAATGGCATCTGCGCTTCCATCGACAAAAGTAAATTTGTAATGTGCTTAATGAAGCCGAGAAAGATGTTTCAGATAACGGGCAGAAAATACCTGCCTCTTAAAAACTTTTCCCTCCCAAAGTTATTGCAAGACTTCCTATTATGCTTAATAAAGTATTTTTTTTTTTTTTAATCCTTTGAGCTTTCAGAGGAGAAAATGCCCTTGGAAAGCAGATGTCAGAGTTGAATGGAGCGCTTTTTCCCTTAACGTTTGGGTTGAAAGCGCTCCCGAGAAACCAGTCTCTGGCTCTGCGGGAGATGCCAATGAAAGGCTGCAGGTCAAAGAAGCAGAGAGAATTTCTGAAATTTGACTTTGCTTTTCAAATTTTGGTTGTCAACCTCTCTAACCCGAGACCTGGAGAGTGAGTGAGTGTGTGTGTGTGTATGGGAAGCTGGTTGCTATGATGGGATTCTTAAATTCTTGTTCTAGAAGTCACCCTTGTCCCAAAATCCACCGCTCCAACTGAGAGAAGAGTTTTGTGAGAACAGCTTCCCTGGTAGGTCTGTCGCTCCCAAATTTGGGTTGTGCGTGTGGTGCAGGAATAGCTTATAAATAAAACTGCCTGTTGGTAACTGGGGGTGTGGAGGAGGGCGATCTCGTGGCTGTGAACCCCATGATTTAAGACCAAATGTGAGCTGACAAGATCTTTTTCTGAAAGGTGAGTGGTTTTGCTGCTGCCTTTATGCGCAGAGGATCAAACCCAGAGCTGCCAGAGCTCCTTCCTCCTCTCGCCTGGTTCCTCATGTCTCGAGGCTTGTGAAACACCACGGGCAGCTGGATGGATGTCCCCGGTTTTGGAGAAAAGTGAAATTAGGCAAAGGGCACAGGAAAGCAGTCCTTGTGGTCCTCAGCCCTGGCTGGATGCTATGCTGTGTTTGCTCTGGCCAAGATATGGGGTGAAATGGGGGATTATCTAGGACCTAGGAGAAGGTGGTAATGTGGCTGATAGCTGGCTGAAGGAATAAGAAGACCAAAAGGGAATGTAATTGTTTCCTAGCAGGCTTTGGCACTTCCAGTTTTGGGCTGAAATCTTGGAGAACTAGGAAAAAAACCCAAAACAACATAAGAGGAAGGATTTTATCTTCATTTGGAGATAAGGTGGCTTAGGTTTAGGACATCATTTTAGGCGGGACATCTCTCTGTTGGTAGTGATGTGCTGGGGCATGGCTGTGGGTCCTCAACATTCCAGGTTTGGAGACAAGCCTTGTGCATGACTGACAAATTAAGCCCTTATGCAGAGGTGGTGGGAATCAGGTTGGATGATACCTCAAGGGTCTCCCCAGCACTGTGCTTCAGACACATCCTTCTTGATGCTGCCAAGACAGCATGGATAAGACCACTCAGCTGGTCCCTGCTGGTGTCCTCTCCTCTGCTTGGTGGAAAGCTCATTTCCAGCTGGTCTATACAAACTTGTGAGAAGATGTCATGCAGGAAGGAGCGGTGTTTGACCTCATATTGCTGCTGTAGCGTTGAAGCACACAAATACATTTGTAGGAAAAAGCTTAAAGATAATGAGGCATGTGAATGATAAGCAGATGTGTCCAGTTTCCTTTGGGAAGAGGCACAAAGACGTGATGTTTCTAGCGCTAAAAAAGCAGGTGGAGAAGAGGCTCTTGCAGCATTTGAGACCAATTAAAGTCTGAGCGTGCAAGTGCTCTGCCTCTGCCAGTTGTTATGGGGAGGCAATTTCTTTAACAATCAGTTAAAGTTTGCCCCAACCTGTCCTTTGAGGGACCAAGAATGGTCCAACGTAGCAAAGCACCACTCCTGGATGCTGGGGGTGGGACAGGGCAGAGAGCTGAGATCCAACAGTGGGTCGTTACCACTGTTAGCAGTGAAGGGATGGGTAGCTCTGGTGGGATTAGCACTAAATGCTGTGCACAGGAGGGTGGTTTGAGGCTTCAGATGTTTTGAACTTCTCATATTTGAAGGAGAAGGTATGGTAAGGTTTTTGAGACTGTCAGTAAAAAAAAAAAAAAATCCCAAACATTACATTTATTGCGTGATTGTTAGGTGCTAATAGGATTTAATTTCTGCAAAGCTTTTGATGGGAGGGGAAAAAAAAAAAGTACCTCAAAGGACCACAGGTATTTTGGGAAAGGCTTAAGTGGAATAAAACTCAGCCGCGATCATGTTACAGCAGGGAGGNTTATTGCGTGATTGTTATGTGCTAATAGGATTTAATTTCTGCAAAGTTTTTGGAAGGGAGGGAAAAAAAAAGTACCTCAAAGGACCACAGGTATTTTGGGAAAGGCTTAAGTGGAATAAAACTCAGCCGCGATCATGTTACAGCAGGGAGGCTTGGAGGTAACTGAGCCGGAGCAATGAGTTTTGCCGTTGACTAAATAGGATGTGCACAAGCCTGTGCAGGTGATCCCGGGGTCTTCCCTGTTGGGAAAGAGGGAGATCTCCTCAATGGGAGGGGGAAAAGGCAAGGGATGTGTTGGGTCTGCAGGCTTTCCCATGGAAGCTCCTGAAAAACTTGCAGGTGTCCTTCTACCCTGGGTTGGACTCGAATTTGCGACCCAGTGCTGAGCTGCTGCGTTTTGCTCCTATTTCCTCGCGCCGTCAGGGCTCTTGGCAGCGATCGAGCAGTGCGGTGGGACACATGGCCCCCGTTGTCCCGTGGCCCGTTTCGCCTGGGGGAGGTGGAACAAGGAGCCAGGTTCAGCCTTTGCGAATTGGAGGGGAAAGGGGAGCGCGGAAGTTTTCCTTCCTGGGGAAAAGGGTTGGTAATGCAGCGCCGGGAAAAAAAATCAAACAAAGCAGCTTCTCTTCCCTTCTGGCTCGGAGAGGGTGTGGGATGTCAAGGTAGCCCTGAGTATTCCCAAAGGCTATGGGACTTTCTTTTCTTTCCCTTATTTTTTTTTTTTTAATTTTTTGGGGGTGGGGTTGGGGGGTTGGTTTATACGCTTTATTGTTAAATCTCTCAAACAATGCTGCTTCCCCTTCCTTGAAGCGATTGTTCCCCGTGGGGCTGACTCTTCCTTCCCCTTCCTCTCCATCGTGGGAAGCGCTCTCCTGATGATGTATGGGCTCAACTTTAGTCTCTGGTTTACTTTCCTTTGTCCTGCTCAGGTCCCTCTTATTCTTGGGTAATTTCTGCCAGGATCCTCGTCACAGGGTCCAGAAAAAAACAGCTGTTGTAGTGCTGATGGAGAGAATTACCTATCAGAGCAGCTTCTATCTGCCAGAGGCGTGGGACTGCAAGGACTAACAGGCTTCATAGTACCACAATATCTCCCTCAAGTTGATGTTGCCTCCTCTTGGGAGGGCTGCTTTCTTCCTTGAGGAAAAGCTGGTCTTTTTGTGATCAGCCTAATCTCAAAGCTTTTCAAACGCATCCATTTTGGGGGACAAGACTTGATTTTTTTTTTTTTAATTTATTTTTATTTTTTTAATTTTTGCATCTGCAATGCCCAAGAATCCCGTGTTCTCTCCTGTCAGGCCTTGCATCTTCTCTTCCTCGACCAGACTCAGAGGAGAAGAGGTGAAGCCAAAGTAGACAGTGGCTCTGAACAGCTATCGACCACGTGGCTAAATGGAGACAGGCACCCACCTCTTCATCTGGGGAAGGGGAAGAAAATAGCGGAGTTAATATCCATCGCAGACCAGTCAGTGTTTTGCAAATGACTTGATGAAATGCTAAAGCCGTGCGAATCTCTACTTCTGAAGTATATAAATCCCATATATCATCTGCTATACCAAAAATTAGTAGACTTGCCTTGAATAATACTGATAAGAAGGACGTAGACCTGGTGGAGCAGGGCCAGAGGAGGCCCCGGAGCTGCTGCGAGGGCTGGAGCCCCTCTGCTGGGAGGACAGGCTGGGAGAGTTGGGGGGGTTCAGCCTGGAGAAGAGAAGGCTCCGGGGAGACCTTATAGCGGCCTTTCAGTACTTGAAGGGAGCTGACAGGAAAGATGAGGACAAATTTTTTGGCAGGGCCTGTTGCGATAGGACAAAGGGTAATGACTTTGAACTGAAAGAGGGAAGATTTTTGACTACATATAAGGAAGAAATTCTTGACTGTGAGGGTGGTGAGCCCCTGGCGCAGGTTGCCCAGAGAAGCTGTGGCTGCCCATCCCTGGAGGTGTTGAAGGCCAGGTTGGATGGGGCTTGGAGCAACCTGGGCTGGTGGGAGGTGTCCCTGCCCACGGCAGGGGGGTTGGACTCAGTGACCTTTAAAGGTCCCTTCCCACCCAAACCATTCTATGATAAGATTGGATTTTTGTTCTCCAAGAGCATTTCCAAGGAAAGCGGTTGTAAATTGGGCCTCAACAGAGCAGCATGAGAAAGAAGCTCATCTGTTCACTAAGCCTTCACTGTAGGTGCATGGATTGACTTGGACCTGAGCAATTCGTGGTGTGCCATATGCAGAAATAATAAGCCCTTGGATATTACGGGCTTAAGGATATAAGTAACCACCTGATTATGCAGTTATTTTGCTATGACCTACTTCTTTTTCAAAATATCCCCTAGGCTCCATGGCATAGCAGATAAGAACTTCCAGGTCCTTTCACAATTTATCAGAAGAGCTTCCTGCAGGGAGCTCTCAGTGATTTATGCCAGGGAGGAAGAGGAAAGGCGGCTGGTGTGAATGTTTCATGATAGGCTTTGGATTGCTTAGCTCATGGAATGAGCTAGGAAAGGCAGCAGCAAACCGGTGGGTTTTGCCCTCTCCTGTTAGGTGGAAATCACATGGACTAATTAAGCAACAGCAGTCCTTGATAATATGTTTTAAGGGATTATATCATGCTTCAGCAGAATGGGGCACGCAGCCAGAACACATTCATCCTGTTGATAAGGCCAACGCCTACTGTAAACACAGTTATTAACAGTCTGAGGCTGTGCGAGATGCTCTAATGGAAAGCATTGAGAATAAGCAAGAAGCTCGGAGAAGTCCATGGTGGGTATTTAAAACCTGCTCTCTTGGGCAGTGGTAAACTACCTTCTTGCATAGGGTACGTAATGAATTTTATGGAGAGAAGTGAACCTAAATCCTTCCAGCTGCAACTTACATGTGATGGAATGATATAGTTGGGTTTCAGACTCTCCTGGTGTCCAGGGTCTGTCTTGGGGTATTGGGATGGTGTTGATTTGTCCTTTTGTGTGTAGATTTTGGAGTAGGATCCCTTGACCTTGTGCAGCTCATAGTTCTCTTTGTGTTCTCATTCATCAGTTTGCAGAGCAGCAATAAAACGCTGCAGCTACAGGACCCGTTCTAGCAAGTTGGTGCAAACCCACCTTTTTTTTTCCTAGCAAATGAGAGCCTTGGGCTTGGAATTTAGGAGGAAGAAGAAGCTGAAAAGTGAGAGCACATCTGCACTTCCCTGCTAAAAATTACCAGCGTAGAGGAGGAGAGGGTGTTGTCTCCCTGGAGTACAAAGCTGATGAGCGCCTGAAAACTTTCCACTTGGCAGAGCTGAAGTTATCTGGTGGGGTGGGTGACTATTCCAGTCCCCAGAGCAGGGAAGGTGTATGTGGGTGATTTAGTCCAGATCTGCTGCACAAATTCATCTTCATGGGACTGGTTACTGCCATAGTTACAATTTTGCGTAGGGGCTTCTCTTGGAAAGCTGAGATTTATCTGTTGACATGAACCTGGGGGCTTTCTGTGGTGGAGGCTTCCATAGCTGGATGCTCTTGCGGGAGTGTGGTCCTCTGAGGAAAACACCTTGTGCAGTAATGTAGAGGATGAGGCCATTTTTTCTGGAAATTATGTTAGCATCTGTCTTGGATCCTTCAGTATATTTAAATTCTAGGACATGTGGTGAGAACTGCAATAGAGCTGTAACAAGCAATCAGCCAACTCTGAGGATTTAACACCACCTTCTGCTTCCAGTACAGTCCAGAGGGTAAGTCTGGGGTCCAGTTGCCACTGGAAGGCTCCGACTTTGTCCAGGAATGTGAAATTCAAGTTTTCTGGCTTCACTGGCATTACTTAATGGTTTGGTTGAATTGTTTCTAGATTGCTTTGATCTTCTGGTTGCCCTTACAAAGCCAATGCAGCTAATGAAAAATGGGGAGGAGAGGAGTGACTTTTTCCATTGTTAATGCTAGAATTCTCAAAAAAAAAAAAAATATGGCAGAGTGGTGGTCTAGTGCATACATTAACTCTGTGGCGTCATCAGTTCTAATATTTCTAAAGGAATTTCTTTGGGCTTAATTGAAAATGATTCTCTTTAACCTCCTTCCTCCACACATAACAAGGGGGCACCAGAAATGCCAAGGCACCGGGTAGTCCAGGTAAGGTGGAACCTGACCTAAAGGTGACCAGTTTAATTTCTTTAGAGGAGTAAATTGAAAGGTTACAGGGTGCGAATATGTTGCTTGGCCTTAATGTGGCTTTCTGTCTGAGTGG
Organism: Anarhynchus alexandrinus; assembly: GCA_008711295.1. Lineage (NCBI taxonomy): Eukaryota > Metazoa > Chordata > Aves > Charadriiformes > Charadriidae > Anarhynchus > Anarhynchus alexandrinus. Next base: position 451,195 of record VUYV01000466.1, read on the forward strand.
AGGACAACACACTGGAGTTCTCCAAGCTGCAGAGATGAGCGTTGAGACTCTTGTATGAACTGCAGTGGTTTCCTACCTCTGATCGTGTTTCTCATGTCCCAGGTTGTGGCCAAGCTCAGTACCAAGCACCCTGGATTTCAGAAGTGGTGAGGAGCTTTTGCTTGCAGGAGAGGCTGATGGATGGATGCTATATGGGCCAGGCTCTGGGGAGGCCGAGAGCACCTCTAAGTCCTCCTGGGTCCATGGGAATAGAAATTACCTCCCAGCAGATGTTTTGACCACAAAAATATTGGGCTAAATCTGCGTTGTAGAAGTACTACACAGCAAATCTAACACCGTCTCTGGCCAATGTGGTTTTTTTCTTTAGTTTTTTTTTGTATGCTTGATTAACTGGCCACGGGTAGCACGAGGTGTCAGCTGTGACTGCCTTCCTACATGTGCAGGAATGGAGGCTGTTTGGTGTCTTAAAGAATTGAAACCAATGGCTTCTCCTCTGGTTTCTCCTGTGAGCTGTTAGTTAGGCATCCATTGTTGTTCCTATTTACTTTATTTAAAAAAAAAAAGAAAAAGGAAAAAAGAAAATCCTTTTTGTGCTCTTCTCAAAGCTCGTGGAGATTAGGAACTGCAAGTAATCCTTTGAAAAGATTATTGACTGAGAATTGCTTGGAAATGACGTTGTTTGCTGACTTGACGGATAAGACCCTGAAACGGTGTGGCTTAAGCTGTACCTAAAGCATCTGCCCTTGCGATATCACAGTCACTGTGAGGCTTTACCTGCATCTGCAGTGGTCGGAAGCCAGATGTATTTTTAGACAATGTTTAAATAGATGCTGTCCAGACTGTTTAATGCTGTCTCATGGGGACAAGAGTGGTTGCACAGAGGACTTTTCTCTTGGACTGAGAGCTCGTTTGGGCGTTGTGGGAAGCACAGAGGGGATGCTGATGCAGTGGGAACTGGGACTGTGGTGGCCGCAGCACCTAAAATGCTACCCCTGATGCTGCTGAGCAAAACTGTTAGGTTGTTCTCTCTGTTTCCTTACCACTGCTTTTAATTAAAAAGAAAAATAATGAAGTGAGGAGCTATTAGGAGATATGCTGGAAACAGTGAGTCTCTCTAGCAGGGGTCCAAACACTGAAATGTTGCCCTGGTGCTGGCCAGGCTGGAGGATCTGGGGCTCAAGACACCTCATGGTTGACTTATTCTGGGAGGTGGGCTGAGATTCCCCCTTCCCTCCTCTTGGGAGGTGATAACGTGTTCTCCATGGCATCCCTCCCTGGAGGAGGATGGCAGAAGCTTGGTCTCTACAGGACTTCTCCCCAACTTGGGTACTCTTCTAAGCACTCCACATACAGCTTTGCTTTTGTGCAAGGAATAGCTATGCTGGCTCATCCAGAAATGTCAAATAAGTCTCCAAGACAAGCTCCTGCATAACCTGCAGCAGCCCTTAGATTGCTGGAGCCTGTTTTGAATCAGAAATGCTCCATGGATACAGCTGTAGTAGTGTTGTTTTTCTGAAGTGCTGATCCGCTTCCTTCCTTTCCAATTCCTCAAAAGAAAACAAGTCAGTTGATTTAGGTGCCAGAACAGGCTGCTGACTCTGCACAAGTTGTTTGCTCTTCTCTTGTGTCCTTTTCTTTTTCTTAGCTGAATTGCCCTGGAGTTTGGGCCCCAGGGAAGGTACTTCTGGAAAGTCTTCAGTGCAGAGCTGATCCAGAGGCACAGAAAAGAGCAGAGGAACAGAGTCGATGCTTAAATGTATGCTGTCATCAGTTATACATTTCCAGCCTCCATGCTTGTTGCTTGGAGACCTCTTGCATTAGCTGTGTAAAATATATATTCCTGTTTAAATACAACTGTCTTTTTTTTTTTTTTTTACACAATAGGTCTTGGAGGAATAGGAATTTGCTCTTAAAAGCATATCCCCATTGAAAGTCTACAAACTTTGTCTCCCCAGTGTCATATCGTACAATCATTTAGGTTGGGAAAGACCCTTAAGATCATTGAGGTCTATGCTGAGGAGTTTTGCAGGTGAGCTCTCTGGTGACTGTCACTTTGAGTGTTGGACCTGCCGCTCTTGATGGAACCATGTTGTGAAAAGCCCAGGAGCCTCTTTGCCTCCTGGGAGAGTTTTGGGCTCCTGTATGCAGCCACGTCTCTGCCGTTTGGTCCCCAGACACACCACGCGCAAAGGCACCGGCCTTAGCTTGGTGCTACAGAAAGCCATGGAGGACCTTTGTGTCGTGTCCCTTGGGACAGGGACCGTGAACGGCATGGATGGGGCAGGTCCGTGCTGCTGCTGGGAAGGGTGGCTGCAGCTCCTGTTCAGCCTGACCTTGGTTGTCTCAATCACCCCGTTTAATCCCTGTACTTATTCAAAATTGGTGTCAATAGAGAGTGTCTGAGCAGAGATTAGTGGCAGATTAAACGAAGCTGCCTGAAAAAGCGTGGAGAGAAAACCAAAGTTTTTCTGCAGCTAAAAATTACTCCCAAATTCTTGTTTTTGTTTGTGAGTTTTTGGTTTGGTGGNTTTTGTGTTCTGAACCGGTTACTGGAGAGCTGCCTCAAGGGCTGTTGTGCAAAGGGATACCCAAGGCAAGGATCTCCTTCATCCCTAAGTAGAGCCATCCCGGTTCTCTGCTGGCCTCCTGCAGCACGCTGGTGGGAGCTGGGTGCCTTCAAGGTGACAGCGGTGGGGTGGCCCGGCCGTCTGTGTTGCTCTGGCTGAGCTGCGCTAATGCACTGTTTGTAGAGCAGAGCCTGTTTTGCTAATAATAGGCAGCTTTGTGGGAGATAAGCACCAGACTGACCTTATCTGTGCCCATCACGTTTGGCCTGAAGGGAGCTTATTAGCTTGTGTTTCATACTGGGGGGGATGGGTGGGTGTGCTGGGGAGGAAATAAGGAGGGAAAAATAGTTTAAAAACTATCGGAGGAGCCTTTGGAAGGGAAGGGCTGCTTAAAGAAACCCCCGTGTGTGCGTGGTGTAGCTGGAAGCACCTCTGAAATGTTGTGGTGGTACAAGTCCTGTCGCCCCCCAGGACTTTCTCACCCCTTTGGGATGGGTGACAGCGACATGGCACGTGCCTTGTTCCAGCCCGATGCCTTGCGTCTCCTGGGACCTCAAGGAAGAAATGAATCTCTGTGCTTTTGGGGCTGCGTTGGCCAAAATGGAACATAACCAAGCCATTTGTCTTTTAGGCTGCTCTGCATCAGGGGCTGCACCGTAGGGTGCAGGAATCCTGTTCATTTTAAGCAGAAATGGGCTTGTTTATTCTGCATCAATCCCTGTGGGATGAGCAGGGGTACCTGTGGTGCACAGGTGGGATGGGTGGAGGGGCAGAAACTCAGGGTTCGGCCTCTGTGCATGTGTGTGACCACACACTACAACCTGGTGCTCGGGAATGCTGTGCACAGGCGGTTCTTTGGGCCCTTTATGGGGAAGAGCTGATGTTCAGCCATTCAAAGGGAGTACCCAAAACTAGAGGCTGGTGTTGAATTCTCATTAGCGCCAGCTAACTTCACCTAAGGTCATCTGCTCTTCTAAGTGCTTGCAGTTCAAAAATGAGTCTAGAAATCCTGACTCCGCTTTGCGTGCTCTTTCATTGTCTGTGCCTTCTGGCTATGAATTTAGCATGAAACGGTGGTCTTCGGATGGTTCAAAAGCTGCCTACAGAAATACTGAGAGGGAAGCTAATGTGAAGGCAAACTCTCTGGGAGATGGGAGAGCATTTGTTTCTACCTTTCTCTTTGTGGAAAGGCTCAGAGTGTGTTTGTAAAGCTGGGCGTTGGTTTTGTTAACTAGCAGTGTCAGATGTCTCCTGAGCTGGTGGGATTTACTCTTCTCTCCTAAATATTTGGATTACAAAAAAAAAAGTTCAGGAAGATTACAGCAAGGAAAGACGCTAATGAATATTCATCAGGAATAACTGCTTTATTCCTTGGTGTACTTGCATTTCTGTTATCTTGTTATGCTTCTGTTTATTCCTGGAGCAGCAGAAGGTCACGGTGACATGCATTAAGATGCCAGCCGTTGTCTGTCTTGGTCACGCCGTGGCAGTCCTTGCAGGTCGTTGCCTGAGGAGTCCTTCATTGCCAAATACCGCTGTGACAGCAGTGGTGCCTCTGTGGCAGGGGAAATTTTGGAAGTGTTTAAGCATCTTGTTGTGGCATGAGCCACCAGATTCTGTGGATGATATGGGCTGGTGTTGGTCCAGGGGTGCCTTGGAAAGCATTGCTGCGCACTCCTCAGGGTGTTTCTTGGATGCTTGGGCTGATGTGATCCTGGTCTATTATTTGTGGTAGAAGCTCTGTGAGCTCTTAGTGTTGAGGAGCTTTTTTCTTTTTCTTGGTAAATGAAAAAGGTGGGGGTAAAAATACAGAGTGCAAAGTACAGGTGGTGTCACACTTGATGTCGTCTGCTGCCCCAGACTGGGAGGACGGTGGGAAGGGGCTGCGATGGCTTGACAAGAGGTGGCACGCGTGCAACCACGTTGTACGGCCGACTGGTTCCTCAGAGCAGTGGCTGAGCTGTAAATGCCTGACGTCAAGTTATGGGTCAGGCGAGGGCACTGTTTACATCCTGTAATTAACATCTGTGCAGTTAATCACCGGGGCTGGCAGACCCGGAGGCGCTGGATCGGAGTCCTGCTCTCTGTTGCGGTTGGATCCCTGTCCCAGAGATGACAGGAGGCTAATAACAAAGATGTGTCAACTTGGACTGTCTGTGTTAATTTATCCTCCTCCCCCTTCCAGCATATGTTTGCAGTGTATAAATCAACATCTTTATAAATCAGTGCCTTGACTTTAATTTCTTCCTCCTTTTTGGCCTCTTGGAAAACAAGGTTTGTGCAACTGTGTAGGTTTTTTTTTTTTCCTTTAACGTATGAACCTGTGGGGCAGATCAAAGAAAACGTAGCCAAGGCAGAGCCTCGAACACAGCGTTTCTGTGCAAGCCGGTGCTTGGTGGGACATCGGAGCTGCTCATCTGAGACCTTGGTAGGTTGCACAACCATTTCTGTGACTTTTGGAGGCTTGGGTGTCTTACTATTCTGTGCAACTGAAGATCTAATATGTTGGCAGGTAACTACGCTCAGAAATATGTTAATAGCTAGCTGGAGTGATTAACCTTGCAAGGCAGGAAATGTTTGTGATGTATTGATTTCCACCACCACCACTCTCTGACGCTGCAGAAAAAAGATCATTGTTCCTCCCCGGTTTAATGCAAACTGCAGAGGAGGCATTTATTGTCCCTTATGGAAGAATGGAGAAAGCAGTAGGAAACTAGGAAGTGGGAATGATGACTTGAGATCTCCTCTTCCATTGCGTCTACTGCAGCACATGGACCTGAGATGTCCCTGGGCTCCCTCAATCCCCCGCGAATCCCAGCCACTATTAAATGCAACCGGCTACTCTCCTAGCAGCTGCTCTGTCTTTTCTGCTGTGAAAACGACTTTGCTGCTCTGAAGGTTTAAACCCTACTTTGTGTGACTTGCTCTCTCCTTTTGATTGATCGGTATTAACTCGCCTCAGAGGTGAAGAGGAATCCATATGCTCTCTTGCATCTCGCTCTAAGCTGTGTATAAAGACTTTAATTCTGAATCTAAAAAGGCTAGAGGTGGTGAGGAATAAAAGACAGCTTTCCTAGCAGATAGTGAAGTGACCTTCTTGTTAAAACCTGAGGTGGTTAAGACTCCTAAAAGAGCTGGGTCTGTAAGAGTAGAGACACAGTTAATTAACATTTATCTAAATACGCTAGGGAGCTGGTTTACATCCTTATCTCCCTAAAAACATTAGGGAAGGGTTGATGTGCCTTCATCTCCCAAAGTGGTGAGGAAGAAGCAAGTTCTGGTCCAGAAGCTGTGTGGTAGGATGGTGTTGAAGCTGCTCATGAGAGTCATGCTTGAAGAGTGAGCTCCAGGGAAAGGGGGGATGTGACTCTCACCACTGAAGATGGTACAGATCTGGAACAGGTAGTCGGTACGCTTGCGGTGTGTGTTTTTTGGGATGATGCCCCAAAGGTGGCCCCTGTGCATTAGTGCATGAGCCCATATATATTCAATGTGTTAATAAAAGTTCTCTGGAAAAGGCCAGGAGAGGATCCCAGCTCAGTCGTAGAGAAATAGGAGAAAGAGGAGGGATGGCTGAGAAGCTACTTATTTCCCAGCTGACGAGTTACATTACTAGCATGGGATTGCTGGAAGATGGGCCGGGGGTGATGTGGAAGAAGGGACAAGTGTCCAGCCCTTTTGGGGCAGATGGAGATGGGCTCATAGCTCTGACTTCCCCCTACCCTTCCCTTTTTCAGTTTGGTGTGTGGCTGTTGATTTTCTGAAATTCCCAGTCTGGAGCCCAAAGCAGCCTGAGAATTTCTGCCGTCAGTAAAAGCTTTGCCTTCAGTTATGGAGAAATCTTGAGGACAAAAGAACAGAGCGGAGTGACCTAAGCTACCGGCAGTGCTCTATTCAGCAGGCAGCACAGCTTGTATGCTGGATTTCCTGCACAAAAATTGCTGTGCCTTTCCTAGATGAACAGTTGGCGTGTTCCTCAAAGGATGAAGAACAGAGAACAGCATCAGCATGAACTTGGGTTTGTCTGCCTCCCTGGTTGCTTTGGGTGGACGTGCTGTCATGTTCCTGCAGTAGCTATTAACTGTTATGAGAAAATAACCCTTTAAGTTATTGAGATACATTTCTACCACTCTGCAGCAAATAAAACTCAACTGGTTGTCACTCTCTGCTGGGCCCTCTGCAAACCCATGGGGAAAGGCCATTCCTTCTCGCAAAGAGCGCAGAGCCTGTGAGTGACCCGATGAAGGCTGCGAGTGGGTGCACAACTGGGTCCAGGAGCTGATGTGAAGCTGTGCTTGAGGGCTGATAAAGGTAGAAAGTGGCGCAGGAAGAAATCCTGCCTAGTTTTCATGCTGCCGAGCACGTGTTTCACAAACACAATGCAGTGGCAGAGGCAAGAGTTGGGTTCTTTGACCAGTTCCTGTTGATGTGAACTCATGAATGTCTCTACTTCTTCTCTCAGTGGATTTCCCACCGTCTCCTTAGAAGTGGAGGCAGCGGTGCATATTTATTTCTTTCAAATGTCTGCTTTGTGACTGTTCACACCAAGACTCAGGCCATCTGCTTCATTTGTCAAGCTACAGTGCTCTCCAATCCCACCTGTGGTGTTTGCCATGTCCAAAACCAAAACACTTAACTACTTGTGTGACACTCTTTCCCCTTCCATTCTTCTTTATACACAAGTTGGGTATCTTAAATTCCCCCAAAGCAAAGAATATCAATGTAGAGTTAAATGTCTTCATTGCCCGATGGGGAGAGGTCTCCATGGGAGCACCATGCTGAACATCTCTGAAACAGAGGTGTCTATGTGGTGCTTGATTCCTTGGAGGGGGAACTACCTGGACCCTGATTAAAGCATCTCATCAGCAGCTCATCAGCTGCAATGTCTTGACTTGCTCAGAGCTCATTTGAGAAGGTGGTGCACCAGCAGAGGTGTGTGTGAAAGCAGAGGCAGCAGTGTCCTGTCAGCAACCTTGAAGGACCTGCTAAACCCTTGTATCCTTGTGAAGAGCAGCCAGCAGCTGCCAACCAATCGGATGGGAGTTGGCTGGTTGAGTTATGTGGCCAAATGGGTTTGGCAAGGGGCTGGCAGGGCAGCGAGGCTGCTGAGGACAAATATTTTTGAGTGGTAAAGTGTTCCCAAACTCCCCATCCCTGTGCTATTCCAGGAAAAGTGGTTCAGATGCGGGCAGACCTTGGGAGCTCTTCTAAATATCTGCTCGCTAGCTAAAACCAAAGCAACGGAGGCATAATGTGCTTGGTGACTCTCCATCCTGGAGCTGAGAGCTCTCTTCCTCTTGGCTTGAGTAGAAATGCTGTGGATGGACAAGGCAGGCGGCTCACCTGGGATGTGGGAGGAAGGCAACACAGGATTGAAAGTCTCGCGCATCCCAGGTGCCCGTCTAAACCCTTGGGCTGTTCACAGGCTGGTTTTGGTGGGAAGGGTGAAGTGTTGTATTTAACCATCCCAGCTCATTCTTCTGTAGGGTGGGAGAGGGAGACTTTTGTAAGCTGCATCTCATGAAGCTTAAACCCATGATTCCTTAACTGCAACACAGGCATGTTTCCCTGCCTGCAGCCCTACAGAAAAGGCAAGTGAATGATCCAGGCAGTGGTTGAATGCTGCAGGAGATGCCAGGGAGAACTGAGTGCTCATCTGGCAGGTTGTGCTTTAGGTGTCTGCATAGGTGGTGATGAACAGGGTATGAAATCCCCTGTCTGCTGGAGGGTTATTTGGGTGTTTGGGAGCCTGGAAGAACCCCAAATACCACATATCTAATTCTTGTTTATTTAAACATCAAAATTATGCTAGAGATGCCTCCAGAGCCCAGGGTAGTGACATCTGTTAATGAGGGGTGAGAGCTTTAAGGACTTGTGGTGGTTCACCTGCTGTCCTTTAGGAAGAAACCAATCTTCCCTTAATCAATGCTGATAAAGAAACTCTTTAAATTGGTGTTATCTGATTCCTGGTAAATTGGGTTTCCCCCCCCCCCCCCCCCCTGTTTTCTTGCAACACAATCCCTGAACAGTCTTTAAACCTGAACTACATCTTTCAGCCCAACATCCCTGCGATGCTGATAATCCTTCTCTACTTTACATCCCTTCACCCCCAAATATTTATGTGCAGATAAACAGAGGAGCAACAAATTTGGCTTGCTACCACAGGGCCCTGTGACCATTTCAAATGCAAACTCGGCTTAGCTCTCCGTTCTCTCTTACCCTGCACGATGGTCTTTCCACATAATAAATTACCAGCATTTATTGGCCTTTTGACATATAGGTTTCCCAGGGGAAAGGAAGGAGACTGGCTGAACAAAGCCTTCTCTATAATCAGAGTTTGCAGTAGGCTTTGGACAGAAATTGCGATTGCTGGCCCAGTACAGCGAGGATTTTATGGCTCTATCTATAACTGCATTTATTACAACCCGGAGGTTTGGGAGATGCTGAATAATATACCTTAGACTGTATCGTTAAGAGATTAATGTGTATAATAGATGATAGTATTTGCATGTCGAGAACTGATGAGAAACCAGTGCGTTTCTGGAAAGGCATCACTGGACACGGTTTTAGCCGCTTGTTTCTTGCCGGGATGTGGGACTGCCCATGCTGCTCGTGTTCCCATGGCTTGAAATTTGGCAGGTAACTTCTACGCCCTGTGGGCACTGTGTGCCTTTCTGCTAGAGCTGGAAAAGCGCTGAGACTTGGAGCCATTTCAAAGCTGCCAGGCTCAGTGCTTCTCCGCTTCTCCCAATTTCTTTTCAGCTGGCTGCAATAAGCCGGGAACATCCAATAACCTCCACCCAAGCGCCGCTCTAGCAGCTCCAGGTGGGAGCTCATGGGCAAAAGCCAGCTGCATCGTGTGTCCTGGGTGAAGTAAGATGAGACTGTGCGTAAAATGAGCTGGATCTCTGGTTGAGGCAGGATCACCAGCTCTTGGTTGCATTTAATCTATATCACCTTGTGCTGACACAGCTCGGTGCTTTAATGAAAATATTTTGCAATAACGCATCTCCAGGGCTCATCTAACCTAAGCTGATGGTTAACCCAATCATCTCACATCTGTGTGAGATAAGATGAATTTATTTTTTTTTTTTCCCCTGAAAGGCTTTCTCCTGTAGAAAGGTGTGTGGAATAGACTGAACATTAGGAAAGAATTTTTCACAGAAAGAGTGGTCAGGCATTGGAATAGGCTGCCCAGGGAGGTGGTTGAGTCACCAAGGCTGGTGGTGTTTAAGAGCCGTTAAGATGTGGTGTTGGGGGATATGGTGTAGGGGAGAACTTTGTAGAGTAGGGTAGATGGTTGGACTCGATGATCCCAAGTGTCTCTTCCAACCTAGACAATTCTATGATTCTATGAATAGCTTGGGAAGAAGACTTCTCATGACTCCTGTTAAAGATCGCTCTCAGTTTTTGCAAAGTGCGTAGAAAATGTGAACCTTCTGAGACAAAGTACTGTAGGGTGAGTCTTGCATGAATGCCACTGGTTCCACTTCACCTCTGGTTGCAGTAACTGGGCTGACTGGACTCCACCCTGCTGGGGCGAGAAGTGGCTGAAAGCCAGTGGCCTTCCTGCAGACTGGCCTTGCAGAAGGTCGGTGGCTCTTGGGTAGGTAGTCCAGCACGAAGATCTGGTTTGAGAGCCTCAACTTGCCTAATAAGACTGAGAAGTTTCCTCCAGTGGAGGAGTTGCTGAGTGAAACTCTTCCTGTTCTGGCTCCTTGTTCCTCTCCTCTGGTGTTTTCCTTGCACCTTTGGCTTCTCGCACCTGGAGAGTGGATGGCTTTCATGTGGATCTTGGTCAGAGAACACACTGCTGTCCATGGGTGTCCAGTTGGCATTGTAGTCAAACCAGTGTGTCCATCACCTCAATGGCTTTGTCCCTGTCCTCCTTCCTGTCTTGGAGGCTGGTTTTGAGAAAGGCTTTCTGAAGGCACCTCATCTCCCACCTACCTGGAGAGGACGCTGCTGTTCCACATCCTACCTGTAGCAGAATTAAGGCAGATGCTGGCAAAGGAGTCCAGTGGGAAGTACTTAGAATCATAAAATTGTTTAGGTTGGAAGGGACCTTGAAGATCATCTAGTTCCAACCCCCGTGCCATGGGCAGGGACACCTCCCACTAGACCAGGTTGCTCGAAGCCTTGTCCAGCCTGGCCTTGAACTTCTGCCATGAGAGCTGAATCCAGGCTTTTTGGAGACCCCTGCCCATCCTGACTTCATCTGCTGCTGGACCGGCTGGTTGTGGTCTTGTTGCCTGGGCAGAAGGAGGATTGCCTGTGCCTTGCGAGCAGCCTGCGTCTGGAAGAGGCATCACTGCAGAAATTTTGGCAGGGCTCCTGCTCATCTCTTGTGCTTGCGGAGCAGCAATAGCAGCTGCCTCGTGCCCTCTCCCAGCCAGGAGGGAGAAGTAGGTCAGAATTTGCATTCTGTGCCCGGCTTCTCTGCATAACTTGCAGACTTTCATTTTTATTTTTTTTTCAGGTCTTCTTTTTAAACGAGCTGTTCCTGTGCGTGCGCGTTCCTCGGGCTCCCCTGAATTAGAGGGTGAAGACTTAAATTCAGATGTATAATTGGGCTTTAATGTCTGTCTTCCCTCCAAGAGCACTTCTGAGAGACTCCTCAGGCTCCGAAGGGCTGATCCCAGCATGTAAAAATCTCAAATAAATGCTTGGGGCAGTGTCTTCATTTTTGGCTGTTGTATTGTCTGGCTCGGGATTTAAATTTTCTCCTGTAGCTCTTTTTTTGCATGACAAGAGCAAGTAATTGGGATGAAATCATCCGTGCTGCAAATGTGATGGGTGAGATTTCTTTTTCGGGGCTTCTCTGTGTGTTTTCTCGCTGGTTTGCAATGTCCTGATGGAGGGGGGAGGTGGAGGGGGAAGAGAGATGGAGCGCAGCAGGCTCGTGGCAACCCGGAGAAGCATCCGAGCGTTGCCGAAGTGCTGCAGGGCAGCCGAAGGATCGTTTCGTCGCGGTTTTGTGCACGGCGAGGAAAAAGAGCTTCGTCGCGACAGCGGCCTGAAATAACCGGCGTGCCGGATGAGGTCTGGTGCAATGGGGCATCATCAGGAGGTTGGGCGAGGAGAGCGGGGTTCGCCGATGGGCTGCGCGGTGGGGAGCATCCTTACGTGGATCTATAGGTTTTAAGGTGCGAAATGGCACCATCCGTTGGCATGTCTCTATTTTTTCCCCCAAGTTTGCAGAAACCTGGGTCAGTCTGTGCTACCCCTCGTGGCATGATGGCAATTTGTCTTGTGGTTTTGGGAGTGGAGGGGGAAATCTTGTTAGGATTTCTAGCTCTCAATGCTGTTTCTTGTCCCCGGTTGAAAACAAGGTTCATTTTTCTGTGTTCATTTTTTTTGTTTTCATTTTTCAGCACCTCTAGCAGATTACTTTTTTTTTTTTTCAGTAATCTGGCAAAAAGCAGAATGTAACGTCCTGAAACTGGGTGATTTTTTTTTTTTTTTTTTCATAGGGGAGGGTTTCAACCTATGATGGAAAGAAAAACCTGCTGCATAATTCTGGTCTGTCTTCATCTGTGTAGGTGACTTTTTTTTTTGCTGTGGGCTTTTGTGGTTATATTCTGTAGAGGTCTATTTGATTTTTTTTTTTGGGGGGGGTCTGAAATACAGAGCAAATTGTGTGGTCTGAAGACAGATATATGGGTACAAGTGAAACTACACTAATGCGACGTGATCACTGTTTTAATGGATTTTTCACTGTATTTTTTTCAAGTAGGGATAATATTTCGCTCAGACTTTTGCTTTGCGTTTTTGTAGTGTGTACACTCATTTAGGCAAAACCAGCTTGCTTGCTTTTTCTGAGGAAGTTTTGGGGTGGCTCACCTGGTGTATCTGCTCTGTGCAAGTGCAACTGCAACCTGAATCTGTCTAAGGCTTGCGCAAGCAGCGGGCGATGTCATGTCTGTTCCCGTTTGTGCCTCCTTCGCTAAGGTTTAGCTGCCAAAAATTGTCAGCAGCTCTGAGACGTCCCTGCACAGGGAATGACCTTTTGGGAGCTGAACTTTTTCCCCATCCTTCCCCGCTGTTTGATCTCTCTCCTTGGGGCTTTCGCATGTTCAAGCATTGATAGTAGGAAGGCTGCTTAAAACTAAATATAAGATAGAGTTTAAGCCTTTTTAAAGAGTTGGAAGAAGTTAAAGTGAGGGTAGGTTTGGGAATCGCCATGAAAGCACCTTTGATTTCTTTTTGTTCCCTCTCATACCCGCTGTTTGCATTAATCCATATGGATGGTCTATTGTTCCCTTCGGGTATTAGGGTTTTTAATTGTGCTTTTGTGTATTTAAAAGCAGCACGTCTACATGCTGAGAACCGCTTTTCAGAGTTGCGTGGCACGTGGGTGTACAAAAGATCATCTGGGGAGGTGTTGCAATAAGGGGCTATTGTCTTTCTGCTTGGAATACCCTTGGAGATGAAACACATCCTTCACGTGTGTGTACATGAACATAGCTAATCCTCCCCACCCAGGGCACTCAACCGTCACGATTTATATGGACTTTTAAGGTTTTGTGGCTGTAATATACCTCCTCCATCATGTGTTCCCATTTCCAGCAAACAAAGGGGGAAGTAATGCGCTGTTTTTCATAGAATTGTTTAGGTTGGAAGG
>VUYV01000467.1:6918-57871 GCA_008711295.1 Anarhynchus alexandrinus
GTGGTGCCCGGTGGAGGGCTGGCACAGCATCCTGGCCTGCGGCACCTACCACCTCCGCCCGCCCGCCGCGGTGAGCCCGACCGACCGCCCGGCACCGCGCCGGCTACGGCCGACACCCCCCGCCCGCCTCCGCCACCGCGCCCGGGCCCGGCGGCTGTTTCCCGCCCTCCGCGGGCCACCTCAGCCGGGCCCGGGGTCGCCCCCGCCCGCCTCAGCCACCTCAGCGGGACCCGGGGTGGTTTCCCGCCCTTCGCCGGCCGCCTCAGCCCCGCTCCCGGCCCTGGTCCTGTGGGCTCCGTCCCAGCTGGGTGGGCTTGAGGCGGCCGCAGCGTGTGGGGCCGAGCGGGCCCCGCCGGGGAGCGTGGATGGCGCTGAGGGAGCTGTGGCGGCTTTAATCCCTCGAGGGAGGGACGTCAGGAGTGGGAGCCCTCTGCCCTGCTCCTGCCGGCCGGTGCTGGGGAGGTGGGGAGAGGCCTGGGGAGGTAGAATCGCTGCTAAGCCTTCTCTTTTCTTCCCAATTTTTGATGTAGACTGACTCCCGAGGAAGCAATGGGGCCTGTGACCGGACCGGGCGCCTCTACCTGTACCACTACAACGAGGAGCAGCCTTACATCCCGCTGACCGAAATCCAAAGGATTGACACTGCGGCCATCCTGGACATCAAATGGTAATGCTGGTCCGTGGGGGCTTGGAGCTCACAGCGGCCGGTCTGCCCCTCTGGGGTACTTTTTTGGCTGTTGGTGTAGCAGCAGCAGTCATATTTACTAACTGAACTGTTCCTGGCTTCTTGGAGGGAAGTATTCTTCAGTTTGCGTCAGTGAGCAAAGGCTGTGCTCATTTCTGTGACGCTCTTCTGCTTGTTTAGCAACAGCTGGTCAGTGACTGTGGACCTCTTTTGTTTATATAAGAATATATAGTAGATTTCCCCTGTATATAATCCCCTCTACACAGGTCTGTGGGAACTTGAGGAGCCTTAGATTTTTCTTCATGTAAAGTACCTTCTCCTCATGCATCCTGAAATAAAAGTTACGACTTTCCGTCTGAAATGCGAGAAAGATGGACGTTCAGGACTTGTTTAACTTGATTGTTTAGGTGCCACGTTCCTGTTGCAGAACACCCCATGGTTGGCATTGCAAACTCGACAGGCGCCGTGGAGTTTTGCCACCTGACGGGAAGCGAGGTAGGTGGCTGTAACACCTCCTGCTGTTTAACCCAGATTTGATACATCTCTGGATTTATTAGCAGTGTTCAGAGACTTGTAGGAAAGCTGTATGGTTTCCATGGCTTCCTCAGTGTGCTTAGTTTTTTGGACACTTCTTCCTCTGTCTTCTGATAATGTTTCTCATAAATCCCACAAATTTGTTCATGGCACGGGAGAGACCGGCTGGGCTCTACCCGCTTGCAGAGCGTGGGAGATGAGAGGCATGAGGGGAGCAGAAGCAATCCCTGGAAACTGCCGCTTGAGAGTAGGGACTAACTGGTAAACACAGCAGAAGGTGCAAAGTTGTTAAAAACAGGGAAGAGTTTTGGAGAGAGGCGTCTTTCGGTTGGTGAGAGAAGGGAGTAATTGAGAGCGCCATTCCCACAGAGCGGAATCCAGTGTGTAAGGGAGTTCTGCAGTCAGGTCATCACTTCTCCTGCGCTTTGTCACCCACTGAGAGGAAGCAAAGTTTAAGGGGGATTTGGTGGGAGATGGGTAGCAGAAGGGTGGGGATCCTGTGTGTGCACATGTTTACCCATCGGCTAGGGATAAGCGATTGTACGTTGCTACGGGATGTTTCCTCTCTTCTTTAGTGTGGGACCCTAATGTGCTCTCAGTCTCTGGAAAACAGCGGCTGTGGTAGTAAGCAGCACACGTGTTGTTACATACCTGCTGTCTTCCCAGTCTTAACCCCTTCCTTTTTTTTCCAGTAGAAGAACAGCTGCATGTTGGAGCCATGCTTCAGGGTCGATCTCGGTGCACAGCGTCTGGCCTTGTCTTTGGACTGGTCCACAGGACGAGAGCAATGGTGAGGATGGGAGATAAAGGCTGGTATTGGAGGTCATGTGTGTGTGACAGCTTTCAGGCATAAGTTGAGGACTTTGATGGATGAACCTTTGGTGGCTTTTTGTGAAGTGGCTTAAGACTTTCTAGGTCCCAGCTGTCTCCTTGCACCTTCTCTAGAAGTTAGTATTTCCAGAGCAAGGGTAACAAAGGAACAAGAGCACAGAGACTAAACCAACAACACGTGAGGTGGTGCTATGGGGAATGGCAGTGGGGGAGCCAGGGACATGTCTTCTGTTGCCTTTGCTAAAAGGAAAGACTGCAGTGGGATGCGGACAGATCCACTGGTTCCAACTCTGCTCTTGGAATGGCTGAAATTTTAGTGTGAAATTCTGCTTAAGAACTGCTAATAATAGCACGTGTAGGAAGTTTAAACATGGGTTAGGGAGAAATGGGAGAGAATTGGTTTGGAAGTGGTTCCTTCCTCTCTTAAATGCTCATACATTTGATTTCAGAAATGGCATCACTGCATGAAATAACATGAATTAGCCGTACCTTGAAGAAGGTAGGGTATATGTCTTCTGTAAGTTAAGTGCAAAACAGAGAGTGGTGCCTTTGGTGTGAGGCTGGAAACGGGGGGAATCAGGCAGTTGTGTGCTTAATGCTGTACGGCAAGTATTTAGTAGCTTTTGCTAATTACAGCTGTTTCTGTGCATGCTGTGTAACAAATAAGTAGAATTCCCAATTATACTTTCTTCTTCCTTACATTCCTTTTTCTCCTTGTCTCTGCCCTTCAAGATAAATGATCATTGCCATGATGAAAAGTCCCTTTAAAGCCTGTCACTGTTGTCTCTTGAGAGACAAATAACCCCTTCTAGAAGCCGACTGTGCAGCCTTCACATCTCTGTAGGAAGGTGACCCTATATCTCTTGTGGGGAAATTTGGGAGATTCAGTAGGGTTTAGTAACTAGCATACGATGTAGAACGGGAAAGAAGCCCCAAGTTACCAAATCAGTACCTATGGTTGCAGGTAACCAAACAGAAGGTACCTAGTTCATGTCAGAAAATCTGTGCACTGTGAGCTGCAAAACTTTTGCCAGTGCTCCAAGAACATTGTGTCCAGAAACTGCAACTGTACTGTGCCACAGGAAGAGAGCAGGAAAGGTCAGGATCTGCCAGTGCTTCGGATGTCTGTGATAGCGGGGAAATAGAACATTTCCTCAGACTCCAAAAGACAGAAGAGACTCTGAGAAGTCCTTCAGTCTGACTTGGAGGAAAAAACCAAATTCCATGTGAAGAGGGATTTTATTAATGTAATATCAAGCATGTGAGAAGTCAAATTGTGCGTCTAGGAGAAAGACCCAAGGCTGGTTTTCTTTCCCTCACATGAGTGCGAGCGGTTTGGTTCCCCTGTGAGATCAGGGAATGGAGATCATTGGTGTAGAGGATTTTAAGATGGGATGAGCCGAAGCTGGAAAGAGAACTGTATAAATACATGCATTCTTTCCACTGTGCTGCTGGTTTCTATCAATGTTTAGTTGAATCAAACCTATATAGTATTATGTTACATTATCTGTCTATACTTTGACTGCGATTTTTTACTCTTAACAGCTTCTTAGGACACAGGTTTCAGTAATTTCTAATGTTTTCTCTGTATTCCACTGTAGTGGATGTCCTTTGAGAGTGATCAGCAGTGATTCAGAGGGGAAGCTGAATCTTTTCTCCATAGATGAATCTGCTCCTTCTGTGCATGTCCTGAACCAGTGGGAAGCTCACAAATTTGAGGCCTGGATTGCTGCTTTTAATTACTGGGACACCGATATTGTGTATTCAGGTCTGTAAGGACTGGGGATATCATTTGGGGGTGTTGGCATCTCGTTTAGGGACGTGTGTTCCTTGGGATTTCACCTTCCAGGGTTGGCTGTGCTGCTTGCATCACATCTCTTGAAAGAGCTGGAGTCTCTGCTAGGGGTAAAAGGCTGCTTGATTGTGGGAAGTGGTTTGAGTTAATTAGGAGAAGCTGTGCCTTTTAAACTGCACTTTGGCTGGCTCTTGGCAAAGATGATGATAATCTCTTGCGGTGTGCAAAAGAGAGCCAGAGAGCTTCCAGAGTCCAGTCTTTTTATCTTCTAATTTTTTTTTTTTTTGCTTAGCAAAGTGAGGGTATTGTTAGTGCAGGTCTCTTCTGTGGTGATGAGTACTGTGAGCCTCAAATGACATTTGGTATGTCCGTTAAATGCTATGAGATCCTAGGGTGGAAAAGCATCAGCTCGGTGTTAACTGCATTGCCTGAGTGCCCTGTGCTGGTCGTTTGGATGGTGTTCAGGGTGCAATGTTTTGTGTTTGGGCAGGAGGAGATGACAGCCTGCTGAAGGGCTGGGACACCAGGTGCAGTCCAGAGACTCCCGTCTTCACCAGCAGGAGGTAAGTGAGCCGTGTCTGCAGCTGGACCCTGCAGCTACCGTCTGTGAACATGCGGTGCCACCATGTCCAGTCCCAAGCCACAGTTCAGAGACGTGCAGTGACAGTGGAGCCCTGTTTCTGCCTCTCTTGGGCAATGCAGACATCTATTAGGTTTATTCATCAGCACAACTTCAGGTTGAAACTTTCTTCTCCATGTCCTTCAACATAATAAACCAACTGCTCACTTCCACACATGAAGATGGGGATAGCTTCTTTCTAAAAGAAGGATCCTGATTTACTCTTTTATTTTGGAAATTGTTGTGTGTGTTAAATTTGGATATCTTATTTTGGAATGTTTTTTAGAAAATATTTTGTTCTCCCCCATTCACTCATTTGAAGTAATCTCTTTTTTCTGGTGGCATAACCTATCTTGTAGACTATGATTAAAACAATATACACAGCTCTCCAGTTTTATATGTAACCTTAAAATACACTGGGGATTACTGTGATGGAAATATTAATGTTGGGAGTAAAGTCTCCTGGGAATGGAGTTGTGCTGAAATTCTTATGGGCTCTGAACAGCAGTTTATGGTACAACTGTTAGGGAAAAATATTTGTGCTGAGAGACTGTGTGAGTAGAAGTTCTGCCTTGGAAAGGCTGATGGACTGTGTAGATGGAACTCTACTTGTGTGTTTCACTGCACTGAAATTTGAGTTCACCTTACTGTCCTTTCCTGAGACACCTTGATGCAGTAATGTGGACCCAAGATCCTTGACGTTCAAGGAAGAATCCCTTCTCAAATCGTACATTGCTGTCTCTTCCCTCTGCTCTATGTCCCTCTTTTGCAGACATTCAATGGGTGTGTGCAGCATTCAGTGCAGTCCCCACCGGGAGAATCTTCTGGCTACTGGCAGGTAAATCCCTTCTAGCTGCTCTTCACTGCTGTGACCAGCCTCCTCTCTTACTTTGAATGCGCTACCGCTGCTCGAGGCGTAGTCTCTTCAGAAATTGTGTGGTGAAGAGTGTGCAATATTTCCTAATTTTCTTCTGTACTTGTTGTACCAAATCAGCTTTGCTGCTTGTCTGTGTGTTTATTTGTGATGTGTCTCCAGTTATGATGAGCACGTGCTGTTGTGGGACACCAGGAACATGAAGCAGCCGCTGGCAGACACCCATGTTGAAGGTGGAGTTTGGAGGTTGAAGTGGCATCCAACTTGTGATTTTGTGCTGTTGGCAGCCTGCATGCAGAGCGGATTCAAAATCCTTGACTGCCGCGGAAGCATGGGTGAGTGTTCAGTGGAACAGAGATGCTCTTGCGCTGCTCTGCTGCTCCCCTTTCCTGCCTCCAGGTTAACGGGAGAACTCCAGCTCTGAGCTTGCCAGAAAGGTCTAGATGTTGTTATTAGCCATAGACTTACATTCCGCCTTGAGGTAGCTCTTCCAGCTTTCCCAGACCTATCCTCACTGTTGGCCTGATCGGTTGTGCAAAGGCACTGTCATTATTCAGGTGTAAATCTCTCGTAATTTCTTTTCATGGGAAGAAAGCCTGTTTGTTTTGGTGGGAAGGCATTACTTCTTGACATAATCATTCCGGTCTGTCCCCATCTCAGTGGTTCAGAGAGGTTCTTCTGAAAGTCAGGCGATGTTTTACTGTCAGCAGAAGTTACTGACCTGCTGGTGAATCGGTTATTGCCTCAGTAAGGAAGTGCTGTGCAGTCTGGTTAATCTAGAATAACATGAATAAGCTCTCCATGTGAATCGGGAGGTATTTATGTGATTAAAAGCTGTTTGCATTTACATTACAAATACAATCTTGCATAAAATGGTTGCCTTCCTGAGTTTCTCCAAGCCTTGAGCAGATCCACAGCTTGTGAAATGAGGATAACATTTCTGCTGTATGGGGAAGGGAGGAACTTGATGTCCATTTAATATCAGAGTCAAAAGAAGCTCAAGGGAAGAACACATCTGCAATTTATTAATAACCAGAACTACAACTCACCAGTTGTAGTTATGGCTCAGTGGGGATCACTGTCCGATCCGTCTCGTCTTTCTTGAGCCATTTTGAGCTATTTTGAATAACGAGGCTCTTAAACCTCATGTGTGTTAATCCCCCTTCTCCTGTCTGGTTACTGAACCAGGGACAATCAAGGCTAATGAGAGGCGGCTGAAAAATTGTCAGGAGGGGCAGTACCTCATTTCTCCTAGAACGCTTAACTCTGCTGTGAAGAAGGCAGTAACCAGAGAACTCTTCCTGTAGGACACAGCCCATGCTAGAATGGCTTCTGAGCAGTCTGCAGCAAAACATTTCACAACCTGATTTCTGCTCATTTCATTATTATTTTTTTAAGCGGAAAACACGGAGGAATGTATCATCCTGTCATCCTATGTCTTGCACAATTCTTTGGCCTACGGGGCTGACTGGTCAAGGCTGTGTCCGAGGGATTCCTTGACTGCAGCCCAGGACTCTGCCGCTGCGTGCCAGTCTTCGGAGGAGCTTCTGGGAAGATCAGAGGAAGGAGACGAGAGACTGAATTTGCAGGTGCAAAACCTGAAGATAATTTACGAGTCTCCTACAGCTACTTTTGATGTAATACTGGATGAGGAGAGTGAAGGCCCCGCCTTGCCGCTCAAAGCAGAGGGGGGTCCTAAGCTGTCTGGGGATCCTGACCTGGTCAGGGGCCCTGATTTGAAGGGGCGTTTAGAGTCGGGTGGGGGCCCTCACCGAGGGGGACATCCCGAGTCAGCCGGTGGTTCTGGCTCGGGAGCTAAGAGACCCAATGGGATGGGCCTGGACAGAAGCGGTGATTCAGCCAGGTCTCCAGACAGCCCGAAAGAAATGAGCATTGTAGCAACTTGTTCTTTCTATGACAATATCCTCCATGTCTGGAAGTGGGAGATGAGCCTGGTGAGCCCTTCGGAGACGTCGGGTCAGAAGACATCTTCGGAGACATCTCCGTCAGAAAGAACAGCTGAAAGTTTGCATTGACCAGTCCCAAGGGAGAGGGGTGGGAAAACTCCTGTACTGAGAGCCACAGCTGAGCTTATGCCCTGTCTGACTTCTGTTGGGCTTTTCCAGTTTTATTGTTGAGCTTGTGAATCTTTTAAGGCTGATAATGATGGAATGACTGGTGTTTTGTTTTCAGCACCGGGGAAAGCCTTTGCTTTGAGGAGTGTGGTCAAGCACAGATGCGCTTATTTAGTTTTCCCTTAATGTACTAGTTCAAAGTAGGAGAGCCTTCCTCGCGAAGGCTGCTTGTTTGTACCTTATATTTGAATCCCTTCCAGGCTGGTTTGCATTTGTACGATTGATCTGTTAAGCCCATTCTCCTCCCATCACAAACCAAACTTGTCTGTGCTGCTATGTGTAGACAAACAGGAGATGCGATCTGAGGTTTTCCTGAACGTCTCAGGAAAACCCTTGCGTAGAGGC
Source organism: Anarhynchus alexandrinus (assembly GCA_008711295.1). Taxonomy (NCBI): domain Eukaryota; kingdom Metazoa; phylum Chordata; class Aves; order Charadriiformes; family Charadriidae; genus Anarhynchus; species Anarhynchus alexandrinus. The sequence goes on from VUYV01000467.1 coordinate 14,737, forward strand.
TTAGCTGTGTGTGCAGCTTGCCGTGCAATCTGTAACCTAGCATGCATCTTGAGAAGACACTCAAAGGCAGTCCAGATACTGACAGTGCAATGTGCTCATCATGATCTTTAGTAGAGAGAAATTCTTTTTTTAGAAGGAAATCCAGTCTGACCATTGTGACAGACAGCAGTTTGGTGGCAGGAAGCTTTGTTCTGGGCCGGGCCTTTCTTGGGGGGAATCTGGTATATCTGCGCAGTCTGATTTTTACATCAGACTCATCACCTGGTTGCAATTGTGCTTTGTCGCTCTCCAAGCTAGGCGCAACCTGGCTTAGCATAAATTGCATAGCGAGCCCCGCTGTGGTTTAGTGCCACACTTAACCCCCCCATAGCCTCTTGGTAGCAAACTCATGTTTTCTGCTCTCCACAGGGACACTTACGGTTAGGTCCAAAGCCAAGATCTTTCAGTTTTTTAAAGGTGAACAGCTTTAAGATCAAAACCTCCAAAAAATATAAGCAATGTTTCCTGACTTTTTTTTAAGTTCAAAATAAGTAAGTACAGAAACCAAAATCTTAACAACGTTGCCCTAACTACCTCCAGGAATGGCTGCAGAATTTCTCATGGTTGCTCCATTAGCTTTCTTTTTTCACTGTGAAATATTGGCAAAACACAGTTTCTGGAACACTTTCTCTATTTTCTGCCTAGAAACGAAAAACCAGCTTAAACTAGGTAAGTAACTTCTAGCTTGCATGGTTTCTCTGTGAGGGTCCTAAAGAAATAGTTGCCTGGAGGGAAAGAAACACCAGCAACAGGTATCTCTCTGTAACAGTGCTGCATCTAAACCGAGGTACAGCAGATAAGAGTTGTACTGCTTTGAAACCCCTTTTTCAAGGGTGAATGTGTATTTTAGAAAACATTCTTGAGCGCTGTTACATGAAGATTCATATTAGTATTGTGAACAAGAGCTTTTGTTAAAAAAAATCCACCCTATTTTTGGATGTTTCTAAAATAAAATCAATGTCAGTGATTTATCTTTCTTGGTTGTTCTGGTTTTAAAACGCCCTTCGCAGTCAGTCCTTGTAAGGACCTTCCGCCTTGTCCTGTGATGGCTTAGTCTCTTTGAGGGCATTTGGTGGCGCGGAATGTTCTTTGGGAGTCAGAGCAGACAATCCAGTTCCCTCACGCCTCAGCGGGAACACTGAGGGTGTAACCCTGTAGAGACACGGCTTTTGGCTATGACTCTCTCTTAAAAGGTTGTAATGCCTTTTTTATTGCTGTGTGAGATTAAGAGGGAACAGTCTGAGGCTGGTGAAGCTGGAGTGGTGTCACAGAGCGCGGCCAGATTGGGGGACTTGATTTATGCATTACGCTTGTCCTTGCTTTGCCCTGAGAAATGAGGACTCTCCTATTATAATTTGCCCCCGCATGGGGAAGGTAAGGCAAACAACTGGTTAGAGACCAGGCTGTATTAGCATCAAAGGGTACAGGATTGCCTGCTCTGCAGCCTTGCGTCTACCTGTCCTCCACCCCGCTCCAACCAACTGTGAATGGTTGTGTGCTGGAGCATGAGGTGGAGCCCGAGAAAATGACACCTCTGAAAGGAGGGGGCAAAGCACCACCTCTGCTGCCAGCAACGGCATCCAGAGCTGAGGGCAGAAAACAACCACTTCTGTATAAGCATTATTCTGATGAGCTGAAAAATAAGTGAAAAATGCAAGTTTGGCTTAATTAGTTAGAAAAACTGCCCCTTGCTTCACCCCCGCCACAGCTGTGTTTCCTGAGCCCTCTGTGCTGGTGCACTAATGACTCCTCCGTCCTTTGGGGCTATTTTGGGGCTGCAGCACCGAACAGTGGAAGCCAGTGCAGCATCCCCTCCCTGCCAGTGTGGCCCTATCCAACCCGGAAAAATATCTAATATCTAATTATAAATTTAAAATATCTAATTTTTTTAAACAGTTTAAGGGCTTATTTGTCAATCTTCACTACAGACTGGATGCTCACAGAAAACACACTTCCTTTCTCCAAAACGAACATTTTCATTACAGTTTAGTTCTCTAGTGCTTAAGCTTTCCAGTACTTTGTATTTGGAAAAGCTCATGGAACCCCCCGGGCCCCATGTACCTCTAGGGAGAGCTAGTCCTGAGACACAGAGAATCATTTTCTGAAAGACTCCAGCACTTGGGTGTCAGAGAAAACATGTTATTTCCAAAGACCTGTGGAATTTAGCAGTTTCTACTGCACACGACTGCCCATGTGTCACTTGTACCCACTTAATTTGATGAACAGCAAGACACTCTTTTCTAGGAATATATGTGAAAAAATAACAACTCTTGAGATATGTTTCAAATTTAAACAGTTATCTTGTAACTGCAAGCAGCCGCACTAAGGAACAGACATTAAATGTACTTATTAACTGTATCTTGATTTACTCAAAAAGAAAAAAAGTAGCTTTAAGGCTTGGGAAAGTCTTGGAAAATTGTGGTGTTCCATGTAAGCTACATCTCTCTCCTCAGACAGGGAGTTTAGGGTGCAGCCTTGGTTTGGCCTTGGGGGGGTCTGGCTCCTGGTTTGGTGGAACACGTTGTTGGGGCTGGGGGTAAATCCACCGGAGTGTTCCCTCCCTGGGTGCCAGCAGGGCAGCGCTCCCGGACCGGGGCTGGCTTGCAGCAGCCTGCTCTCTACAGCCCGGCACTCCAGGCTCTCCCAAGGGCAGCAGGTGTGCCCTCTCTTGTTCCCAGAAAACAGGAATTCCTTCCCAGAAGGAAGGAATGATGTTTCAGCAGCCTGGAAAGAAACTGCCTCCTGCTAATTATCAGCACCTGGTCAATCAGCTACTCTGGACACGCGCATGCTCACACAACACAACTACACAAATGGTGCAAGACATAAGTGACACTTTCCTTAGCCAGGGATGGGAAATTAACCCCCCATTTCCCCACAGCAATTTAAATCAGACATTGCAGAAAGACAAAGTGGAAGGATTTGCTTTTAATAGCCAGTGGCAAGCTGTCCCGTGTTTGCTGGTGGGGTCGCGTCTCACATGATGGCAATGCTCTTCCCAGCGCGCCCTGGGAGTCCCGCTGCTCGCTCCCTACCGCACGTAGTTCTTGGGGAAGAGCTGGAAGAGCTTGCCCTCCTGCGTCGGCTCGAAGCCGTACTTCTCCAGGTTGTTGGGGTCAAAAGTGCCTTCCTTCACGTCCTTCTCGATGTGAGGAGCCACCACCTCAGTGAAGAGCTGCTTGGCTGTCATGGGCGGCTCAGAGCCCTCGGGGGCGCGGTAGGAGACGTAGGGCTTGAGCTTGAAGCCTTCCAGGTCGGGGACGACGAACTGGGGCACCATCTGCTTGATGCGGATGAACTTCTTGCTGGAGGTGAGCACGCCCGGCCTCTTGGCCCCCCGGCCCTTGTTGTAGGTCCGCGGGCCGCGTTTGCTGGTGAAGGGGGACATGCGGTCGGCGCCCCGCACCAGCCCGCGGGCCAGCTCGGTCAGCAGCCCCATGCCGAGCACCCGCGGCCTCCCGAGGGCGCGGCGATCCCGCTGCCGCAGCCGCCGATCCCCTCACCTCACCGCGCTCCCGCCTCCGCACACACCAACACCGCCCGCTCCCATTGGCCGACGCGCGCCAGCCAATCCGCGACGCCTATCGTACCCCGCGGCGAGCGCGGGCCATTCGCCGCGGGGGTGGGGACTGCTCCCGCCAATCAGCAGCGAGCAGCCCGGGGCGTGGGCGGGGCTTGCCGCTTGCCCTCAGCGGACGGCGGGTGGGGTCTTCCCTCCGCGACCTCCGCTCCCGGGCCGCGGGGGTGACCTTTGACCTGGGCTCGGGCGGCTTCCGGTGCGGCAGCGGCAGGTGAGGGGCCCGGTGGGGTCCGGCCTGGTGGGGAGCGGCGGGGGCGGCCGGGCTTTGTGGGCTCGGGGGGCGTCGTCGTCCCGCGGGCCGGGCGGGCGGCTGTTTATTTACGTTCCGTGCCCGTTCTAGCAGAAGGAGGGGCGCGGAGGCGGGCAGGGGCCGCGGGCCCGGCCGGGGTGACCGGGGGCTTCAGAGGGGCCGCGGCCGCGCCCCGGGGCGTTGGAGCGAGGTCCTGTCGCTCCGCTTCCCGGGGACCTTCGGCAGCTGGCGGTGCCGGTCGCTGCGCTCCTCCCCGCAGCCCGGCTGGGGTTTGCTGCTCAGCGCAGGGAAAAGGGACGCCGAGGTGACAAATAGCGTCGGTCCCCTGGCGCTGCGGTGTCCTGCCGGCCCGCGGGAGCGGGGCTGGGGGGGTTAAGAAGGCTTTGGGTCGGGGAGCGCGGCCATCTCTTAACGGGGGCTTCTCTTTGGTTTTTGAAGTTTTTGCTCCTGCTGTACCTGCAGACATGGATGAAGAAGGCAACAGCACCAGCCTTGAGGTACAGTGTGCTTTGCTGTCCTTTTTGGACATACTTATTTCCCGATTAGTATTTCCAGAAGTTGAAAGCTATTGTACTGTCCTGGTTTGAGCGGCACAGGATTAATTTCTCTTTCAGTATTTTTACTTTTCAGTAAGGTCTCTTTTAGTGCTTGGGAAAACTGCTTTTAGAAGACTCTAGTGCCTGAATTTATGAAAATATTTACTTTATAGCCAGCTATGGTGTGCGGGTTTCAAGGTCTCGGTGTTTTCCAGCTCACCAGGTGCAGGGATGAGGAGCGAGACCTGAGCACTTGACCCAAGCTGCCAACAGGGTTATTGCATACCATGAACGGCACATTCATGATAGATTAGAAAGTTTGCTGTGAAGTGCTCTCTCTCCCTTGCTGGCTGCCATCCTGAGAACTCCTCACCCCAGTGCTGGAGCCCTGAGCCCTTCCCTTCCTCCTGAAGCTGCAGCGCTTGCAGTGTCCCACATTTATTGTCCCTGCTGGGAGTGCACAGCTTCTACAGATAGAATGGGCTGAGTATAGTCCTTGTGTATTTTATATTGGTATTGGGATCGATATTGGTTCTTTAGTGTTATTAATGTTAATTATTTAGTCTTATCTTATAAAATCTGTTTATATTTCAACCCCCGGGTTTCCTTGTTTTCCCAATTCCCCTTCCCGGGTGGGGAGGGGTCATCAGGTGACAGAATAATTGTCTAAACAACAATAAATTGTTGTGGCTTCTTCAAACCATGACATGTACCTAATTTGATAATATTTGGGTAATGTCTTTAGGTGCTTTTACTTGGAAAGAACCTTTACTTGTAAGAGTTTTAGCCTTACAAAAATGTCAAGATTGGTCCCATTTTTTTTGTGTGTATGTTTGGTTTTTTTTTTTAAGTTTTTATTTTCTTTTCACTGCAAACCATTCACACTCTGCTTCAATCTCTAAGCTGTTAGCAGAATGATAATGTTTAAGTACCTTTTGCTTCAACACTATGTTCTTAGCCTAAAGATGGAAGAATTGTGGAACTCCATGGCAGTTAGCTCTTCTTCGCCATAAATAAGTCCTTAGATATGTTCTTAATCATAAATAAGAAACTCATAGTCCAACTAGGCACGTGGTGCTTTTTGTTGTAATGACAGGAAAGAGAATTTTCAGAACTTAAAAATACGTACAACCTACTTGTACGCAGTTAAAAAAAGTTTTGGGAAGATCCAGTAATTGTAGTGAAAGGCATGTGGACATGTGTGCTTGTGAGTTGGGAGGGAGTCTGGTGTTCTGGGCAATCTGAATTTTGAGGCCTTGCTTCCCGCTGTCCTGTGTAACTGCTGGAGGTGCCCCTGCTCTGGCAGGGGGTGGGACTGGGTGAGCTCCAGAGGGTCCTTCCAACCCTCACCAGTCTGGGATGCTGTGTTTCCCACCTCTCCCTCAATGGGGAATGTCTCACTCTTTGCCTTTGATTGCAACGTGTTAAACTCTCAGCAGAGCTGCTTGTTCTGCACTTGGGACTCTGGGCGAGTGTGTGCTTTATTTATGTAGCTGTGTATTTTTGCTAATTACTGCTAATTCTCAGTTTCTTAATGAAATGTCAACATCATTGGAAAAAGCAGACAAATGCTATTTATGCTAATAGATGCTCTTAGCATATCATTGCTCCATTTTCTGATGAAGTGAGGGTCTTTTCAGGGTTGTTCCACGTGTGTTTTGTGTCTGAGAAGTGTTTGCAGCTGCGTAAGGCACCTGTGAAGTGCGGTCTGCCTGTGACCCTTCTCTGCTTCTCCAGAAGGACTCTCAGTGCTTGAGAAGACACCCCACCACATCTGTGTGGGGAGTATCAGTGTTTTCCCCCATGTTTGTGAGAAACCTTGCAAGAACCTCTCAGTTTTTCAGGGAGGTCTGGATTTCTTCTGTCCCTCGTTGTTTTTCTGTATTGAGGCACGAGGGCTCAGTCTGTGCACCTGTGTTTTATTCTTTTGCTCATGAATTTGTTTCTTCTCCTCGTGTAGCAGCAATGTGACTGGCAGTTGGCAACTACTATTTTGGATGTTATTTGAGATCATATGGGCCTGGACAGTAGCAGAACTGTGTGTGTCCCTGACGCTGTCAAGGGGAAATAAATTAAGTGACCACAATAGACTTATACCAAAAACTCACTGTATTTTATCAGAATGCGTTGTATTTGTTGCTAACAAATTTTCAACTATTTTTTTTCATATTCTTGTGACTTTCCACTGCAATCCCACTAATAATAGTCTGATCATAGTGATAGAGTTAGTTTGACTAATGTTGGGAAGACACATTGTCGATATGCTGTGTTAAGGCAACCTAAGAAGACAAACTGAAGACAGTGATCCAGTTGTGTTGCCTGGTCAGGCAGGAGTTTGATTTGTGATGTAGAACTGGAACGAATTTCATGAGAGAGACTAGTTTGACTCTCGGCATGCACTTCGTTCTTGTCTTGGTGGCAAAGCTAAATTAAGAAGTCATCCAGATCTGGAACTGAGGGCAAAAACTGGGACCAGAACTGTGTGTAGTACTTAAGATTCAGGTACTTGTGAGGTTTGAGACTTATAGGGGGACATATCTGTCCTTGTACTCAGGTTTTTCTTACTTGTTCCTAATACTCGATTTGCCTTTCTCCCCCCTTCCTGGTAAGTTTTGAGTTGGTATTTGTGAGGCTATTTTAACTGCCAGATTTTCTTCCTGAATCACAAGAGTCGGCACAGGTCCCAGGGCTGCATACCTGAGGTTAGAGCTTTTTCCCACATGCATAATTTTCTTTTTATGGTGAATTCATTCTGCTGTTTTATTACTTATTTTCTCAGTCTCAAAGTCCTTTACGTTCAGTTCTCGTCCTTGTTGCTCTGAATAACGTAGAGTCATCAAAAAAAGCTCTCACCTTGCTGTTTGACCCTGGTTTAGGGCTATTTAGGAATGTGTTGAACTGATACCAATGTAGAACTCCGCTGATGACCCCTCTCCACGGGATGCCTCATGTTCGCAAAGAGGGCCATAGTTGAGAGAAAGACGCTGGAAGATACAATGGAGTTGGGTTGTATGCGCCAGACCAGGCGTTGAGATGTTTTTATGGAGGCTTCTTGCTGGTTGTGGGAAACTAATTTCTCCTTCCGTTTGGTGCCAGGCTGTGCTACCAGCAGGTGGAACACGGATACTTCAGTTTGTAGAAGACAGGATACAGACTACTATGGTAATGTATAGCTTTAATCAACTGGAGGAAAGACTGTGTGTGCGTAAAAAGTGTGGAGCTTCTTGTAAGTTCTAGGAACTCTGCTAAGTCACAGTCAAAGTTGAAGTGTTTATTTCTTCACGGTGCATGAGGCAGGAATTAGTTCCTGTTATTTCATCCCATGTACATTGAGTTGATCAGCTCACAGATCCTTGGGGGGGAAAAGTGCTAAATATTTTGCACGTAAGCTTATAAGTGAGATACTGATGTAGTTTAAATTCCTTGTGTGTGTGATGTTTTAATTAAAAATGAAGTATTTATGAGTGTGCTTGACTTCTAGACGTCTTACTGAGCTAAGTGTTCTTCAGCCCTCCAAAAAGTACTTAATAATTTTCAACTTTAGAAGTCACTAACTTCTCTCCCCTCTAAATTTCTCTCACAGCTGACCGGAATCGCAATCGGAGCTGCAGTTGCATTACTGCTTATAGCAATCGTTGTCTTTGTCGTTTACAGAAGAGTGAGACAGTCCAGTAAGTACACAATAACTATGTATGTTTTAAAAACAGTTTTCTCAGCTATCTTCAGTATTTTTGTTATAATACATGGTAGATTCTCTGCTGATTTGTAGTAATTACTTGCTGTGAAGGTAGTGGTTCTTGCAGCAAAACAGCTTTAAAATGATGAAGAACTTGCGTTAATTCACTTATCCAGGCCTGAACACGGGATTCCGAGCTGTCACCTGCAGGATGCTCGAGGCTTTTATTTCTTTGGTGTGTGATAGCCTTAGTATCAGTCGGTATGCAAATTCGACTTAAAGCCTGCTGCCATTTCACTGTTACAGTAATTAGAAACAGGTGAATTAGAGGTTTCCTTTGTGAGATTAAGATTACCTGACCCTTGTATCTCTTTAGAGAGCCGTTTTATCTCCTCCACTCATCAGGCAGAGCCTCAAGCCAGCTCTTCCCTGGTCTGGTTTGGCTAACCAGAGTTGGGTACCGCGGTATCCTGTGTTGGTTTACATTCCAAAGTCTGACCACGAGAGCTGGCTGCTCGGTAGACAGGAGCCACGGCTGTTACGGAGGTAGCAGCATTGACAGCCTGTGCTCAGTTTTCTGTGCCCGAGCATAGAGCTGCGGATGGTTTCTGATGTGATGACGCTTCTCTGTTTCAGAACAACTTCAGCCGCATGTGCCTCAGTACAGATTTCGCAAGCGAGACAAAGTGATGTTCTACGGGCGGAAGATCATGAGAAAGGTAAGCGCGTTCGGCACGGTGGGAAGGAAGTAAAGATTAAAATCCAGTTTGGGAGGTGGTGTAAATTTTGCAATACTTCACTTGCTCAGCCTGGCCCAGGGCCTTCCACCTATAAAACATCACTGGAATTTTGGGGATGTTTCAGAGCTCCTGCAATTCTGCCTGAATTGCTGATGGAACAGCAATAGTGTTTCTTTCTGGCCAAACCTTTCCTCTTTCAAGAATGTTTGCAGACATTGAGGGTAGGGATAAATCTTACTCCACTGTGGAGTTGGTGCTTTTTATATATATTTATAGTAATCTGTCTTTCTCAGTATCTAGGGTTATATTCAAGATATTCAGTGCCCATATTCAGGATTGTCCTTTCCAGATAATGACTCCCAGTAGGTCTGTGACGTTCAAAGCTGGCACCTTCCTTCCTGTGTGAGTCTGTCTGTGGAGCAGCTGCTCAGATTTACCTTTCTGCGGTCTACCTGTGAAGAGCACTGGGCACTTCAGCCTATGAGCTCTTGTTTTGTACTGAATTGCAAGTAGGACTTGTCAAACTGTCTCATCAGAGACTGTTCCTGAGGGGTTGATCCCCAGGTTGACCTCTTTGCCTTGGATCGTCACAAGGAACAGGTTCCTGTTCCGATGTTGTTCTGTCTTATTGTTCTGAAAGGTCTCCATGTGAATTTCCATCAGTCAGGAATCTATTTCTGCATCAGTCGGTTAAATCCTTCAAGTCTATGGCTGCCTGTTTGATATTTAGTTCCATTTTTTGTTTGTTTTTTTTTACTGTAGTCTTTGCAAGTGGCTTTTCTTGGGAGATTGCAACAAGAAGGCTTGAGGAAATTTGAAGACTGACATTGCCTTGATGGATTAGGTTAATCTTAGTAGGCATTCTAGGTGCTCAACGCTGACTGCCTGGCTTTCATTTAACCGAGGAGATAATTCTTCCTGTCTTTCTCCTCAAAATACATAGTGTATGCGGAACGTGAGATTCATTTTTTTCCTGACTCACAGTACCACTATGAGCTTGTGCAATAGGTCCCGGAGGTCAAGGTGAATTCCCACCTCAATTCCCATACCAAAATGTATGTAGCAACTTCTTGCAGCTCCATGCGCAGTTTTTGTATATATGATGCTGTTGATAAAGCCTCACTCGGGAAAGCTGCCTCCTGCTCAGGTGGGGGCTCGGACCCCTGTTCACAGTAGCAAATGGTTATTGCTTGCTTGTCTCTGTAGGTAGAAATGGTTGGTGAAGGAAAAGGCTACTTTGGCTGCGATAAGTGCTCCCTGCCCACTGTCCTGTAGAGTCAGAACCAGGGTGCGGGTCCGGTGGACACTTCAACCCAGGGCAGCTGTGGGGTGGGATTGGGACTGGCCCCTTTTGGGGCCGTAGGCAGAGCTGGGGTGTCCTAGCTGTGCCCTGTGGATAACCTGCTCGAGTCCAGGCGTGCGCTCACATCGCCAGGGCACTTAGAAACAACACCTGTAGAAAAACAAAGTACAGGTAAGTAAACTTCCGTTGTTAGTCACTGTTTGCTGAGGAACACTTCCTCTTGGGAGCTGCCGCAGCCTTCTGCCTCGCACGCTGCTAAGCTTTGTTGAGGTGAATTCAAATACTTGGACTTAATAATTAGACTCTGTGCTGGTTTTAATCATCAGTTGTGGGGCCGTGTTTTGTTGTGGACGGAGGAGATGACTCCCTGAACCTTGCTTTTGCATTGCAGATCAGCCTTCATGTAGCACTTGGCCAAAAAAGCCCCCAGTGAAAGGAAATCGTGTGTGTTGCCAGCAACTTCTTAATTTTAATATTCTTTAACACAGTTGTTTGTAACGCACAGAAGTAAAGAATGCTTAGAATTCCACATGGCAAAATCATTTCAAGCAGTCTTTGCTTTGGGGTTTGAGATCTTGCTTTTATTCCTGAATAAGACAGGATATTACAAACTAACTGCTGTTGATTGTATTTCATGTATTTTTAATAAAATACCAAGATTTTACTTTCTGGGGGGAAAAAAAAAAAACAACCCAAAAGAAGTGAGTCTCCAAACTAATTAAAGATTTTATTTTTTTCTTTTCCAAGAGAAACTTTTTGAGAACTAGTAATTTTGAAAGTAATGAGGTGTTTTCTCGGCCTTGCAGTTGTTGCATTTCTCCGGAAGGTGGCACTTAGTCACCGTCCAAAACAAGCCCGAGCCTTTCTGCCCGTCCGCGGGGCTCTTTGTCACCAGCTCGAAAATGAACGCGGCCCCAGTTTGTCAGCATCACACACTGCCAGAGCAGGGCTGGAGCTTGAAATGTTACTTCTCTGCCTGTTGTTGAGTGGTTCTGAGGGAGAACCATATGGCTAAGGGTTTTTTTCCCCCCCTCTACCACCCGTTACCACTGTAGGAGTTGCTTATTAGAAATCAGAGTGTACTCCGCTTGCTTTCTAGAAAGAAAGTGATCCTGGAGTAAGTATTTGAGTCATAGAATCATAGAATGGTTTAGGTTGGAAAGGACCTTGAAGATCATTGAGTTCCAACCCCCCTGCCATGGGCAGGGACACCTCCCACCAGCCCAGGTTGCCCAAGGCCACATCCAGCCTGGCCTTGAACACCTCCAGGGATGGGGCCTCAACAGGCTCTCTGGGCAACCTGTGCCAGTGCCTCACCACCCTCACAGTGAAAAACTTCTTCCTAATGTTCAATCTAAACCTGCCCTCTTCCAGTTTGAAGCCATTCCCCCTCATCCTATCACTACATGCCCCAGTAAAAAGTCCCTCCCCAGCTCTCCTGTAGCCCCTTTAGGCACTGGAAGGCCGCAATAAGATCTCCCCGGAGCCTTCTCTTCTCCAGGCTGAACAGCCCCAACTCTCTCAGCCTCTCCTCATAGGAGAGGTGCTCGAGCCCTCGGATCATCCTCGTGGCTCTCCTCTGGACCCGCTCCAGCAGGTCCATGTCCTTCTTATGTTGGGGACTCCAGAGCTGGATGCAGTACTCCAGGTGGGGTCTCACGAGAGTGGAGTAGAGGGGCAGAATCCCCTTCCTCGCCCTGCTGGCCACACTTAAAGAGTCCTCCAAGGTCTTATAAGTACTTCATTCTGCTCATGTTCTAATGACTTGGTAGATGAGTTGGAGTCTTTGCAGGGTTGGAATTAGTGGGTTGGTTTGTGTGTGTTTGTTTGTTTTGGATTTTAGTAAATGTTTTTGTTTTCGTTATTTTCTCCTAGGTTACAACTCTCCCAAACTCTCTGGTTGGGAACACCGTGCCTCGCCAAAGGATGCGGAAGCGGGCAAAAGTTTTATCTTTGGCTAAAAGGTACTTGGGCTTCTGGCAAGGGGAAAATTCATGCCGTGGAGACTGGTTTTGTGGGGTTTTGTTTGTGGTGTGGAACCTGTCCCTAGCATAGTGGTTTTCCATAGCTGCTGGTTTTTCACTGTCCTATCAGCTGTGCATCAGCCTCCTGTTCTTTTGGGAAGTTCGCTGCAATGGAGTGGTTTACGCGTAGAGCACTGTCTCTAGTTTTGCTGGAGAACGGCAGGAGGGTGGAACGCTATTGTTTTATCTACTTGATAATGTGTAACTTGGTGTGATGTGCATTTAGTATTGCAGTCAACGTGTGGTGTCAGTATACAGCCCAGACTTAAGACAAATGAGGAGGTGTCCTGACCTTCCTGACATGTTTTTCTTTGCAGGATTCTGCGTATTAAGAAGGAGTGTCCAACTCTGCAGCCGAAAGAACCACCTCCCTCTTTGCTAGAGGCAGATCTGACTGAATTTGATGTAAAGAATTCCCATTTGCCATCAGAAGTTCTATACATGCTTAAAAATGTTAGGTAATGTTAAATGGAGAGATAAGTTTGGATTTTGCTTTTGATGGATGTTCAAGTGATCTAAATATTTAGCAGTTTGTGTCAAGTCCTTAAGTCAAGACCAATTTTATCACTGCACGGTCAGAATCTTTTAGCAGTTGACTGAAAGTTCACCTGAGCACGAGGAAAGAATAAATGACTTCTAATTTTCTAGAAACATTAAGAAAACAGTTGAATGTGTTTTTTTAAAAACAAAAAAAACCCCAACAAAAAGCAACAAAAATACCCCAAACCCAAGTGATCTGGATTAGTGGCCTAAATTTGGGGATAATGATAATAAATCTTTTCTAATGTGAACAGATTTCTATTAGTACATTTTTAACGTTCCCTTTAAACTACATCAGGTAATTTTAAGGTACAGAAAAGTATCATAATTGGTAAATGTTAATTGGATACCATATTGACAACTCTCTAAACTGCAGAATCTTTTATTTCTCTGGCTAATAAGGTTGCAAACAGAATCGAAGTCAGCTTAATCCTTCCAGCTCTTTGGTGGGTTGCGAGGAAGGGATCGTCTTTGTGCCCCTTCAGTCAAGGGTTTATATTGCTGACACAGCAGAAAGCATGAGATCTTCAGACCTATACTTCTGGTTTTGTTTGTGTATGTTCATTTTTATCCCAGTTATGATATATTTTAGTCCTGAAGGTCATACATACTGTAATAAAACTGCTATTTAAATCATCTAAACTTTCTACTGTGGAATTATGATCTCCTATGACTAATTGATGTTGCAGTAGATTTTGATTGATTGGTCAGCTTAAATGTGAGCTAATGGCGCTGTATGAAGGGCCCTTCTGGTGCTGCGCACAGGACAATCAGGTTTAAGACGTGTGTCTGTCTGCCTGACTAGTTTCAGCATCGCAGGAGTCCAGTTGCACAGTACCTGCAGGAGGTGGAATATTCCAACCTTACAAGTATGCGCAGGTGACAGGGACTTTTCCCTTTGTTTTCAGTATTTGTCGTGTGTTCTGGTTATGTGCACTGGGTAGCTGTGCTAAAAGGGAAAGTTCCAAAAAGTGACTTTTTCGTGCAATGTGTGAATCAGGTTTTTACATTTCTTCCCCTCCAAAAGCCATGCTGGTGTTTACTTGAGGAAGACAGGGTACGCTTCCTTCCGAGCCTGCTGGCATTGCTCGGAGTGCTACACAAAAATGAATGCCGGAATTTAGTTTCCAGCGTTTCACAGTACTCTTGCACTTCTGCAGTGGGGAGTCCTGCTCCTCCTGCCGTGCCGTTGGACTGCCAGGCGACAACCGCCTCTGGGGTTCCTCTGCTGGCCGTGCCCGGGGGCTTTGCTGGTTTAGGGAGGATTTTCCACAGGCAGCACCAATTTTACGTTTCTCTTTGCATTTCCTTCCCTGCAGGGTCCTTGGCCACTTTGAGAAGCCACTTTTCCTGGAACTGTGCAAGCACATGTTTTTTGTGCAATTGCATGAAGGTGAATACATCTTTCGTCCCGGGCAGCTGGATAACAGCATCTACGTTGTGCAGGATGGCAGGCTGGAAGTTTGCATTCAAGAAAGTGTAAGGATTAACTGATCTGCATTTCTTGAGATAAATCTGTTGGCATAGCATATGGGTTGGCATGAATCATTAAGCATTGATTAAACTTAGACATTTGAATCATAGTGATTTAGAAAGGATTACTTCCAACCCTTCAGGGCCGTGATACTTACAGAGATCAAGGTTTTTAACTGTGTTCCCCTGTGTCTTAGATGAGAGAGCGAAACACAATGCTGATGAGGCGTTCTGAAATGTCCTCACGTACTCTACTTGCATAGTTACTGAGGGAGGACAGGGTGCAAGATGGGCTTTGCATAGCCCATAGTGCTGGAAACGTTTGCCTTTTGGCTGGTAGTTACACAAAACCGTTGGGTGTCCAGAGCAGGAGAGACCAAGTGCGCTTCACTCCGTAATATTCTCGCCTGGTAGTTAGCGGGTTTGCCTGGGAGGTGGAACATTCAGATTCACTTTTGGGTAGATGAGGAAAAGGAATGATGGCTTGTTTTATGGGTGAGTCTTAAAATGTTGAGTGCTAGCCTTTGCCATCCCTTCTGCCAATTGAGATTCTTTTTCTTTTCTCCTTCTTCTTGACTGAGCTTTGAGTTTAGCTTTAACATGTAAACAGTTCTCTGATGGCTGAAAATGCGGGGGAGGGGGTGTTTGTAAATGATCCCAAATTTGCTGATTTTTGTATATTTTTGCATTTTGCTGTTCTTTGTTTTGTACTACCTCTTGACATGTAATCCCTCGATAAAGGGAGCTCATTCTGTCTCAGAGCGATGGTAGCTTTTTTTTTTATTGGTTGTTACATAGCAAAGACAAGCGGGTCACAGCTCCCCCTAGACAACGCTGGCTTTTAGTTTCTTTTAATTTATCACTTTTAGAATGGTGGTTTAAAACTCTGGTTTGAATTAGCACATTTCCATCAGAGCAGAGAGAAAACATCCAAGAAGCATCCAAGTTATCGTGGGGAACCATTTCTTTTAGGGCTCCTCAGAGTATCTGGGAGAATGAGAGCAAGTAAAGTTTTCTCTGTGTATGCCAAATATGCAACGGTGAGCCTGCAGTAATCCTCTGTCTGACACTTGCAGGATGGAACAGAAGTGGTTGTTAAGGAGGTACTGGCAGGAGACAGCGTCCACAGCCTTCTCAGCATTCTTGACGTTATCACGGTAAGTTCTTGAACGTGCAGGTTTTCTGCAGTGCTGCTTTGTGTCACGGAGCCTGTTGGGGGAGATAGACTTTGGGTATTGCTAGGAAGGAATCAGAATGGAAAATGGTTCTTTGACCAACTCTTTTCCTCCTCCCAGGCCTTCATAGCTGTGAACTTAGCTCTGTGGTGTGTTAGTTGGTTGTGAAACATGTACGCTTGACAGCGTAACACTGGCTATTGCCCATAAGCAATAGGGTTTGAATGGTTCTTTATGGCTGGAAAACTGAGGTATGGTGTGAGTTGCTCAAGGTCACAAAGCAGTCAGGAGGGAGGACCAGGTTAGGGCCCAGAAGTCCAGGCTTTTACACTGATTCGTGACTTACCAAATTTATTTTTATTTAGTCTAATTAAAATAAATCTGACAGTTGTTATTATTGTAATTACACTGTGAAAACAGTTGATGGATTTAATTTTATCCTAATATGTTAATGTTGCTGGTGATCATCTGAAGGTTGTGCTCTGTGGCAGGCGACAAGATGAGCTAAATGCTAACTGGTCATATTTATCGCACAAATTAGCGGTGTGGATTTTGTTTCCGTTGGAATTACAGTGATGGTTTTGCTGAAATTGTCACAGTGCATCTGTTTAGGAATACCTACATTGAAGGTGGTGAATTCATCATCTTCAATAATATGCAAACACTTAAAGTGCCTACTTGAAGGATTTTGATAGTGGAGAGGAGGAAGATAATCTAATCAATAAGTTGTTCATATTTGACCTTGTATCATGTTTCTCTTGTGCTTTTGGCTGTCTCCTTTCATTAAAGGGTACTGTTACTCTGCGTGTAAGTAGTTTTAATGAGTCTGTAAAGGGTTCTTTGCCACTTTTAGATGCAAGCAGGTGTATATATTTATAATTTCCATAAAACCTATTGAAAGCTTGGTCACGCTTTCTTCTGTCGAAAGTCATGGCATGTGAATAACTTGGACTGGACAAGTCTAGTTCTTGCTATCAAATCCATATTAATAGCAGATTTAGAGGGATCTTTGCCCTTGGTACTTCCACCAGTAAATTTTCTTAGTATTATAAAGAGCAGGACCACCGTATGGGAACATGAACGCTAGTCGTGTTCTTTCCCTGTCTTCTTTTTGAATAAACAAGAAGAAATCCTACTTGTGTAACAGTAGTTTGGTTTTGGTTTTTTTAGAGGGTGGTTGCCATTCATTTTGTGTTGTGGTGGTTTTTTTTTTAATTCTCTTTCTATAATTTTTTTTCTTTCTCATTAGTTATACCACTAGTAAATCAGAAAATAAAAATTATTGAAAGTGTGTTGAAAATCATTATCAGTGTGCAGAATAGTATATAACCAAAAATCTTGCAATTTTTTTTTTGCCAAATTAACTTGTTCTCATTTATTTTTACAACTTTCTCTTTTTTCCCTTGTTTCCCAGCTTTGTGAACTGGTTGTTTTATTTCTGTTTTTCCTCTTCCTTATGCTTCTTGCTGACTTTAGGTATAGGAGTAGCCTGAAAATGGGCAAGGAAAGAGAAAGTAGCATTGATCAAAATAGAGGAAATCTCTCAGTGGCATTCCATATTAGTGAATGAGTCTTAGAACTTCCTGCAGATACCATAACCTTAATTAAGTTTCACTGTTAACGCCAAACACCTGGCTCTGACATGAAGAAAGAATGTATTCGGAGAGGATTTGAGTTGTCTGACCTGGATTTGTGATTTCTTGGACTGATTTTGTAACAGATGACGTCAGGCTGGTCCCCACTTGGTTGAGAGATGTGCAAAAGAAAATTGAGGTTGCTGCAAGAAGTGGTGACCTCTTGTTGGATCTAACAGAAAGGTCACACAAGAGGTACTTTTCTAATTTAATTTTTCAATTTTTTTAAATTGAAAAATCCCCTTAGATGTACTAAATACAAAGATACCAGCTGTGACTTGAGACTTGTGCTGCATTTCCCTTATTCTGAGAACAGATAAGTGCTGCTTTCTCAAAAGGCAAAGGAGAAATTGGAGGCTTTGAATCCAGGTAGACGCCAGCCCTTTCCTGGTATTTTGGAAAAATTCTGTGTTGTAATTAATCTGACTCTGAATTGATACTGCCTCTAATATTAAAAAAGTCTCTGAACTGAAGGTTGTTGATGTCCGTGCGGGTGTTCTCAGCAGCTGTTGCCGAGTGCTCGCTCTCCCTGTGTGCACTCAGATCTGTTTCCTGAGTGGTGAATTCTCATTCAGAGTTAAACGGGACCAATAGAGGCGGCATTTGATGCTGAGTGTTGGGGCTTTGGGCTTTACTCTGCCTTTGTCCTCTGTGTGGAGATGGTATTTAGAAAACTGTGAGCGTGTGGCATAGTTGGAATGAAAAGGAAGAGACTGGGAGGAATATTGATTAATTGTCAGTGACAGAGGGGAAAAAATGAAAGTATGAGGATTAAAAGAAGCTGAAAAAAAGACTTGGGTAAAGGTGAGCCTGCAGGGCTTGAGTCAGTTTAAACAACAGTGGACAAGGTAGGTGAGGTGGACAAGGAAGTAATTGATTGCTGCAAGAACTTTGGGTTGCAGCAGTGTCGATGCAGTGCGAAGGATGGCAGGTGGGAGCAGAGGAAGACGGAATCCAAGCAATGGGAATAGGGAGAATGCGCCAGATTTTTGGGTACAAAAAGGAGTTACCACTCCAGGTGGGAGAATGTAAGGCCCCCGTGTCTCTTGTAGCAGATTTCTTAACCAAATTCGTTTGGATTTGGCCATTGGCTGTCATCTGGATCCGACTACGACTTTAGCTGTGACGTTTGTCACCTACAGCATTGAATTACTCCACAGCTATTAGAGCAAGACAGAAGTGAATAGTTATCCGCATGGGGAACAAAAAGTTCTCTGTTGAAAAACCACTACTTCTCTACTGATTATAACTTAACGGTTCCTTGTGACCTCAGTATGTGATTGTAAAATATTATAATTTAAGCGTGGTATTCTCCGTGTGCGGCTGATTACATTATATTTGAGAGAACTGACAATTACGGGAACGTTTCCTCTTCGCGTTCCCCTGACAGCTTTTAGCGCGTTCCAGCCCCGTTAGACATGGTGGTTGGCCCTTTCAAAAGCAGGCTGCTCCCATGCAGGGCTTTCAAAAAGGGAAAAATTATATGCTGATGAAAAACTGGAGGGGTGGGCTGTTCTTTGGAGAAGGCGGCTGCTGCATCATTATCTGTTATTATCCTCAAACTGGTTTTCTGGGAGACTGTCGGCATCGGTCTATCCTCAAACGAGCACTGTTCAGAAAAAGCCCCAAATGCTTTGCTGGGTAGAATGTAGACCATATAAATGTGATATACAGCGCTTACTTGGTCCTTTTGAATAACTGTTATGGAACACTGTTAAACTTAATGCTTATCTTTTGTCCAGCGACTGAAGATTTAATAGATTTTCTTAGTTTTTCCCTATGTATTTGGTACAGAGATCGGTAGTCAATACAGTAGATGGCAAGTATAGCGATGTATGTACGTAAAAGCAGACTAGATACGTTTTCTTTTACATTTGAGTACCAGGAGAATTCCCAATGAGTTCTTCGCTTGAAGCCAGGCTGCAAACTGGCCTGTAAAAGAGGAATGTCATATTTATTTTTGGCACAGCAAAAGGCATAGAAATGTAATTTGTTAATTTCTTTACTTAATTAAAAGAAACTCAGGAAAAATGAGGACGCCTGGTAGCTTTGCACTGTAGGTCAAAGAGATGTTTAAAATTTCAAGTCCCTCAGGAACTTGAAAACCAAAGCTATTAATATCATCCCCAGATCTTATAAAAAGGTCAGCTGAAGTTGGTGTAATTAAGAAATTGGTTCCAATTAATTTCATTTAATTTTAGAATCTGCTTCATCGTGACTTCCAGACCAGCAATGCAGAGAGAGCTGTAGCTTTATTTTCCAGAGTGGTTATAGTTGTACCAAATGTATCTGGTTTGGTTTTGCTGTGTTCTTTAGGCAGAAATTCGATTGTGGTTAGTTGTCTGATGCTCTGGAAGACTTGCAAGTTTTTTCGTTTGTAATCAGCATTTAGCATTTGTGTGTTTTGTGTTTGGAAAAAATGTCCTTCTGCTGCTCAGGAGGAGTGAAAGCTCCAAAAGCTGTGACTGTGTTAAAGTAGAAACTCCATTTCTGCCTCAGCTCCTGCTCCGTACCACAAAAGGACTCCTTTTAATCTTAGAAATATTGGATAAATCAGTGTTTCATGTTATCAGTAAATGAATTTATGACTTACAGATATTCTTTTCAGCATTTACTAATGGAGTAGGAGTGTTGTCTGGAGCTTTTTATCCAAGTGTTTGGCAGTAGATTTTTGTTAAAAACTATTTTGATCCAAGGGGGAAAAATCCTAAAGCGGAGGCTTGCCTTCCAGTGTAAAAATCTCTGTGTTTTACCTGCTTAGAGTTTTAACTTTCACTGGTTTATTAATTCTCCATCTGTTCTTTGAGCAACTCAGGATGGTCTAGACTCAGTTTATCTCAAGTAAAGAGAAGCTGCTTGGCTTTGTCATTTGGAATATTTCAGATATATATATGAATATATATGAAGATACATATATCTATCAAAACACAAGAAGTCTGCCTGTTTTTCTTTTTGCTTATTCCATTATGTATGTAATTACTATGCAATTTTGTTGTATTTTTTGCTGATTGTGTGAGTCTATGATTGTTATTGCAGCAAATAGCTTCGCCGTCAGTACGGATAATAAAACTGACAAAACCTCTTTTCTCTGCAGTCTTGAATAGCTGGAGGTTGAAACGCTTCTGAAGCCTGGCTTTGTCTGTAATAAAAGTATAACAGGGTTGACAGATTAGCCGGTCCCCTTCACCTGATACCCCTTCCTGTAGCTCTTGTTTCTCTGTCTCTGTTTAATGCTGGTGAAATTGCTGGTGTGGATTCACCTGCCCGTGCTGCCCTCATTACACCACCCCTAGGTCATGGAGCAAAGGTTCAAGGCTTTTTGTGGTCAGATGATGTCTGTCAAGCGTATGTGATATCAAAGGAGAAATTTGGGAAGTGATCAGGAAGAACTGGGTCAGATAATTGGTGGATTAACCTCGTGTCTCTGAAACTTTCTATTAGGGTCACCCTGCTCCTTATAAAACGGTCTCAGCCCGAGCAGCCATTCCATCCACTATACTGCGACTTCCAGCCAGTGCCTTTCAAGACGTCTTCCAGAAATACCCTGAAACTCTTGTTAGAGTGGTACAGGTAAGCTTCGTTGTTAAGTAGAATTTGGAGGGGGGAAAAAATTCACTCTAATTTCAACGTTAGAAAGAAGACATTTTGAAGTTCAGCAAGCTCAGCATCCTCTTGTGGATATGGAACTGTTGAGTAGAGCTTCTTTTCAAGGTTTGGACGAGTTCTGCTGTTCCTGTCGCTCTTAGAATCCTAGACTTAATGATCTCAGCAATAATCACATACAGGAAGGAATAATTCATACACACACACACACACACACACACACACAAACAAGGCTTCAAAATGGCTTAGAGCATGGAAAGGACTGTCGCGTATTCCAAAAAAGGACTGATGTACCCTCAGAAGCTGTTTGTTGACGGGTGATGCTTTGCAAAATTAATAAAATTCAGACTGACGTGAATTTCCACTTCAGAAGCAATTGTCAGCACCTGGGGAAAGAGCTGTGCTTTGTATGAAAGTTCACCTTCCCTTTGCCTTGCGCGTGCGTAGACAGTCTTCAAGTGAGCACTGCAAATACGTCCTGTACATCCTCCAAGTGGCAGCTGGTGCAGGGACTCGGGTATTAATGGTTTCAGTGGGGAGAGTTTGCCACGGGGCGCGTTGTCCCCCGGGTGCAATAGTCAAATGGGCGCACGTGACCTGATCGGTCGTTCTGGGCTGTCCTCTTGTTTTACTGTGGCTTCTAAATCTCTCTGCCCTTGCAAACTGTTCTGGTATCAGGATGATTTGTGAGTGACACGTGAACCTCCTAATACCGGTGGTTGAGCAGAACAGATCATTATACCAATTCGATTTGCTCTGAGCGAGCTGGTACAAAAAAGATGATGGCTTAAGAGTGGGAATAAGCTGCCAGGGCAGAGGAAGGTCGGGTGGCAGTGATGTCCTGTGTTAGTTTAGAGTGTTTGCAGAGCGATAGCACAGGCTCTCTATGGGGAAAGCTGGAATAATTTTTTTTTCATGAGGGGGAAAAATGGAAGCAAATGCTTTTATTTCAAAGCGTGTTTATTATTAATGTTTACAGAAAACAAAAAACATTATTTGGTGTTTGGAAGTAGGGCTTTGGATTCTTGTGCCATCAAATGATTGTGAAGTCTTTGGTAAATCACTTGAATCTATCTTTGCCTCAATTTATCAACTGCTAAAAAGGAATTTCAGCTTAGGGTACAGACTGTATTTTATATAGTGCCTTCAGGTGTTCTGGTACATAACTGTATCTGAATGCAAGGAGGAGCGTGGGAGAATGCTAAATCCATTCCTGTTGGCTCTCGATTTCCCATTTCTAGATCATCATGGTAAGGCTGCAGAGAGTGACGTTCCTCGCTTTGCACAACTACCTTGGTCTGACCACCGAGCTCTTCAACTGTGTAAGTTTATGTGCTCTTCCTCTGCAGCCTGTCTGTGACTGGGCACAGAGAGGTTTTCCTTTTTTCAGAAGATCGTAAAGCAAGTCTTACATATTAATTTAATAACGACAGTACTTGAGAAGTAAGGTACTGTTGTATAAGCAGCCCATCAACTCTACCCTACGCTGATGCTGGGGGGATTGGGGAGAGGGGGACAAGCCTAAATTTCAAAAGTTTGAAGAAGTACATCACTTCAAACTGGTGTCTGCGCATCACTGTGCGCGTACATCAGTACGTCTCAGCACATCCCGACATGTTAATGGTACTGAGTCGCTTCTCCCTATAACATTTCTAAGGATGATGGTGGAGGAGGACCTGGGAATATTTAAGCAAACTGGACATAAGTCTGTGGGCTGTGGTGGGATGTGCCTAGGAGTGCTGGGGAAGCTGGGGGATGGCACTGCAAGGCCACCCTCCATAGTCTTCGGTCACCGCAACTGTGCGAAGTACCGCAGGGGTCAATGCAGGGTCCAGTCCTGATGAACACGTGTGGGGGATGTGGTTTACGTTTGCCTTTTCCCTTGCTGCTTGCAGCAGAGCCAAGCCATCCCGCTCATCTCTGTGGCAAGTGTAACAGCTGGAGGAAGTTCGAGCAAAGCAGTGAAAAGACAAGTGTCTAACGTGTCAGAGGAAGATCGTGGAGACAAGTTTGAAAAGGCTGGGGAAGCACTGGACATGGGTAATCTTTCTGGACATGTGTAACAACTGTCCTTTGTGGTGTTCTTTAATTGTTGTGTTATTCTTCAGAGGATCTTTATTTGATTGGAGTAGTTAGGGTCTATCTTAAATCGGTTTCAGGTTTGAAGTTTTGGAATAGTCCTTAGCTTTAATAGGAAATTATTACTGTGGTGTTAATGATATCGAGGGGTGAGGAGGAGGGGAAAAAAAGTGGCTCCTAATGTTGACTTCATAGGAGGGGCTGTGAAAATTCTGCTTTCTAGATACTAGCAGAAGAGTTGCTAGACATGTGTAGGCTTTCGCATTGAAGTGTCAGTATGGAAGCTGAACCTAGGAAAATAGATTGAGATTAATTTTGCCTCTGAACCTGAAAAAAAAAATTAATTAAATCAAAAGCAGGAAGCAGGTTTAACCAATGTTTAACATTGGTGTCTCAAAACCTTTAACACAGCCTTTGAGTTTTAAAAGTGGTAGTGAGAGGTTTTTGCTGTTAATGAAGTTTGGTTGTTTTTTTTTCTTAGGGAGTGCTATGTGTTTACATTCGTGTAACTTTTTTTTTCTAAATTTCAGATATGTTGAGGGTTTCTGGTACAGAAAACTCTGAGCCTGTTTTCAGAAGAAGCCTTTCTTCACCTCCCTGTGCAGGCTCTGCAGAGGCTTCCAGTGAGTAGTGCTTGGCAAAATTGTGGGAAATATGTAATGTATCTAATCATATGGGGGGAGACAGATGCTCTCTGGAGCACTGGGTTGGATAGTCTTCCCGTTTACGTTAGATAATCATCTTGCAGTACTACTGCTTCTCAACTCATTTGCCAAAATTCTTTTCTGGAGTAACAAATGGGCTGTTATCTACGAGAGCATTCCCTTGCTGTCTTTATTAGCCATGGGGAACATACAGTAATTTGGCTACTGAGAGACCTGCAAATGAAAGGCTTTATTAATTGATATAACTGAAACAAAGTGAGTTATGATGATATGCTGTCATCTGTCATGCAAAAGATGACACATTATTCTTGCTTGGCTGATTGTTCCAAAGAGCACATTACATGGCTTTGTTGCTTTTAGAGGAATGTTTTTTGAGTGGGTAATAAAGGTGATTTATCACTGAATGCTCTGATGAGGCATTTGTAAGGCTGAGCTGTTTTGATGCTGCAGTATTCATTTCGGTGAACTTCAGTCGCCTGCACTGTAGACATCTTCCTCTGAGCCAGCTGTTCAGGGAAGCTTTATGGCCAAGGTGGAGAAACTGGGAGTTCTTGGGTGAATCACGGAAGGAAGGCGTTCTCTCGTTAGCTGAATACCGAACTAATGATCTTGAAGTAGCTGTAAGGTCATGCTTAGATACTGTAGTCATTACAGAGGTACTGGTAACAGAAGTCACAAGAAGTTTGATCAGTGGAATAAAGGCAGCCTGCATCCATTAGAAGATATGCATATTGCTTACGTGGACTATTAAATGGTTTAGGAGATAAGAACATAGTGTGAGGGGTTAGAGAATAGGGAGGCAAGGAGAGAGGAGGGAGACAGGCCGAGGGAGCCCTCGGCGTTGGGGGCTTTCCTGCTGTAAGGTTTCTAACACTTATTGCTCTCCGGTTAAGTTGGTGGTATGTACAGAAGAGAAGAACGGGTAGTTGCTTCTTTTTTAACAACAGAGACCTGATTCGCATCCTCTTCAATTTCTGCTGTGCAATTGTACAACGTCCCAGTTACAGTTTTTCATAACTTCCATGGTACTGTCCAGAGGAATGGATGTGACGAAGAATTAGGATTTTGGATATATAGCTCATCTTTCTGAACCAGGGAAGCAAATCAAGGGAAAATATTGAAGTGACCCACGCAAGTCTTGGCTTTATTTTCATATTTGCACTATGCGTTACAAAATGTCCCAGCCAACCTGATTCAGTGGTGAATTAAGTAGTGCTTCCTCGAGCCTCTGAACGCAGCCACTTTTCCCCCAGGGGAATGGGTAGGTCACTGAGATCTGCCTGTGCAGCCCTGTAACTTCCAAGGCAGAGTCCGCGCGTGTTCCTAGAAGCTTTCATGTGGAAGGATCCCTGTGTACTTAACAGTGAATCTGTCCATTTGTCCTTCCTTTCTCCTTTTATGTGTCGTAAGAATTATGTCAGGGTACACAGAGCTTAGCAAAGAGAGAAAATTAATTTTTACTGACAGAAGAGCATATCTAATTGGGTAATTATGATTTGCCTCTGTTAACGGAGCTGATTTCTGCTCACTGCACTGAGGTTACAGTCACTGTTTAGCTTGCAGGGAAAGTATCTTGATGTCTGTAATGAAAAGATGAAGAACTTGCTTCAGATTCTATTCCACTACGTTACTGTGTGTTCAGACTCCATGGGAATACTGATTATGTTTATTATTGATTCAGAGGAAAAAGAACTGTCTGTTATTAGAGTCATACAGGTGCTATTATCTCAGCTTCTCGTTGATTTGCTTGGCTGATTTGAATTAACAAAAACTGCTAAAAATTACTTTGGGGAAAACATTTTTGCCTCAGTTGCTCCTGGGGTTGGGGTGTGAATTTGTTCTTCTGGTTTTTGTATAGCTGTCTCACTGGGAACAGGGCAGTAAGTGGTGACATACAGTCCCGTCAGCTCGGGCTAGTCTGCTGCTTAAGTGCAGTAATCCTTCATGTGGAGGAACATGTAATTGGGCCGTATGGAGTATCTGGACAGAGAAATTAGATAAACAAAATAAAATAGTCTTTTGTATGTGATAACTTCATCAGTTTCATTGTTCCCGGAAATAAGTGTTCCCAACTTAAATTTTTTACGGTTAAATAGCAGTTATCTTTTATTGGTTGGTTTGTTGGGGTTTTTATCTTTTGTCAAAGAGTGCTTTTCCTTCTTCAAAACCGAAGCCGTGACCTTACAGCATACAGGCGGGAGCAGAGGACCACCCGCGTTAGGAAGAGCAGGTATTTCAGGGCGAGAGCCCTTGGCTGGAGAGAGGCGGCGGAAGCAGTGCCAGGGACTGTGTCACTTGCCATTGTTTGTGCAGCGACTTCCATAGCAGCAGTGTGTGGGATCCCAGCGAGCATGTGTTCATCAAACAGGGTTGCATTCCGCTCTTGTTTCCCACTGCCTTCTGTTCTTTTGACTCAACGGTTCTGGTTAAAGCTTGTTCTGCTGTATCCTTTCTAACTCCCATTTGAGCAACAAGACAGTTTAATTAATCACTGTGTGGGAAGCTACGGCTGAGATGAAGACTTCGACTTTGAATAGAAGTCTGGTAGACATAAGCTTTCACTCTTAGAATGCCGCCTCTTTTTCCTCTCTCTGATTTTTTTTTTTTTAATATGCAAAGCTATGTAGAGGATGCTTTTCGTGCCTACATGCCCATTATCAGATTATTTAGGTTTAACCCGAGAAGTGTGTGTTTAAGTTTAAAATGCACTTGGTGTGTTGGGGCTTAGTAATTATGCTGACACTGTGATTTGTGGGGCAGTATAAATGACAGGTAGTCAAATCAGCCCATATGGAGTTCCATGCTGCTATTTCTACTATCCCAGCTTTTTTTTTTTTTGTTTATAACTAATTTAGGGTCTTTAACGTTGCAGTGTGTATGAAATTCATTTAGCAGCAGCAACTGCTTTTTTTTTTTCTTTTTTTCTGGGTGGTTTTTTTTTTTGGTCCTATGGTTTGTAAGTTTTGCTGATCAATCTTTGACAGAAAGATCTTTGGGTCAACTTGTGGGGTTTCTTGGTCAGAGGCTGATCATTAAATGATGTTATGACCCCACTGGCAGATGTGGATTTACTACATGCAAAGATTTGTTCGTATTTGTAGGTAACATGGAAAAGAGTACTCTGAGGTGGATCTGAATCTTTGGGATAGTCGGATTCTCTCCTTGTCCCAGCTGGGGTGGAGATAGGAGTCAAGCTCCTTCAGAAATAAAAGAATTGTATTTTAAAAATTAAATTTATAGACAGCTGTTCATGGGAGGGTAATTTCACATGACGATATGTAACAAGGGTGTAAATATAGGACAGCTCCACGTTTCCAAAAGCTAACCTTCCACACATCAGGGAAATTCTAGGCAAACCCAAGTGTGTGTGTGTGGAGAGAGGAGGATGGGGGAGAAATTCAGAATTAAAGTTTGAGCCCTTTCAGAGTTTATTAGGTAACAAAATTCAACAGTCAGTGAAGACAATTGCTTTTCCTAAGGGCCCATCCTATTTTTGAGCAGCAATTTGTATTTAAAAAAAGCAAAAGTAGAAGAACAATGTGGTGACAGAAGGAAAAAGGCGTAAGGGAGAAAATTTCAACTTTTCTGAATACAGTATATTTTTGAGATACATTAGGCACAGAAATATGATAGAAATGATTATAGGTTTATTTGTTAAAAGAAATCACAATTTCTGCATGATTCTTAAGCCCATCTGTAAATCCTCAGGCTGGTAGGTGGGTATCCTGTGCGAGGGAATTAAATAGGAAACCTCTCCCAGTTATGTTTGCGTTATTGATTATCTCAGATAAGTTCCTGGGAGGTGGATGGGACAGCCAAGGAGCTAATATAATTAAGATGTGTTAAAATTGGGAAGTAAGGAATGGACGTCGTTAGGGACTTCAAATTCATGAATTAACTAAGTGGGACTTGTAAGGGAATTCTTTATCTGTCAGCACATGATGTGCACTGAAAGTTTGGACAAGTTATAGAAAAGGTCTGAAATTATTTTCGGCACTTGGGGGGCAGGGGGAGGGGGGGAATGCTTTCTATGGAGAGACTTAAGTTGCTGATCATAATATTCTCCCTCTGAAAGCTCTTGTACAAAAAGACGTTCTTTGGTTTAGTGGAGAAAAGGTTAATAAGAATAATTTCCTGAAAACAAAGAGGAAAATCTGTTTGGTGGATTTGCCTCTTCCTGATAGTCTTCAGATTCGAATGACTTTGTTTTGTCTACCCCAAAATAATAATTGTACTCTGCACGAGACTGAATGTGGGAATTTTGGGACGTATTGTATACGTGGGCTCATCTGAGGGCATGTAAAGTTCCCATCAGATCTTCCAGGTCAAAAGGAACTAGGAAATAAATAAGAATAAAAATAAATAAGAATATGAGGATGCCACTCAGCTTCAGGAATGAACGAANCCCGAATGACTTTGTTTTGTCTACCCCAATAATTGTACTCTGCACAAGACTGAATGTGGGAATTTTGGGACGTATTGTATACGTGGGCTCAGCTGAGGACATGTAAAGTTCCCATCAGATCTTCCAGGTCAAAAGGAACTAGGAAATACATAAGAATAAAAATAAATAAGAATATGAGGATGCCACTCAGCTTCAGGAATGAACGAACAAACAAACAAAAAGTTGCTCGACTTTGTCTACTGTCTGCTATTTCTGAGAAACTGTAATGAAGGCGGTGCTTTAAAAACAAGATTGTTATTTTGCTCGTAGATAATTCCAGCAGTGCAAAGTCAGACATGGGCATGGCCTATGAAAGAGCCAGAGTGCACTTTGGCACGGAGGACACTGCCAGCAGTCCCGTCGTGGGCAAGGTGGGTCTTCTCCCTGGGAGGCTCCAGCATGTTTCTTGCATTGTTCCTTCCCCATCCCTACTCCTCGAGTAATTCACGTGTTTTCTCCCTTCCTTTGAAACTCTGCCCTTGCAACTCTAAGAGTTGTGATTTTTAGTGGCCTTCTATTGGTGCGTCTTAACTTACAGTTGTTTCAGTAGATTTTTTTGGTGACTGTTCGGGCTTTTTAGTGCAGATCTTGAAACTGCGGAGGTTCCCTTGGCAAGTCATGGGAAAGCACTGCTGCAACTTCTTGATTTTAGGTATTGCCTTCCTCTGACTCATCTAAAGGATTATTTGGAAAGCTAAATTTGTCAGACCACGCTTTATTCGGGAGAATTACTTTGCAGCAAGGAATTAAAGACTTGTATCAGCCCGGGAACTTCCTGTAGGTTTTCAGTCATGTTTTTTAAATCTCTTTTTCTTTTTGTGGTCTGCATTTTACAAATACTGACCTGGAAGTTAAGAGCACAAAAATGCTCTTGAATTATAAAACTGCAACCCAAAATCTGAAGAGAAACTGTGGCTCTGTGTGCCCCTGATGGACATATTATCTTTTCGTCCATCTTTGCATACGGTGTTGATGAAGTTCTAGTTCTATCAAGCTGGCAGCTGCCCACTTTCTGAAAAGTCTCTTATTCTTCCCTTTCGCAGGCTGCGATGAGTAACTTTGTTTGCCTCGAGTGTCGAGCTTTGCAGAAAAATACAAGGATAATGAAGTTAGCAAGCTGTTGCTTTTTTGGAAACCTTGCTTTTTTTTTGTTCAGACCAGCAGTTGTGGTGGATAGAGAACACAGATGATATGGCAAGTTCTTGCTGGGTGAGTGCCAGTTATAACATCTAAACCGATACCTGTTGTGTATTTGCTCTTTGCAGTCGATATTGAAGAAGACTGTGACGGTGACAGAAACTCCTTCAGCGGTTTTCCATTACAGCGCTGTGCAAGATTCCTGTAACAGCAAACATATTGATGCCATCGTCGAAGCAGCGAAGAAAGACCTTTCAACCTTGATGAAACTTGATGTAAGTTATTGCAGGAAGAAGTGGCTTTGGTTTTGCTTTTCATCTCATTCTGCCAGGCACTAAAAAGTAAATCGTCTCCCTAGTACACTGTAGACGAGCTGGATGGATTATGCTCTAGTCTGTTGAAGTTATTAGCAAGACTGAAATAAATCTGAATTATTCTGCCATTTGAGAAGACCATACCGAAATGCACTGCGTGAATCTCTTCTCACTGTGTACAGATTTATCCGTGTGAGAAATAAATGTAGAATTTCTGCCGCCTTGTAATTTCATGCTCTCACACACTGTGTGAAGAAGTTACGTAAAAGCGTTCAGGTGATTGCTGAATCCATTCCTCCTGTTGGCGTAGCATCCGAGCGTCTGGTTTGATTTTTGGAATAGTGTCTCTGTATTTGCCGTTGGCTGTGAGTGCGTCTCAGAGCCGAGCGAGGGTGCCGTGCCCATCCCAGCTGGAACGCGGGGCGCCCTCGCGGCCGTCGTTACTGAGCTCAGCCCCTGCTCATTGCCTTCGTGTTGTGAGAAGGAATGAAAATATTTGTTTTCATCGTTCCTATGGTTCCAGCTGCATTTCGTGAGAGGTGTGGCTGTTCATGCAGCTAATCAGACAATCTGGGAAAACTGTACATCTGTCTGAAGCGGTTACAGATACCCTCGTTTTATTACAGCGTATATTTCCCGTAACTCAAGCCTGTTGATGCTGCCAGAGGCACGGGCACAGCTGCTGCAGCCTCCGCCTCTGCTTTAAGAGCTCTCACCAAACAACACTTGCTAGAACTTAAAGGATTTTACTTTTTGGATTTTAAAATTCCCTGCTGACTGCCTAATTATTCCCCTTGCACCTTCAAAATCTTGGTCATGGTCTTTCAGCTGCCGGCAGAGGCTCAAGGTACATGCTCCGCCTTGCCGCTGGTTTGGCTGAGGGCTGCGGTACTGTCTGTTCGTCTGCAGGGGACTTCACTGTCTTGTTGCATTAATTTTCAGGGTTTTCAGGCATTTATATCCTCCTGAAAAGGCTACAGACTGTTTTAGAAGAAATTCTTGTTGCAGATGGAGTAAAGTACGACTAGGTGCTTCCATCTGTTGTGTTCAGCCTTCTGTTCTTGATAGGACGAGCCTCAGGCTCCGCTCGTGGCAAAAGTTTGTGTCCAATATACAACTGATGTCTTCCTTTTCAGACCTATGGGATCACGAGCAAAAATTCCAAGATCACTGAAGTTACCAATTACAGCAATTACTTTTTTTTTTGTAATCTAGAATAAATTTCTCAGTAATTAACAGTAAACGGATTAGAGGTGAAGTTGAACTGGAACTGGAACAGTATCCTTAAAATGCAGCATCTAATAGGCAGTGTTTTTAACGTGCAATAGTAAGGAAAGAAGGTAGGCTTTCCAAACTTTGATATTACAGCAACTCAGTTCTTAAGCAAATAAGAATGTGATGGAACATAGCCAAATGCTAGAAATCGCATTTAAAGGTCAATGTTGATTTTTTTTCTATGCAGGATAGCAAAAGTTGATTCTTCTACAGGCAAAGGAAGAGAAGTCTTATTGTGTTTAAAAGAATTCTGTTCAATACTACTTACATAAAGGAAGAAAATGAATTCTGAAAGCTCTTCTCTTAAAAACATTAGCTCAGATCTTTTATTTCTTAGCTGGCTGGAGGCATTTTAAGATGTCATTTTTCAGAGCAGCCAATCAGTGTGAACAAAATCAAGATGTTTTGCTGACAGATGGTGGTGGTTTGTTTTTTGGTTGTTTGGTAGTTTGTTTTTTTTTTTTTTTCCAAGAGACAGAGAGGGAGAGAGGAGGGGATAATTTGCTATAGGAGAGAGGCAGTATTATTTCAAATGTCCCTCAGGTATCTGACTTGAGAATTAACTTTTTCTTTTGTTCTAAACTTGAATTCCTTGGGGCACTGTCATGAATGGTTTTCAGTCTCGTACAACTTTTACATATTTTTAGCTTTAGCTGCAGTTCGGAGAGTTAACCAATGCTGCAGGGCGTATGTTCTGCGTGAGTTACGAGGGGATTGAGTTGCTGCCTTTGACAGAAAAATTATTTGTCTGTCTTAGGTAATTACTGCTTTTGTTTATTGTTTATAAGTGGTTTGTGCTTTCGCTTCTGCATCATAAACCTCTACTAATTTATTATCTGCTATAGTAACACAAAGAAACTTGCTATGAAATGGGTTTTGTTGTGCTAGCGACTTCTTCTCCTGAAAGCTAGTGGCTGGAGGGGATCGGTGCAGTTATTGAGCTCAAACCTTGTCACTATGCAGTGCTGAATTTGGGGACGTTGATCTTGCCCATTCAAGAGAGAAGGTACTATAGACAGGGTGGATCTTGTGTGTGATCTTGTTTCTCAATTCCTCTATTGCTTAATCAGCATAGTAATAGCACAGAAAAGTAAGATTTCAAGGACTGCTCGGAGGTCATTCGGTCTCTTTCCGTGCCCAGGGCAGAATCCAATATTGCCAAGTCATTTCTGGTGGGTTTTTGTTTAAGCTGTTCTTAAAGATCACCAGTGATGAGGACTTCACAGCTTTGTGTGCAGTCTATTCCAATGCTTAAGTAGCCTTAGACTATCTGAGAAAAATCTTTGCAGCAATTTTTGTTAGAGCTAACGCAGCCAAAAAAAGTAGAACTCAGTAGGGAGATGGTAATCCCTTACTGTGAGATACTTTTGTAGTTAAAACTTTGTCTTTAAGTATAGGTAATACTATACCACCATAAACGTATAAATATAGAAAGACAGTATAGAAATTAGTTGAGTTGATATTGCTGAACTGAAATATTTTGACAGGTGCTTGTCAGGTTCTTTGCATTGGATATGTTCCCATGAAACAGATTGGTTTCAATAAAACTATTTTTTGATGAAAATCTGTTCTTTTTATCAGCTGTAGGTGTAAAGAATAATTCCGATTATTTCACTTGCTCTATTTTTTTCAGCCAAAAATGAAAAGAGAAAAACTTGGCATAACAATTACAGTGATAAAATGTTTACATCTCTGTGATGTTGTTTTCCCGCTGCAATAAGGTTAATGACTACGGGCAGATTCTGCTGTGCTGCTTGCACTGAATTGTATCTAGCTGTGCGTGCAGCTCTTTTGCTTTCCATGGTTCTTCCTCTGTGGCAAAGTACAGGACACAGGAGTGTCCGGCTTTGCCTTGCGGAGACACTGCAAGATGCCAGGACTGCACTGTCAGCGTGAAGCGAGAGTCCCTGAATTGAGCCTACGGTATTGCTCCCGCTCTTTGCATGAAGATAATAAGATGTTGAGCTTTTGAAGATTTGCTGGTTTGGGTGAAAGTTTTGCCGAAGCAAAGGGGGCCTGAAGGATTCGGGTTTGACACTGACGGCCCGTGGGACACCACATTGTGTGGGGAGTTCTTTGAGATGAAAACGAATTCTCTCGGTGCCTGATGGCTCTCTGCATCACATACTTGGGGTTACGGCAGTGACCGGCTTTGGAGCTGGGAAGGAATCACACACAGAATCACGCAGAATGGTCAGAGTTGGAGGGGCCCTCTGGAGCTCCCCCAGTGCCACCCCCTGCCAGAGCAGGGGCACCTCCAGCAGTGGCACAGGACGGCGTCCAGGCGGGTTTGGAATGGCTCCAGAGGGGGAGACTCCCCCACCTCTCTGGGCAGCCTGTGCCAGTGCTCTGCCACCCGCACAGGAGAGAAGGCCCTCCTCAGGTTCAGATGGAACTGCCTATGCTCAAGTTTGTGCCCGTTCCCTCTTGTCCTGTCACTGGGCACCACTGGAAAAAGCCTGTTCCCATCCCCCTGGCACCCTCCCTTTAAGGATTGATAAGCGTTGATAAGATCCCCCCTCAGTCTTCTCTTCTCCAGACTAAAAAGCCCCAAGTCCCTCAGCCTTTCCTCATAAGCAAGATGCTCCAGTCCCCTCATCATCTTTGTAGCCCTTTGCTGGACTCTCTCCAGCAGATCCCTGTCCTTCTTGACCCGGGGAGCCCAGAAGTGGACACAGTATCGGCCGATGCGCTTCACCAGATCGGCTCCTCACCACTGCAGGGGTTTGGGCTTGAGTCCAAACCGAAGGCAAGACCTGGAAAGACCCTCCCTCCCTCCGTCCCGTGTGCTTGTCAGTCAGGAGCAAAATTCCCACTCTCTTGGCAGTCTGCGTGTGCGTGCACACAAGAATTCATTACTTCGGGGAAGCTTTTGGGCTATAGTTTGTATGGAAAATCCGCTGCGCGTGCACAGCACCGCTGAGCTGTGTGACCAGGGAAGGGCTGTGATAAAGCAAGCATTAGGTCATCTTCTCCCATTCCTCCGTGATGTAGACAGTCTCCTCTGATTTCACTTTCTTTTGAAAATAACTTCATATTTCATGATTTTCATGCCAGCTGATGAAGGTCTCTTCGTTGTAGAACCTTGAGTCTGGGGGCAAAACTGACAAGTATAAAATCCTTAAGATTCTAAGTCTGATCAATTGAAATGAATTAAAGCTTTTTTCTTCTGGAAGAAATGTTTGTTGGGCAGAGAAATACAAAAATCATGCACTATATTTTAAAGAGATTCACGTACTTACAACATCATCTTTAGTAACTATTTTTCTTACTTGTTATTTCAATGCTTCCTCACATTCTTGGATCTTTACATGTGCACAGAGAAGTAAATTGTACCCCCCGCTCCTTTCTTCTCCAGGATCCTTCATTGCTGAATGGCAAAGTGACGCTGCATCACGTTACTGCTGGCACCGTGCTGTCGAGGCAAGGAGATCAGGTGAGCGAGCATCGTCTGAGAGCACAGAGAACCTAAGTCTGGCTCAGTCTTTCCTCCAACCTTAAGATATTTATACACGTTGATGATGATGATAAAGAAAGAAATCCCCCCCGACCCCTCCCACGCCTTCTCTTCTCGAGGTGAAGCGATCCTGGCTCGCAGGCGGAGCAGCAGCGTAGCCAGAGTGGAAGGCTGGTACCTGTCTGTGTTCAGCTCTTATGTACCTTCACGAGGAGGTATGGAGTATCACACCTCCATCCTTCCTGAGCGGGTACGGAGACGGGGCCGCCCTTTCTCCTGCCCTGCCCTGACGGCTTTCCGTCATGTCACTCACTTGCAGCAAAGTAATTCCCCCCCCAATAAAAATCCATTGTTACTTGTTTATAGCAAAGTGTATTTAGGATATAACGAGATTCATTTATAATAATACGGTGTAAATAGACAAGCTTATGCAAAGCAGTTGAGGGGCAGCTCCAATTACGGTGCTGCTGTATTCGGCTCTGCTGAGCTGCGGTGTCCCTCGTGCTGCTGTGATTACCCCATTATCTCCATTCGCAGTTCTGCTGTTATCTCTCGAGATCTTACCAATGCAGCCTTCATTTTTCATAACCGTACAAAGAGAAACACGTTTTTCAATATTGTGGCTGCTTAGTTTTAAATATTCATAATCTGCTTTTAATAATTCACTATTGTGTCTTATTTTATCACCTAATTGTTCAAAAACTATGGGCAGCTTTCTGGAAAACGGATCGGTCATGATAGTACTGTCACTGTGATAATTGCTTTTAAAATCTTTGGGGAATTTATTGAGCTCTTTTTCCATTTTCTCCAGGATGTTAATGTTTGCTTTGTGGTCTCGGGGATGCTTCACGTGTACCAGCGGAAGATAGACTCGGAGGAGGACACCTGTCTGTTCATCACCCATCCAGGCGAGCTCGTGGGCCAGCTCGCTGTCCTCACTGGGGAACCACTGATTTTCACCATCAAGGCCAATCGAGACTGCAGCTTCCTCTCTATTTCCAAGTCCCATTTCTATGAGTGAGTTCTGCCAGGGAAACGTATATTGATTTGTATTTTTTTTTTCCATTTTTTATGGCCTTTTTGAACAAATGGGAGTGGTGGATGTATGTGTGGCATAGTACTGCTACAGTACATCCTGGAGCAAACCCCATAGCTTACGTGAGAGGTTTAAGTGCCCAGATGAGCTCTGATCCATCTATCGGATGGCTTTATCTCCAGCAAGAGGTAATGCAGGGAACATGGTAGTATTAAATGGTGGTATCTCCTTTGTTCCAGGTTTATAGAGCACTTAACCCAATCGGGTGTGATTTATGACCCAAGACTCATGTGCTTCATAATCCAAATAAGAAAGTCTGGCCAGAGCCTGTGCTTTGCTCGGTTAAGTGCTGCTCTGCCAGGCCCCTTCTCTCAGATTCGTTATTCCTTTTTGCTGGAGAACCACCCCAGTTCTGTTTCCAAACACAGCCCAGGCTGTTGTGTGTGCTATGAATGTTTGGTCTTGGTCTAACTGTAGGTTTTTGATGCTCACTAATAGAGTAGGTCCAAGAATAATGCCCCTATGCAAGACAGGTTGCTTTCTGGACATGACTCGTGACTTAATGCTTAAAGAGGGATATAGGTATTTCTTAATTAAAAAACACACACCCAAATCCGATAGGATGACTGTGGTTAGCCTCGTTGTCCAATATTAATGATTAATGCCCTTGATTTTTTCCCGTGATCCTATTGTTAAGACTTACTGTTAATTCAGGCATGTAACTTGTGTCAAATACCTCTATTTCTTTTTCTAATCTCCTTTTTCAACTTCTGCTTGAACGTGCCGTCAGTCCTGCGTTACGTGTAGGACTTCAGGGGTTGTGTTTTCTAGGCTGCTATTACCTTGTATATTTCTGTGTACTTCTTACTTTCTAAACCATTCTAATTGTTTGCATTCCTAATCAACTCTACCACAGAATCTTACTCTGTGATTATTTTGGTTTTTGGTTGTTTTTTTTTCACCTCAGGCCAAAGGCTGTTTGCTGTCAGCTGAAGCCGCTGTTCTCAGCAGTGCGCTCTGGTGATGAACTGTGTTTGTCCAAGTCCGTGTGGTGAATGTCGACTCTTTGACCTCATTGCTGATAGATGCTCCCCACTTGTGCCATTCCGTGTGGTATCATGTCTGTTTCTTCTAAGCTCCTGCCTTTTCCTTCTTTCTTCTTCTACTGTTGTTTTCCTACTTGTTTCTGACTTTAAATTTCATTATGTTGTCTCAGCCAACCAGTCAGATTCCATCTTTTCCTCCTTTTTATTTCTTTGGTGTTTTGTTTTGATATTCAGTCCTGGATTAACTCTCACTTGCTTGAGCCCATTTCCCTGAGTTTTCTCTTCCCTCTCAAGATTCGAGTTGTCTCTTGTTTATTCCAACTTACCCTTTGCTTCGATTAATGCCTTACCAGTCCGTGATCTCCAACCCATCAGTGTATCACTTCTCTTCATTTTTGGGACCGTTCCAAATCTTTCTTTTTCTTCTTTAAAAAAATCTATTGGCAGCTCTCTGCATTTTGTGAGCTCTGTGATCTTTCAGCATTCCATCTTCACAATTTCTTCTGAAACCCAAGCTTTTTACCACTTCTAACTCCTGTTCCCATATTTAAAAGTGTCATTGTAGAAAGTCTATGAAAATCATGAGGTTTCTTCAAGTTTGTTCATTTTTGCTTTGAACTCTATGAGAAAGAAAAACTTGTTGATAAAATTAGCAGTAAGTTTTATTTTCCACTTTTTGTGCCAAACTCTGCTCGTAGTCCTACAACGCTTTCTCCTTTGCTCAATCTCCCAGGAATGTTTTGTTGGGTTTTTCTTAATTTTTTTTTTTTGGCTCTTATCTTACTGACCAGAAGAAATGTGACAAGAACCTCCATTATTCTCCAAAATGACTTTCTTCCTTTCTTGTCAAATATATTACTCTTTTTCTTTGAGCTGCCCTGGAACATTGTATGTGGGTTTTCTCAATAATTAATGAGAGGGCGAAGCAGAAAGAACATGGTCAATAGTTGCCATTAGGCAAAGAGCACAGTGCTGGAAGTAGCCCAGGGTTTAGAATTGCACTTTGGATGTTGGACAACAGATTAAATCCTTTTCGCTGAAACTTGGGGGCAGGAGCCTTTTACGTGGTATTACCATGACTAAATAACTATCTGTAAATGTAGAGTTTAAGTATAGGGGTGCCACAAGCTAATTATACAGTATATACCTTAAATGCTTTGCTATTTTGCTGCACTGATGTACGAAGTGTGCAGTGCCTACGCCGCAACTGTTGGTGTCTCCTGCCGAACAGTGTAATCAAGTTGTCACCCGCCTCTTGCGGGGAATATGGTCGGGTTCTGCAGCACTAGGGACTCTCGCATTTTCTGCTTCAGTAAATTTCACAGTTTGGAGTCTTAATCGTGTGCGCTTGCCAGAGAAGCAGGAATGCTTTGCTTTTTATTTTTTTTTTTTGTTTAAATTTAGTATTGCCAGCCAAGCTGAATATCAAATTGCATCCACATCCATGAGAATATCTGATAAGTCCCAGGCTTTCACAGGCACTGGTTTAGCCTATTCGTCCCTATATTTGGTGAGCTTTCTAATAAAGAATCCTCCGGATCCCTTCAGAAACAGGTTTCTGTAGTACAGAGCTTTGGTTTTTAACTTTCCCAGTGCCGGGCATGTGCCAAGCAGAAGAGCAAAGATGAAAATGCCCAAGGGAGAGGGAGGAAACCTGGCTGATAATGGGGGGGGAAAAAACCCCTGCTTTTCTCTTCTCATGTGTAAGGGTGGGCTTTTACCTTCTATGTAGAAGCTTATAGCGCTGAGTGAAATAATGGAGCGCTCCAGATGGAAATAAAACAGCCTGTTAGTAGTTTACATTTTGAATGCATTAAGTATTAAGATACGTATCTTGAGGGAGGAAAAGGAGTAAATGGCTTTTATTGATCACAGCAGACAGCCTGTGTGGGAGGGGACTTGGAGGGCTAAGTAAGCAAGAAGAGTTAAAACAGTGAGCTAAACCTTTCAGGAGTTTTCAGGGGGGGTTATTTAACTTTCAGCTCAGCTGTGAAGGGGGACAGTGGAGGTGTTGGGTGCGCGCTGAGGGATTAGCGGTGTCTGTTTGTCAGTGCCTGTCCTGGGGTGCCTCTTCCAGCTCCTTTGTCCTGTGCTCGAAGTGACGTTACTGTGATAGAGTTTCCGTAAGATAACATGTTGTTTTCACGTGCGATAACACCTCACCGAAACCAAGGTGGTCTGTGGGGGTCCTGGGTAGGAGAGGGGGGGCACGGAAACCTCAGGGCAAGGGCCGAGGGGCGGGAGAGGAAAGCTGTCCTGATTTTTTTTTTTGTAATCCTGTTTTGATGGTTGGATGTCAAACCGTGCGAAGTTAAGAGTTGGTGTTCAGTTTAACTTACCTAATAGCACATATGAGCGCAGGGCGACGGTGCGATGAGCTCACTATGGAACGGGGATATACCCCTACACATCCCTTCCGTTTCAGATTCAGGGATTTCGGCTGAAGAAATTAATAAGCTTCATTATTGCAAAAAGTAGTAACTCGAGCCATGGGGTAAGGAGAGTAACTAAACCCGACAGCTCCCTGCGAGTGCCCTGTGTGCTGCGCTTGACCCGTAGTCACTGTCAGCTCTGGGGCTCTTGCCGCAGCTATAGGACTAAGGAACGAGCGAGCTGATGTTCTCGAAACTTTAGGGCAGTTTCTGTGCTTCATCCAGGCTGCCGGTGAGTTTGCTATTGTTATTGTGTTCTAGGATTGTGGATCTCTACTCGGACTTTCCCTTATTTCTGCCAGGTTACAGCGCTCCACAAGGAACCGTGTTTCAGGGAACAAAGACTGACAATGCTCCTTCAGTGCCTTTCTCTCCTCCCCCCTATTTTTTCGGGTGCGAGGTTGGATATGGAGCTCACATGATTTGTGCTTAGTGAGAGTTCCCGCATACAGCGGGTGCCCCAAGGAGGTTGTCTCACGGCAGTCTGGTGTCTTCATTGTAAAGGGAACACTGGTGCAGAAAACATACAAGTATTTATCATTTTCTCTTCTTTGTTTCTGCCCACGTGTGGGGCAGAAGCTCCCTCGGCTCTAGCTGTGGGCGTTCACCTGCTGGCTCTGTGTACGCTTGCCTACTTCTTTCTGAATTGTGCTGCCTCTTGTCAAATAACTATTTTTTGGTAGTCTGCCATCAATTGCTCTTGATGCTGCACAGGAACAGAAGAGGGAACACCAGATACACCGTTTAGAGATGTGTGTGATCGGTTCACTCCTGCGGAGTAGTGCTTCAGTAAGAATTTGAGTGTTTACTCACGAGGTGACGGGGCACAGTGACCTTTAGGCTAGGAAGGATGAGAAGGCAAACGTTAATGAGCAGTTATCAGGTGTCCCTCGGGCCTCGCACTCGGTGTCGAGTTTGCGGTTATCACTGAAAGAACATTCTCAAAGTTTTTCAGTTGGGGAAAAGCACTGAATTACGCGGTGTCTTTACCACTAAAGACTTCAAGCGTCCCTCAAAAGATTCAGTGTGAAGATCGGAAGCTTTATTAGGAGATGTTTCGGTTCTTTGTGGTCTTTGCAACAGGGATAAAAGGGAACACTTGAAATACAGAGCGGGTCTCTTATTTTGAAGAGCATCAGACTTTGTGTATAACACCTGAAATAAAATCCAGGTGAAACTGTGAGCACAGGTACACGCGTGAGAGACTGAGAGATGCAGAATGGTGGGGAGGGACAATCTTCTGGACAGTACAAACATTTTCCTGAGTTTTAAGAGACCTGAGTGTAGGGGGGGATTGGAGGGCGGCTCGAACAAGAGCTAGCGTGGCTCCCTCCCACCCACCCCGCTGCTCGCTTAGAGGAGATCGGGCCAGCCAGCAGGACCAGCCAGCGTCCTACTAGCGTAGTCCTACTGCCGCTAGGACAGCGTCAGCTTTGCGTGACGTTTGGTTTGGGCTAGGTTGCGGGCTGGCCAGCCCCCTCCTCTGTCCGATTATCGCTGGTGCAGTGTGGTTGTGGTGGTAGTGGGGTGTGTACGTGGGTATGTACCAATGTCTGAATTAGTGCCTGTATAACTGCCCAGCTGCATCGGCACCAGCTGCACGGGGATGTTGTGCCTGTGTGTGCCTGTTCCTATTCTGGGGAAGTACTTGAATAACGCTTTTTTTTTTTTTTTTAAACTGTAGGATAATGCGGGAGCAGCCAAGCGTCGTTCTCGGTGTGGCCCACACTGTGGTGAAGAGGATGTCCCCGTTTGTTAGGCAAATTGACTTTGCCCTGGATTGGATGGAGGTTGAGGCTGGACGAGCTGTTTACAGGTGAGATGTGGACAAAATTAACAGTTGTCTAATGAATATTGAAGTTTTCATAGTTAAGGAGCTGTGCTCCCGTGGTGATACACAGAATAAGAAACTCATTGGACTGAATTTATCCACCATTCCATCAGGTTTATCTGTTTGCCTATTTTGAGATTATTTTCTTTCTGCGGTACCCTTCAACATCGCTTCAGTCTCTTGTCACCAGGTGTTTGTAAAATTCTTTCATGCTATTCCTCATCCTTTTTATTGTCTCAGCAAGCTTTTAAAGTGACATAATCAATTAAGACGTAGTTGTATGTTCTGGTGGTAGCCTCTGCATTGTTGAGGGCATGAACATCTATCGCTCAAAGAGTTTTTCAGCCTTTCTAAAATAAACAAGAAAACTCAAAGGTAATTAAGTTAAGATTATTCAATAGTAAATTGAAAAGAGGCACTGCACTTTATGTTTAAGGGACAGAAGTTATCCTTGGGAAAACTTGGTTTTATGGATTTTTGTACTAGGATGCATTTGAGCCGTTACATGGTTGCTGCAGTGGTGGGAGAATAAAGGTCTAATTTAGCACATTCTATATAATTGTAATTTTAATTTTTATAACTATACCTGCAGCACTAATACTAATGGAAGTTCTGGATTACTTTGTGTATCAAAGCAGTCATAGCTGTCAACATCTTAGTCAAATCTTTCAGAATTCCTTGCATTAGTGTTAACTCCACCACCAGAAGTCTGGCGTTTCGCCCGTCCACTAGGCTATGCTGGAAATGTGCGTGCCAGACAGCGCTCTTTGTCACGCAGACTTGATGGAGCAAAACCTTCCTGATAGACTGCGATGTGCGCACCAAAAGGAATCCAAATCCGGATCCACTTAGGAGTTTTTCTCTCTGACCTGCAGAATTTCTCGGTGTATCCGCAGTGACCTTGCGATGGCAACAGCTCCTGCTGTACCCAGCCGCGAGCCTGGCGTCCGCCCTGGAGACCACTCACCTCCTGGGCACCTGCTTCCAGGGCTAACCTTAACTGGTTGTGCAAAGCCTCTACATTTAAACATTAAACATATTTCCAGTTCACCTTTTAACAGATGCCTG
The DNA here is from genome assembly GCA_008711295.1 of Anarhynchus alexandrinus. Lineage (NCBI taxonomy): Eukaryota > Metazoa > Chordata > Aves > Charadriiformes > Charadriidae > Anarhynchus > Anarhynchus alexandrinus. Next base: position 56,094 of record VUYV01000467.1, read on the forward strand.
TTCAGTTTCTTGTTTGCTTGTTGGGTTTAACTGTTGGTTAAACATTTTCCTGCGGCCCCTAAGGCCGGTGGGGAAAGGTGATCAACTTGGTAGAAGACCGGGGATGTGTCTGCTGAGCACAGATGCTTCACTGATCCTCGTTATTGATTATTCTTTCTGCAGGCAGGGTGACAAGTCAGACTGCACATACATTGTGTTGAATGGTCGACTCCGCTCAGTCATACGGATGGACGATGGAAAAAAGCACCTGACGGGTGAATATGGACGAGGAGACTTAATTGGAGTGGTAAGGGCCAGGTTCAAATCCGAATTGTTTGGCTGAGAAGTTGGTATTGACGCCACACTAAACAATCAATCTTGCTCTGATCAGTTGCTAATCGTAGTTAAGGACTTTCACAAGTTGAAAAGATGGAAAGTCTTTTCTGTCTGGAAACTTGTATAATAATACGTGAATTGGATTATTACACTTGGTTTAAAAAGAAAGGTAAACAAAAAAAAGTCACAACCAGACCAGAAAGTGCTGCACGATGCTCTCTTGTGATATGGGTTACTTTCTTCCACATTGAGAGGAGCGCAGCCTCTTCAGGAAGAATTGCAGGAATGTGCACTAAATAGTGATTTCAATAAATTTAGGTGCATAGAAAGACTGAGTTTGGCTGGGGCACCTGGCGGTATCTAGTCCAACGCCCTCCGAATTAGCAGGGGTAACTTCAATGCTGCGTCAGGTTGGTCAGGGAATGTGCAGTTATTAAAAGGTATTAAAGCAACTCATGGAAAAATACTACAATCTTGAAATCAGGTTTAATTTCTGTCCTATGTTCGTTTTTTGTTTCTCAGACCTCGTTGAGCAACTGAAATGGGAGTCCTACATCATAAAACGTGCATGGCTTGTTTGAGTTTTATATTTAAAATTAGAAGGTTTCTGAATTTCTGAGATTGTTGTTCAGCCTCTCTTCAGCTTTCTGAGCTGAAAAAGAAACTTTTAATATGTATCTGTTAATAGCCAGAATTAGCATACCTCTGAATAACAAAAACATGAGAGTTTGTATAAGTAGTATGGGAAGAAATTCTTGTTTATTGAGATCAAGAGGAAGAGGGAGTACAAGGCTGGCTTCCTCTGGAGAGCTGATCCAATGTTGCGCTGATTGCAAAAGGTGGTATTTTTGACAGTGGCATGATCCAGCAGTGGAGGGTTAATTAGAGGTTCTCCTCCACTGCCTCGCTTCATTCCCTTGGTCCCTGGCTGCGTGTGCCACGGGCTCTGGCTCTGTACGGGGGCACAGCCCCTGCGGGAGCGGGCTGTCCCTGGGGTCGGTATTGCAAAGTGTTCGTGGCAGAGGGCTCGAGCACTGTGTGAGCCTGGGAACTGACCTGACAGCAGCATTATTTTCCTCGAGAGGAGTAAAAAGTTTTCTTGTAAGGAAGGTGAAGTGTCTGGACCTTTGCAGTGTGCGTTCATAGCTCACTTTCACTTGTCCAGTAACTTTAAAATAAATTGCATATGATTTGGCAGTGTCTGCAATAGCCTATAAGAGGCAGTTCTGGTGATGCTCCCAGCAGAATCCCAGACTGGTGAGGGTTGGAAGGGCCCTCTGGAGCTCCCCCAGTGCCACCCCCTGCCAGGGCAGGGGCACCTCCAGCAGTGGCACAGGACGGCGTCCAGGCGGGTTTGGAATGGCTCCAGAGGGGGAGACTCCCCCACCTCTCTGGGCAGCCTGTGCCAGTGCTCTGCCACCCGCACAGGAGAGAAGGCCCTCCTCAGGTTCAGATGGAACTTC
>VUYV01000467.1:64217-175450 GCA_008711295.1 Anarhynchus alexandrinus
AACAAGAAAACTCAAAGGTAATTAAGTTAAGATTATTCAATAGTAAATTGAAAAGAGGCACTGCACTTTATGTTTAAGGGACAGAAGTTATCCTTGGGAAAACTTGGTTTTATGGATTTTTGTACTAGGATGCATTTGAGCCGTTACATGGTTGCTGCAGTGGTGGGAGAATAAAGGTCTAATTTAGCACATTCTATATAATTGTAATTTTAATTTTTATAACTATACCTGCAGCACTAATACTAATGGAAGTTCTGGATTACTTTGTGTGTCAAAGCAGTCATAGCTGTCAACATCTTGTTCAAATCCTTTGGAATTCCTTCATTAGTGTTAACTCCACCACCAGAAGTCCGGTGTTTCGCCCATCCACTAGGCTATGCTGGAAATGTGTGTGCCAGACAGCGCTCTTCATCACACAGAGTTGATGGAGCAAAACCTTCCTGATAGACTACGATGTGCGCACCAAAAGGAATCCAAATCCGGATCCACTTAGGAGTTTTTCTCTCTGACCTGCAGAATTTCTCGGTGTATCCGCAGTGACCTTGCGATGGCAACAGCTCCTGCTGTACCCAGCCGCGAGCCTGGCGTCCGCCCTGGAGACCACTCACCTCCTGGGCACCTGCTTCCAGGGCTAACCTTAACCGGTTGTGCAAAGCCTCTACATTTAAACATTAAACATATTTCCAGTTCACCTTTTAACAGATGCCTGTTCAGTTTCTTGTTTGCTTGTTGGGTTTAACTGTTGGTTAAACATTTTCCTGCGGCCCCTAAGGCCGGTGGGGAAAGGTGATCAACTTGGTAGAAGACCGGGGATGCGTCTGCTGAGCACAGATGCTTCACTGATCCTCGTTATTGATTATTCTTTCTGCAGGCAGGGTGACAAGTCAGACTGCACATACATTGTGTTGAATGGTCGACTCCGCTCAGTCATACGGATGGACGATGGAAAAAAGCACCTGACGGGTGAATATGGACGAGGAGACTTAATTGGAGTGGTAAGGGCCAGGTTCAAATCCGAATTGTTTGGCTGAGAAGTTGGTATTGACGCCACACTAAACAATCAATCTTGCTCTGATCAGTTGCTAATCGTAGTTAAGGGCTTTCACAAGTTGAAAAGATGGAAAGTCTTTTCTGTCTGGAAACTTGTATAATAATACGTGAATTGGATTATTACACTTGGTTTAAAAAGAAAGGTAAACAAAAAAAAGTCACAACCAGACCAGAAAGTGCTGCACGATGCTCTCTTGTGATATGGGTTACTTTCTTCCACATTGAGAGGAGCGCAGCCTCTTCAGGAAGAATTGCAGGAATGTGCACTAAATAGTGATTTCAATAAATTTAGGTGCATAGAAAGACTGAGTTTGGCTGGGGCACCTGGCAGTATCTAGTCCAACGCCCTCTGAATTAGCAGGGGTAACTTCAAAGCTGCGTCAGGTTGGTCAGGGAATGTGCAGTTATTAAAAGGTATTAAAGCAACTCATGGAAAAATACTACAATCTTGAAATCGGGTTTAATTTCTGTCCTATGTTCGTTTTTTGTTTCTCAGACCTCGTTGAGCAACTGAAATGGGAGTCCTACATCATAAAACGTGCATGGCTTGTTTGAGTTTTATATTTAAAATTAGAAGGTTTCTGAATTTCTGAGATTGTTGTTCAGCCTCTCTTCAGCTTTCTGAGCTGAAAAAGAAACTTTTAATATGTATCTGTTAATAGCCAGAATTAGCATACCTCTGAATAACAAAAACATGAGAGTTTGTATAAGTAGTATGGGAAGAAATTCTTGTTTATTGAGATCAAGAGGAAGAGGGAGTACAAGGCTGGCTTCCTCTGGAGAGATGATCCAATGTTGCAATGATTGCGAAAGGTGGTATTTTTGACAGTGGCATGATCCAGCAGTTGAGGGTTAATTAGAGGTTCTCCTCCGCTGCCTCGCCTCGTTCCCTTGGTCCCTGGCTGCGTGTGCTGCGGGGCTCTGGCTCTGTACGGGGGCACAGCCCCTGCGGGAGCGGGCTCTCCCCGGGGTCGGTATTGCAAAGCGTTTGTGGCAGAGGGCTCGAGCACTGTGTGAGCCTGGGAACTGACCTGACAGCAGCATTATTTTCCTCGAGAGGAGTAAAAAGTTTTCTTGTAAGGAAGGTGAAGTGTCTGGACCTTTGCAGTGTGCGTTCATAGCTCACTTTCACTTGTCCAGTAACTTTAAAATAAATTGCATATGATTTGGCAGTGTCTGCAATAGCCTATAAGAGGCAGTTCTGGTGATGCTCCCAGCAGAATCCCAGACTGGTGAGGGTTGGAAGGGCCCTCTGGAGCTCCCCCAGTGCCACCCCCTGCCAGGGCAGGGGCACCTCCAGCAGTGGCACAGGACGGCGTCCAGGCGGGTTTGGAATGGCTCCAGAGTGGGAGACTCCCCCACCTCTCTGGGCAGCCTGTGCCAGTGCTCTGCCACCCGCACAGGAGAGAAGGCCCTCCTCAGGTTGAGATGGAACTTCCGATGCTCAAGTTTGTGCCCGTTCCCTCTTTTCCTGTCACTGGGCACCACTGAACAAAGCCTGTTCCCATCCCCCTGTCACCCTCCCTTGAAGGACTGATAAGCATTGATAAGACCCTCCCTCAGCCTTCTCTTCTTCAGACTAAAAAGCCCCAAGTCCCTCAGCCTTTCCTCATCAGAGAGATGCTCCAGTCCCCTCATCATCTTTGTAGCCCTTTGCTGGACCCTCTCCAGCAGTTCCCTGTCCTTCTTGACCCGGGGAGCCCAGAACTGGACACAATAGTCCAGATGTGGCCTCCCCAGGGCAGAGCAGAGGGGGAGGATGCCCTCCCTCGCCCTGCTGGCCACACTCTTCTTGATGCCCCCCAGGATGCCATTGGCCTTCTTGTCCACCAGGGCACATTGCTGGCTCAAAGAAGCAGAAGACTGTGCCATATTCATTGGTTTATACGTGGACAGTGTTTAAGGATATCGTCCCCGGCTCAGTGCTCCTTCTGGCGGGGGAGTGTGTTGGTTTGGGGCTGCACTTGGTCTATGCTCACTGCTAGGCACACTCTTCAATTTTCTTTTTTTTTAGTTTTTCTTTTTTGGGCTACCTCTTTGGGCTACCTCATTAAAGGTAAAATGACATGGTTTGTCAGGAAAAAAAGCGGAGATCTTTTGTGACTCATCATGCTGGTATGAGACCTTTTAGCGTGTGAATAGGGGTTTGTCAGTTTTGACGAGTACAAGCATTTTTCTGCTCGTTTCCCCTCTCTCTGTCACCAGCGGTGAGCTGCAGCTCCACTGTTGAGCTCCCCGAGTTCTGCAGAGCTCCCAGGTTAAAACAACAGAGCTCTTCTACTTTCTGAAAGCAGTTTTGAGTGACAGTGGAGCGCGCGGTCTGAACTGTACCCCCTGTCCGAGAGTAGTGCTGGTTTTGGCGTAACGTTCCGTGCTGGCCCAACTGGGGAGGAGGGAGAGGTGGGGTCGGTGGATGGCCTGGGACGCCTTTGCTGTAACCATGCCCTCTTTGCTGGCGAGTCCCTCGGCAGGGATGCACAAACACCTGTAGAGATTATGTGTAAACCATAAGTCACTTTTCTGGATCCAGGTTATGACATGAATCATTTTGAAGACTTTTGTGACTCCGTGGATGTCATTCACTCCTTCCTACCCACCGCTCCCGGCCCCACTGACTCATGCTGCCATTTGTTGAACGCATCTCGATGCTCTGGCTGTCTTTCGAAAACATGGGGGAGGATTTGTAAAGATTGCCAAGATTAATGTAGCCGTTCTTTGCAGAGGGCATTAGTAAAATGACATTTTTCCTTTTAAAAAGATTTGTTTATCCCCTTCTGCAGGATCTGTTATAAACCTTTAAAAGCCTGCTGTAAGGTTGGGGTTTTTTTCCCTGAAAGTAAAGTAATTGGAGGGTTCTAGGTGCTTGCGGGGAATGAAATTAGCAGGTAGTATTGGTAACTGGTATTTTGGTCAACTGGTGGCGTGTTCCTCCCTGAGACCCCTCCAGGACCCCCCGTGTCATTCAGAACTGTGGGCACTAACAAACCAAAAGAGTCTTGTAGTCAGTGTATTTTTGTTTATTGCCTGCATTTCAGAACTTTAAAAATGCCGTGTGTCATACGCGCATGAGATGAGTATCTGCCGTTTCTGCTTGCAGAAGAAAAGCACTGAAAAATGAAGTATTTCAGACAAGATGTTAATTTTCAAGCATGTGCGTGTGCTCCCAAGGCTAAACGTGTGGCTCCAACCATTTTGTTCCTTATACTGACTCAATGGCATCTGTTTCTGAGGTCTGTCAGCTCAGGAGGAGGAGAACAGATTAGAAACTAAAGTTTGCCTTCCCTGCGTAGTTCCTTGAAGCGCTGACGAGGATCGTTATGTCGGGGAAAATGAGCCCTGCTCCCTGGGAGCCTTTTTGGAGGGATGCTGCCAGCTGCTTGCATTGATTGATGGGCAGCTCCAGTTGCGGTGTCTGGTCAAATCGAGTCAAAACTTGATTGAAGGCCTTCCAGGTGGTTTTTAAAGGACAATGATGAACCTGTTAGATAATTCCCTTGCACTTGGAATGCAGTTGACCACTTGAAATACAGTTGACAGACATCCTGTTGTCTAGAGACTACGATTTGACCCATTTTGGGGGGGAATCTTTTAATTTGTTGGTGCCATTGCGGCAGAAGCACTTTTAGAAAAATGTTGAAATGTTAATTTTATTAAATCATTGTGAGAGCTAAAGGGTAACTCTTCTAGCGTCATTTCTGCTGTGCCCAGGTGACCCCAGAGGCAAGCAGAAAAGCCCACTGTGTGTTGATCGAGTGCAAGGGCTTCTCTTCACTAAGTTTCTTGTTTAAAATACTTACATTAGTCTCTCTTTTTTGTCTTTTTACTTGATGTAGCTGCTTGAGTTCTGATCTTAGTTAAGGGCTGCAAATGGTAGTTTTTAGTCTTGTTATCTTGATCTCGTTAACACATTGCTTGTCTGAGAAAGAGGATTCTTTTTCCTTGGTTTATTTGTTACTCCTATCAATACAAACTGGCCCAGGCTTTGACATTTAGTGTTGTCCCTAGTACTGCCCTAGACTGGGGCACTTATTCAGTATTGTTTTTACAACCTGCAAAATCATCTGTCCCAGATGGGTTACGGGATCACAGCTCCGCGCATCTGTTGAGATGGGTGTTCTTTGCTTTTTGCATTATTGGAAGGACACTAGTGGGTGAGGAGAAGGGAAAAAACCCAAGAGAGCTATCGTGCAGAATAATCCGCTGCTGAATACAAGTTATTTGTATACTGCCAGCTCCCTGCAAATACCTGGAAGTGATAGAACCTTCTATGCAATTAGCTTTTTATGCAAGTCAACACTTTGTTTTAATTGGGTTCCTGAAGAATGGCTGTGGCGTTGGTAAGATGAGCAAATGCCAGGCAGTTCGGAGCAGCCTCAGTGGCAGCTGCTGAACTTACAGTATTTTTAAAAGCTGTGCTCTTAGGGAGGTTATAGCTAGCCCTATCAGTAGCCACCTGCCTCATTAAACTGTTGTCTGCAGTCTCTTACCAACAAACCATCGGTTTTCAAAAATGCCCTACGGAGTGGGAAAGTTGCAGCAATATTTTGGTTAATTCCAGATCCTTTCTGTTTAACAACCAGAATGCCCCTTAGTATTAGTAGGACTGTACCCAGTCATTTCTGGGTAGCAAAACAAGTGCAGAAAGAATCACAGAATGGTTTGTGTTGGAAAGGACCTTAAAGCTCATCCATTTCCACCCCCCTGCCCTGGGCAGGGACACCTCCCACCAGCCCAGGTTGCTCCAAGTCCCGTCCAACCTGGCCTTGAACACCTCCAGGGATGGGGCAGTTGTGCACTAACACTTTCCTTTAGCACAGAGCAGTGCGAGTGATAAATGACAGAAGAGAAATCCTCATCTGCCAGTGCTGCGGCGTACCAGTTCTGCTGTGGGAGAAACCACGCTTTACATTCTAGAAATAATTGCTCTTTGAAGTGGTTTTAGATGTTAAGCTGTTCATCTCGTTAATACAGTTAAATGCGTATGGCTTTTTTCTCTCTAAAAAAGTTGAAAACCAAGAAGAATCTGTAAGTGGCTTATAATTTCCTTAGGGATTTGGAGCATTGTCCTTTTGAAATGTAACACTAACTGTTAGAAATCTTTAATTGCTGAGTAATCCTCAAAGGAAACACACCAGTATCAGGATTACACTTGTCAGGCGTTTGTTCTTCATCAGTATTAATGTTATCACACACTGCAGTCTTTTGACTCTGCCAAAGCCGCTGGATATCATAGAATCATAGAATGGTTTAGGTTGGAAGGACCTTAAAGATCATCTCGTTCCACCCCCCTGCCCTGGGCAGGGACACCTCCCACCAGACCAGGTTGCTCCAAGCCCCGTCCAACCTGGCCTTGAACACCTCCAGGGATGGGGCAGCCACAGCTTCTCGGGGCAACCTGCGCCAGGGGCTCACCGCCCTCACACGGAAAAATTTCCTCCTAATATCTCATCTAAACCTGCCCTCTTCCAATTTAAAGCCATTCCCCCTCGTCCTATCACTCCATGCCCTTGGAAAAAGTCCCCCCCCAGCTCTCCTGGAGCCCCTTTAGGCACTGGAAGGGGCTCTGAGGTCTCCCTGGAGCCTTCTCTTCTCCAGGCTGAACCCCCCCAACTCTCCCAGCCTGTCCTCCCAGCAGAGGGGCTCCAGCCCTCGCAGCATCTCCATGGCCCCCTCTGGCCTTGCTCCACCAGGTCCATGTCTCTCCTATGTTGGGGGCTCCAGAGCTGGACGCATATCATTGTACCTTTGACAACTGTGCTAAAACTGGGCAAGTTCTGCTCTGTTAGGGCTGGTTTACTTTGTCATTTTTAAGTGTGTGGATGTTTTTTGCAGTTAGTTGCATGTATTTTTTTCAGACTGTGAGTTCTTCTGTTTCTAAAGCTTTAAGTCACTAAAAAAACAGATTTCGGGTTAATTCAGGTTAGTGGTATCTCAGGCACTCTCTGCGCACAGCCCATATCTGTGGAAATTGGAGGCGGATGAGGTCCAAGAACAGAGCTGGAAGATGTGGATCTGGAAGGAGGTGTTCTCTTTCCATCTCTCCCACCGTCTGTCTTGGTGACACATTACTAAAAATTATTATTTGCTTAGCAGCATCTTAGGTGTGAAATTGTATTTAAAAAACCAAACCAACCCAAACCCAACCAAACAAAAACCCCAAACAAACAAAAACCAAAGCAAAACACAAACCACACAACACAGAAACCTCAGTATTTCCCAGCAGCGAAGTGAGACAGAGGAACCGCTGAGAAATGAGCATTTGCACAGCAGAACTGGTGTCAGACTGAAATTAGAAGCTCAATGTCCTGATTTCCAAACCCGTCTTGAGGGTGTTCTTGGCTCTGCTGAAGTCACTGCTCTGAGCCATCTGAACCTCAGTTGCCTACGAGCATCTTCAGTTCCGCTGGGAGCTGCTCAGTGCTGTCTACTTTTCCTGTTCTTTTCTCCACAACAATTTATTCTTTCTCCACGCAATTTATCTTTTATCTTTATTTGCCTCAAGTTCTAAACAGCTGATGAAAGTGAGAGACCATTCATAACTGAAAAATGCTGTGGTACAGTTTAGTGGTCTGGTCGCTGGCTGGGGAAACCACAGACCCAGTTTTGACAGGATCTGGTGGTAAATTATCTGCCATTAGTGCTTTGTGGGTAAATCATTTGGCTTTATTGCTGCCACAGAGAGAACTGCAGAGAGCTTTATCTCCTTAGCCAAATTCTTTGATGACAGATAGTGATAGCAGTTGTGACCTGCTGGGTTTGAGATAGGTGATGTAATACATCAGACTGTCATTCCTTAAGCTCTTCTGTGTCTCCCTCCTGCTTCCAGCTGAACTCCCCTGGGATAACATCATCGCTGGTGTCCAGCTCTCAGCTAACTTTTGATACAACTTCTGGTCCCCCTCCAGGGCCGTCTGTGCGCTTCCCGTGCCTTCTGCTCCTTGTTCCCTTCCGTTTTGAGAACTGCTGCCTCGAACTAGGCTGGTTTGTGAGTGGCAGGAGTTAATGCTGCATCCCTTTAACCTCTGCAAAACACCCAAGTTAGTTGTTGGCAAAAGAGAGATTAGTTTTTTTTTTCCTTGATTATAACTTTTCTTTTTGGCAACTATCATTAAGATTGATCCACTGAGTAAGAGAGAGAAGTGTGATCCTTTCCATCCTCATGAAAACTCTTGGAGGGCAGCGAGGAGTGGGAAGCAGAGTCCAGCAGAGGCGACAGAAGGTATTGATGGGGGAAGGCTCGGCAGTGAGGGATGGGGAAGGCTGGTGCTGAAGTTCCAGCCAGGTTTGGTATTCTTGTGGTGTGAAGCTGAGTCAAAGGCAATCAGATCTCTCCCTTGCTGGAAAGTATTTGAGCAGGTCATCATGTTCTGTTATCTCTTCTTCCATTGCTGAAATTCAGGCATAATTTCCCCGTAAGAGGAGCACGCTGCATGCCTGTCAGTGGCGTTGCACTTGCAGATACTCTTCAAACAACCTGGATAAATTTGGTGGATTTTATTCTCGTGTGTGTGTGTGCACTTCAGATAACTTTCGGTATATTTGTGGGGGTTTATTTTGACTGTAATGTTGCATTAAGGGAGCAAAACATGCATGCAACTTCCCATCTTCTCTATAGCCACGTGTAAATAAGGAGTGAAACGTAAATACCCGAGGCAGGACTGTTACCAGTTCCCTTCCCCCGCTGTAATCTTTCCCTTTTCTGTCCCTTAATTATGTTCACTGCTGCAACAGGACTGTCACTGCACTGCTACAGAATGCAGCTTCAGTCCTCTGGGGAGAACCAGTAGTGTGACTCCCACTGCCTTAATTACAAAAGGTTGCAAGCTCAGTCTTATTTAATTTTTACATATGTTTTATATATACACTTACACATACACACATCTAGATACACAAAGTAAGACTAACATGTATGAGTATGTGTATGTAAGTCATATATATATATTTTTTTTTTTTTTTTAAATATATAAAATGAGAGAGGGAGGTTTGGATTCTTCTTCCTGCGCAGCAGAAGCGCTGCTGTCCTCAGTCACGGGGTTAGCTTGGCACACGCGAGATTGCAGAAGGTGGTTGTTAGAACAACTTTGAAGAGTACATGGCGTACTGCATTCATCCGCTGGCACTGCTCCCGCAAATAGCATCGATTTGCAGCTTGTCTGGTCGCTCTTCCCACTCATTCATTGCTTCCAGCAGCGTCTCCTCCTTTGTCCTTTTCTGATACAAACAAGTTAATGTTTCGGATCCTTCCAAACTGTTGGCTGGAGGGAACAGCTTTGAGATTAGCATCCTCTGCTGCTTCAGGTGCAAATGAGCTGAAGCAGGGTCTGAGAGCAGCTTGTTTAATCCAGAAAAAAAATTGTTCCATGGAGTGTTTGGTTGCCCTTCATGTAATATTGATTATGTTACATCGCTGTCTTCCGTTGCAGCAGCATCTCCTGTCCTCGTCTAGCAAGAACGCTGCTGCGAGAATCCACGCCCGTCGGAGCGCTTTGTGCCTGCGCCGCTCCAGTGTGTGTTGGCGGTTGAGATGCGGGTGTGCTACCTGCGCATCTGACTTGTCTATCCCTTTCCATGAGCCCCCTGAACTATCAGCAGATGTCAGTGTTGGTATTTCCTCTTCTTATGCCTCCGCGGGTGTATCTGCGCTCCCTCGCCCAGGGTATTTCATCCCTGTCCCGTGTGTTTCCCACTGTTGCGGTGGTCCTCCCCAGAGCCGTTGGGTGGGCTGTTGGCTTTGCATAGTGCCTGGGTGCGATTTGGGGCAGACGCTGTGTAAGGAGAGAGCGAGGAGGCAGTTTTGGCAGACGGACCTCTGCGCCGTTTGTCTTTTCGGTGGGGAGCTGAGGTGTCTGTGCCGGGGGGTGCTGGGAAGCGTCTGTGTGAAACGCTGCACCCTGCATGGGATGGTCAGTGCCCCCTCCGTTGGTGCTGCTGGTGGAAGCTACACTTGTCTTGAAGAGAAGAAAATGCCTTTTTACTGGTTTTGACTGTTACCGGAGTGCTCACGTGGTTTTGTTAGGCGTGATGCTTTCGCTGAAGCCCGGCTGGCTGTGTCCTGACGGATGTTCTGTGTTCTCTCTACAACTACCTGAAAGGTGGTTGCAGAGAGGTGGGAGTTGACCTGTTCTATCAAGTAACAGGTGATAGAACAAGAGGAAATGGCTTCAAGTTGCACCAAGGGAAGTTTCGATTGGATATTAAGAAGAATTTCTTTACTGGGAGGGTCATCAGGCACTGGAACGCGTTACCCAGGGCAGTGGTGGAGTCCCCATCCCTGGAGGTATTTAAGGGTCATGTAGATATAGTGCTGAGGGACATGGTTTGGTGGTGGGCTCATCAGTGTTAGGTTAGTGATTGGACTGGATGATCTCAAGGTCTTTTCCAATCTAGCAGGTTCTGTGATTCTGTGGATCTCCCTGGTGCGCCTTCTTCTAAGAAGGTGCGTCTTGCCGGGCTGCTGGGTCTTGCCAAGCGTCGTGTGTGAATGGGAAAACTCGAAGCCTGCAAATATCAGGCTAATTGACAGGCTTTCATGAACGAGGCTTTGGAAGATGAAGAGTTTGAGCTACATAGTTTGATAATCCCTGGGGTCCTAACCGGCTTCCCAGGGTCTCCTCATAACTGATGCTTTCACTTCAGTGGCTGCTGCTCCCTCCTGCTGCATCATGGCCAGCGCAAGGGCTGGAACGCAGCGTACCCTTGGTGTGGGAAAATTACTGCTTTTTGTGAGCTGATAGCAGGGGAAAGATTGATATGAGAGAAAGAAATATGATGTATGAGAGAATAAAAGATTCTCAGGTGGAATACTAGCCATTAAGCATTGAAATGGAAAGCAGTGTATTACAAAACGGGCGGGAGGAGAACGCACAGGAGGAGCCACAAGAGTGTATACATGTGCCACTGGTTGAAGGTTGGGGAGAACAGACCTGTGACTGTAGACCTGATCCTGCTGACTTGTGTCGCTAATTTGGACTGGACCTGTCTACTCTCGCACTGGGCAGACTCAAAAACTGCCCTGGAAAGAAATAATGTACACAAGAAACTGTATTTTGAAATTATTTGCGTTTTCCTGTTTGCTGACTATTAGAAAAGTCACCCAATCATTTGTTGAAGTGAGAGTGAACTTGTTTGGAGAAGCCACGTTTCGTTGTGGCGGCAGAGAGGCTGACGTAACGCAGCCCCGGCTCTGGGGGAGTCCTCTGTGAAGCCTCGGAGATGCTCAAGGCTGAGCACGAGGATAGCTGTGCTCCTCGCTCTGGGGCTGTGCACACCCTTAAAGTGAAGCAAATATTCAAAGTGGTTTGTTGGATGCAGCTCAAAAAGGAATTTGGAGTAATCAGACCAACTTGCGGAAGACGACACTTGGTAGATTTTACTTTCCAACTGTGTAATTTGGAAAGCTGTAAGAGGAACTGTCAGGAATGACTGTTGCAAATGAAGTCAAAAGAGGTCATGAGAATATAAATTGCTTTTCCCCCTCCTTTTAAAAGATTTATAATAACACTTTTTCTTTGTAAAGAGCCTGTAAGCGAGGGGTGTGAATCACGTGCGGTGTACGTGATGGATGCAGCGTACGTGTGTTTTGTCGCTATTTAATACTGAGCGGGGAGAGGAGAGGAGAAACCCAGCTGTCAGAATTAACTGGAACAGTAAAAAGAGCATAGATCTATTTATAGTTTTGTTGGTTTTGGTTTCTTTTTTCTTTTTGTTAATGTTAGGGCCAACAGAACTGCAGTAGTGCGGGAGAGACCACCACCCATGGTAATATTCATGATCGATTATAAGAACCAGAGGGTGTATGACGCTCTAAATTGGTACGTGCTCCTTGATGAAAGTTATGAACAGCGTTGGAGGCGTTGCTACATGCAGCTCTTGGAGGAAATGGAAGTTCAGGCAACGATGGATGGACAGATTCTTGAGGGTGTGATGGAGGGAGAGAGGAGAGGTTGATGCTTGCTGTGAAGGAGGAGCTGGGGGTTAGACCTCGGGGACGTGCGAGCAGTTTTGCGTGACTGCTAAAATAAGGCGTAGCAGTTGGATTTCAAAGAGAGATGGATCTCGAAGAGGGAATAGCACTGAAATGTGGGTTTCCTGAGTTACAGCACGAGGGAAAAGGGAACACCGCTAGATAATAAGATGGCAAAGAGAAGAACAGCCAATCCAGCTGGAGCAGAAGAGGTGATGAGCTCAAGCCTTCAGTGAACTCCAGGAAAACCAGAGGATTGCTTGAGAGAGAGGAAGAGCAAGGGTGGTGTACGCGTGAATTAAACATTGAAAAAGAAGAGCAGGAATGGGCAATGAGGCAGAACTTGTTTAGAGGCTTGTTACCGAGGAGGAGGAATGGATGTTATGGGAGAAGAACCAGAGAGGTACTGTTGCCTCAAGCAAAATACATCATGTTGACTTGAATTTGAAAAGTGGGAAAGAGTCCTCTGATCCTTTCAGGCACTGGAGCAAATATAGTGGCTGTGTTCATGTCGGCATGGATAAATGGTGGTTGTGGTAGTCTGGGAAGGAGCTCAGAGACAGCCTTGGCTGAGAGAGATATGTACATACACATGCACAAATATACAAATATGCTTATATATATGCAGATATCTATATGCTTCCCCTCCCCCAGGTTGAGTTGGATAAGATTTGGAAGATAATAAACAAATGTTTCAAGAAATAACATTATTAATGTTATTGCCGAGGCATCTTAGCGTTGTTTGGCTACTGTAGCTGTGGTGGGTGAGCAGAATGTTAAACTTGGGGTTTGTAACTGAAGAAATAGTCTTACAGGGTTGATCTTCTGACCGCAGGCCAGTTTTATTCATGTTAAAGTTGAAGCTAGATCTCAAAGTCTTGTACTACTTGCAAACCTGGAAAATAAGCAAGCTTGTTCAAAAGGTTCACTGGCAGGGGAGCCCGAGGATTTGACTGTGGCTTGAGAGTGAAATGGTTTTGAGTACTCGTGTTGCATGAAACCTTTTTTTTCCTAAGCAAGAAGAAAAAAAAAAAGAATAGCCGATGTCTCAAACAGTTTATTAAGAATAAATACAAAGAAGAAAAGTTTAATTTCCAGGAGAGAACTGTGACTCAATGTTAGAATATGTTTTTCATCTCCAAAAAGAATAGCCAAATCTCTGTTTGATTTGGCAGATTCCCATGTGCAGAAAGTGTAAAACTAGTGCGAAGAAGGCTTTTTAACCACAGGGTGTGAGGAGGGGAGAGGTGAGAGTGTAGTGAAGATTGAGAATAATCCTACCGATGGTCCAAATATTCAATGAGAGCCCTCTTGCTTCCAGAGAAGTATTTTATGAATTCTTTGAGATGATAATAATAATAATAGAGTTTGGAGGCTGAGATGATAATATCCAAAGGGAAAGCAAAATTTTAATTTCTTGGTGTACAGTGTCTGAGACCTGGATATTTTCCATGCTAGAACATGGGTGTATTTGCATGAAAATATCAAAGCTAATGGCAAGACTTACATGGTACCTGTGTATGAGAGTAGTACAAGATCCAATTACTGCAATCAGTTGGGAATTACGTTCAACAAATTCCCTGCAACTGTGGGGCTCCGGGACAGCGGTGGTGTTGGAAACGCTGCTGGCTGCGGAGTGGATGGCTCCTTGCGAAGGAGGTTTGAACACGGTCTCCATCTCCCCCCGATCCGCCGAGGGAACAATTCGAAAAGACAAAGTGACGGGTTGGAGGAAAAAAAAAAAAGATCCCTGAGGCTTGGTTTTAAAGTTAAAATTTAATTCCCTTTTTTACAAATCTCATCTTTTCTGAAAGTCTTGTGAGCCCTTTGGAGCACAGTTAATTTTATGCACTCATATATCACAGAAACAGTGGAAAAGAATGTTAGACAGTTGGAGTGGTTTTCTTCTTTATACAAATTGAACTCAATCGGGTGATGACTGGAGAGAAGAGAGGTTTTATTTTAACAACTGAAACCCTTAACCTTGCTTTCAGGGTAATGAGGCTGAATTACAGAGCCAAAGCCTGCAATAAAAAGCTGGCAGTAGTGGGGAGGGAGATTTGGGGAACCTAAAGGGGACTTGTTTCTCCAGAGATATGTGTAGAAAGATGGCCTTTTTTCCCCCTTCCATAGAGTTAGTTTAAAATGTGGTCAGATAACAAAACATCTGTGGCATCTGAGCAAAACCCAGAGGCTGGCTCTTGCGAAATGTGCCTACTTCAAATTTACATGTGCAGTTTTTTTGTGCGTGGCAGTTGGCGTTGGTGAAACCCTTCTGTGCTAACCCCAGTTCACGCTGGCGGGCTGATCTCGGCTGTCTGGGCTAATTGCAAGTTTTTGAGATCTAGATGTTCTGGCTGTCCCAGTTGTCTGTTTGGTGCACCTGTAGTCTTCCAGGAACGTACTCGTGCTGGAAGTGGGGTCACGGAGTTGGGTGTTTTAAGTTAATTTTCTTGTAGTGTGGGCAGACGTCGATGCCCGGGCACCGTTGTACAGGGCATTATATACATTGCGTTAACTTTTTGTGTGTCTGAGCCACTGGTTCTATAATAAAAGCATCACTTGTGCTGGGATTTACAGTAAACAAAGCTTTGGAACAAATTCTGGAAAAAAAACAAAAACAAAAACAAAAACAAAAAAACCCCAAACCAAAACCACCCCCAACAAACAAACTCATCAAACCCCCAACCCCAAAACAAACTAAGCCATTATAAGCTGATATATTTTCTGCTTCTTTTTCTATTGGAAAATTTAAAGGAAAAGTCAGGATTGTTTGTATTCTAAGCATCCATAAATTGCAGTTAAGAGTGAGGAATTTTTTTGTTTGTGTTTTAACCTTAGTAATTAGAGCCACTATGATGACAACCTTTTTTTTTTTAATCAACTGCTGGGTGGATTTTAAACCCAGTACACATTGCCCCTTGCTAAAACTTGCAAAACTGAGCACCAGGCTGTTTCTAACAAATTAAATGTTGTAGCTCACGCCTGAGCTCCGAGTGACACCATCTTGCCTAGCGGGTGAGCTCATTACGCACATGGAATTTCATATAGTCATAGAATGGTTTAGGTTGGAAGGGACCTTGAAGATCATCTACTTCCACCCCCCTGCCCTGGGCAGGGACACCTCCCACCAGCCCAGGTTGCTCCAAGCCCGTCCAACCTGGCCTTGAACACCTCCAGGGATGGGGCAGCCACAGCTTCTCTGGGCAACCTGTGCCAGGGGCTCACCACCCTCACAGGCAAGAATTTCTTCCTCATATCTAATCTAAATCTCCCTTCTTCCAGTCTGAAGCCATTCCCCCTACCACTCCATGTCCTTGGAAAAAGTCCTTCCCCAGCTCTCCTGTAGGCCCCCTTTAGGTACTGGAAGGCCGCAATAAGATCTCCCCGGAGCCTTCTCTTCTCCAGGCTGAACAGCCCCAACTCCTTCAGCCTCTCCTCATAGGAGAGGTGCTCCAGCCCTCGGATCATCCTCGTGGCTCTCCTCTGGACACGCTCCAGCAGGTCCATGTCCTTCTTATGTTGGGGCCTCCAGAGCTGGATGCAGTACTCCAGGTGGGGTCTCATGAGAGTGGAGTAGAGGGGCAGAATCCCCTCCCTCGCCCTGCTGGCCACACTTCTGATGCAGCCCAGGATGCGGTTGGCCTTCTGGGCTGTGATCGCACATTGCCGGCTCGTGTTGAGCTTCTTGTCATTCAGCACCCCCAGGTCCTTCTCCCCAGGGCTGCTCTCCAGCCATTCCCCGCCCAGCTTGGAGTCGTGCTTTGATTTCTGCATTTGGGACCCAAGCAGGTAGGGGTGGTGGGGTTTGGGGAACAGCTGCGTTTGGCAGATCGGTCCTTTAGGACCCGGGTTTGTTTATAGTGTGTCAGGTTCTCCCCATAAAGGAGAATATCTCTGTATTAGTTTTCATTGTCTGATCATTTTCTTTAAACTTCTAATCTCAATAAAATAAATGTTTCTAGGCAAAATAATCGGGCGCTGTTCAGGTAGGTGCGTACTGTCACATGTTTTCCTGTTTACATAGCACAGATACAGGTGCATATGTAAAAAAAGGAGGAAAAAAAACCCCCACCAACAAAACAACTGGAAGAGCAGAGCTCACTTCTGACCAAAATATGCTGATTTGCTCCTCGTCCCTTTATTTTTAATGTCACGTCAATATGTCATTTTAAATGACATATTTATATGTCCCCCTTAATTTTTAGGCTGTCTTGATTGTTTCAAGGTTGCTGCCATTCAGCTTCTGAGAGTAAAGAGAAAGTATTTCAGGGTGGCATTGGGGAAAAACGAAAGGAAGAGCAGTAGAGAAGTGGGTTTTTCTCTCTCTCTTAGATGGCGTTATCACAATTAAAAGCGGTGCATTAAAAGATGGAAGTGTTGTGATAAATGAGTCCATTGTGTGCCTCTGGTTGTTCTGGTGAGCGGTAAAAGCCGTTCTCACCCTCACTCCGGAGAGGCACTGTGCGTCGGAGCTCGCAAAAGCTCCAACACAGCTTTCCCTCGTACCGCTGTGCGTCTGGCGCTGCGGGTTGCGGTTCGGTGCGGAGCTGCGACCGTCTGACAGCGGTGCGTGGGCCTGGGGGACCGGGCTGGAGCGGATGGTACCGCTCGCTGCAGGTGGAGGTGCCCTCGGGGGAAAGAGCGCTCCGTTTTGAACGCGTGTGAGCCCCAGGTGTGACAGTCCGGTGCTGGGGAACTGTTCCCTTTCTTCGTCCTGACGTTTGATTTTTTGCAACGTGTCGTGAATTACCTTTAATGATTTGGCTGTGTACTCTTTCAGGTCGAGGCGTTAACCCATCAGCCCAGAGCCACCACCGTGCACGCAGTCAGAGATTCAGAACTTGCCAAGCTCCCAGAGGGAGCGCTGACGTCTATCAAACGCAAATTCCCCCAGGTAAGAAAATTAAAAGTATTTCCTGTCTATCTCAAAAGATGTCTGAGGAGCTAAAACTCTCCGTTAGCACCGAGTCCTCTGGGTTTTTGGTATGATTGATGCACGCGGAGAAAACATTTTGTTCTCTTTGTCTGCCTGATCTGATCTATACCAGACTTTCACCAACTTCTCTTCCTTTATCTTCTAATCCGTTCCAGCATGTTTTATTGCGGGGCTGGTTCATGTATCGGGGAGAAGTTCACGCTAAATGCAGGACACGCGTATTTAGCAAAGTGGAAATCACTTGGTGCTATTGATAGTAAATGGAAGCCTGACTTCTAAAATCACTTTAAATGTTGTTATTCATCTGTCTTGCTCACTGGGACTCAAAGTCAGCGCTTGGTTGTATGTACCTTTGTTTCCAGAGCATTGATGTTTGGGGGTTGGTTTTCCTCTTCCTCGCTTTTTAGGCTGTCAGTCCTCATTCTGCAACTGCCAGATCTGTCTGTGTCCCGAAGACTGTGATTGTTCCCTTTGAATCCATCGACTCATCCGTCTTCTTTAATTCGCTTGACATTATACCTCTCTCCTGCAAATCTGGAGACTGACGGACTTGGAATTTAATTCTTTTGTCCCTAAGTGCATCAGGGATATTATACTAAGTACTAAATCATTGCACTAGCCTTAAAGGCAATTCTTTAATGCTGTTACTTCAGATTATTTCTGATTTTTCTTTTTGTGGTCTTTAAGACATATACTTATTTTTACCAGATTTAAAAAAAAAAAACAACTGCAGAAGTAATAAACCTAATTAAATACTTGTATTCTTTTGTTTTTCTAGGACCCATAATAATGCTTTTCATTATTTTTTTTAACTGTATAATATAAAGCCTATATTCATGCATTCTCGTGTTACAAAAACTGTGGGGGTTTGTCGGTATTACTGCTAGGATAATTTCATCATTGTGGTAAGTGTTCCGAAGTAATGTCAATGACAAATAATCTGCCTGGTTGCCCTGGAAGCATTATTTTTTTGCTGAAGTGTTTGTGAACTTCTGTTGTGGGTTAAGGCGCTCCTGTTCCCAGGATTGCTCTCGAATACCCCTCCGGGTCTGCTGTTCTC
Source organism: Anarhynchus alexandrinus (assembly GCA_008711295.1). Classification (NCBI taxonomy): domain Eukaryota; kingdom Metazoa; phylum Chordata; class Aves; order Charadriiformes; family Charadriidae; genus Anarhynchus; species Anarhynchus alexandrinus. The sequence continues at coordinate 82,230 of VUYV01000467.1, forward strand.
CCTTCAATGGCGCAGATTTCCTGCCCGGCTCCGTGAGCCGGCGGCAGCGTGCGGCTGCCGTACATCGCGAGCCGCGAGCGGGGTACCGCCGGCGTGCGCGGCCGCTCTTGAGCTGCCCCTTTCAGCGTCGCTGCGCTTGTGACTGCTCAGGAAGTGAGGAAATGAGCCGGGTGGCATTTAAAACCACCGCTCTCCTTACAATAGCGGATGATTTAAAATGTTACTGGTTCCACTTAAACTGTAAATTACTAGTAAGCACTGAACGCGTAATATTTGGTAACGCCTTGAACACAGATCAGCGCTCTCATTCTGCCTTTTTGTCTGGGGCAAGACTTGATTTCAGTGTCTCTCTTCTCTCTCTTCCCTTTTCCTATTTATCAGTCGGCAGAATTGTTTTCCCCCAAAGAGTGCTCTCTCTGGAGCTGTGAATCGTTTTGCTGTGCAGTTAAAGTTGAGCTTGAGTGTTAACATTTCTGCTACAATTCAAAACACTTATTTATAACAGAATTCAAATGTCTTCCCATGTCGAAAGCGTGCAGCCTGTCAGCCTCAAACTCCCGACCTTTGTCAATATGGAATTAAGTTATCTCTAGACTTGCATGTAGTTTGCCTAATTAGTTGCAATGAGACAAAATGCTAAAATAGATCTTTTAAGGAAATGTGTTGCAAAAACGGTTGTTAGAAAAACACATTTCTGCTGCTGTTTGAGATCTCCAAATTCTAAATAGATGTTAAACTGGTTTCAAAAATGTGAGAGCTTACAGTTTTGCTATTGGATTATTCTAGAACAAGCATTAGAAATAGAAAGAGGAGTGTAAACCAGACGTTAAGTAGGTGATTTATGTGGTTAATGCCTTCAGACTGTCTTAAGATGAAATATTTTTTTTATATGATCTCAAAGTTTTTGTGTCTTATCTTTTTGTCTGTTGGGTCCATCAGGTAAGAGCGTAAGGGCAGAAGTGAGGGGGAATTGAAGTGATGGAGGAGAACAGTGGGGTAGAAAGTTTGAAGTCAAGTAGAAAGTATAAAGTCAACTTTAAAGTTAAAGGAGTATACTGGAGAGAAGTTTTTGAGCTGGAAACCGATAAACTGCATACAGAGAAAAGGGTCTGGGTAGCTGTTTCTTATGAAAAGAATCCAGGCACTGGGGGATCAAAAGCTGACCGTACCTCAACAATGTCATGCAGTTACAAAAAAAAATAACTATGTTAATAGAATGCTTTTGCAGTGAAGAAATCCTTGCCTTCTCCCTGATACTGGAAAATATTCAGTACCACCGGCAGCACATTTGATGGAAGAGGCAGACCAAATGAAGAGAGTCTAGAGGACAAAAAGGCAGGTGGCTGGTGTTTGGAAATGTTAACCTATAAGGGCAAAAAGACTGTGAAAGGTTAAGGGAAGACGTGGGAGCTATTTTCAAATGTTTAAAGTTGTCTTCTGATAGGAAAGGCATAAGCTACTCAACATACTGGAATAGAGCAAATGGTGGTGTCCTGAAACTGCAGCGGCTGGGTATTAAGGAGAAAAAGCTGATTCTGCTCCCTAGAAAGGCTGGAAGGTTCTTACTTGGTTTTATAACCTCTTAAAAAATGATGTTTGAGGTGGGGCTTAGCGCTGAGCAGAGGGATGGGCCAAATGTATTCTCTCGGTCCTATTTTCTCTCCTGTTATTTTAGTAGAGTGATTTATACACCGCTTTTATGATGATGCTTTCCCCATCCAACCAAACGTAATAAAGTAACGAAGGGAGAGCAGGTGGCATAGTTCTGAAATAATTTGCCTAGGCAGGAAGAGCTAGCTTGTGGTTCAGCAGTGCGGGGGGGATTTCCCTCTTAGTCCTCTGCAAATCAGACAACCGTCTTTTAAGAAGAAATGAGAAGCCGCTCTGCCCCTGTCGGACGCGTGCTCCCCTGCCGACTGGGGAGGTGGAGCTGACCGGAGTCTCGCCTGGCGGAACAGGGATCAAACGTTGGTGCTCGTCCCCCGAGTCGGGTGAAATGTTCTCTTAGTTCAGAGGAATCCCACACCGGGGAGAATTACTTTTGGTTTGGTGTTCCTCTTGGCAGTCTCGGTAGAGCCTAAATAGCGTGTGCGCTAACAGCCGAGGACCGGGCAGTGCCTGAGGCTCAGTTACCCTTTTAATTAGTTACCCTTGAGGTGGACTATTGCCTGCCGAGAGCAAGGAACCCTTTAATTCTCGGAGTCAGTGGAGAGACTTCATCCTGCATACTTTTCACCAGTTGTGATGTGTTTGTAGATGATCCAGATGTTCCAACTCTGGAATGCATTGTAAGAAAATATTACCTGATGGTAAGAAGATTGTAGACGTGAGTGGCGGTTGCTGATGAGAGCAATGGCAAATGAGGGAAATAGCACTCCATTAGTCTGTACAGTAATTCGAGTTCCTCGAGCTGTGATGGACTGTCTGTCAAAATGGCACAGCTGATGCTTGGGGAAGCACCGTACGCTCGCCCGGGTTCGTCTTCTCCCCCGGGCGTCTGCTTGGGGCCTGTCAGAGGCAGGATGCGGCTCTGCTGCGGTGCTTGGCGTGACCCGCTGGAGCTGCTGTTATTGGGAGGGATGAAACAGGAGGGTGAGCGTGGGGAATCTCATCTCACTTATAAGTGACAGCCAAAATCTCAAAGTATGTGCCCAGAAGTGACAGATGTTGACTTCTAGATCCTGCTCAGCCTGCAGAAGTCAAAGCTGCGTCTCCCAGCTTCTCAGGAAAGCGTCCCAGCCTGGGGTCGCTCTGGGTATGGCATCCCAGACATTCCCAGGGGAAAGTGGTCCACAGTGCAAAACTTCCCCTTTGTTTACTCGGCACTGGTGCCCGAGGGCCGCAGCTCTCCGGCATCGCCATCGGGGCACTCAGCCAGCGAGAGCATTTGCTCCTCCGACAGCCTCGGCACTGCTGCTGGTGCTGTCTGAAGCTTTTGAGAGTTGCAGGAGTGAAAGGGAATTGATTCTTTCTATTTTCATCACACTGCCTTGAGTTCTGAAAAGTAGGACAGAGAATCAGCTCACGATTTTTGGCACCGCGAAGCGGTTTCGAAGCAGCAGCGAGAGCGCAGAATTTGTGAACAGATTAGAGAGATGTTCTAACATCAGCGTGTAGCTTGGAGCGCGTTCCGTGGATCAGCTTGGCCTCCACTGAGCCGAGATTGGGTTTGGTTTGGTGTGTGGTTTGTTTTTTTTTTTTTAATTCTAACTTGAAATGTAGACCTGCTGTCGCTGATGGAAACTGCGCAGAGAAATTGCTGAGGAGCTGTGGGGGGGTGAACTGTGAGACAGCCTTTCGCGTGCTAGAAAATACGGAGTTTTTCTGCCTCCTCCTTTTAATTCTCTAAGTCTGCCCTTGGGGTTTAAATATATTCAGAACCAGCTTGAAGAGCGAGTCCTCCTATCTTCGCGTGTGTATTTTAACCGGAGCTTTTCTGAAGCGGATGGAGCCTTCCCTGGGGTTATCTGCCTTACAAAGCGCGTTCAGTAATGTGCCCTCTTTTCCAAACGCTTCCCTCGGGCATCGGGTATATCGTGCGTCACATTATTTAAGCTTGATGGGGCACTGTGGAATAGGTCAGGAGAGGCCGTGCTTCTAGATTTTTCTGCATTTGTTCTCACGGCCCATTGAAATAAGTTTTTTCCTTGACTGTAGGAGAAGTGGATGTGAAACGGAGAGAAGAAAAACGTTCGGCGGGAGCGCGGTCGCGGGCGGCAGCTGCCCGAGGTGAGGCAGGGGGGAGCCAGTGCTTAGTCATAGCAGCGATGCGACGCTGACATTTTTCTTCAAGACACAATTGATCACAAGCACTAGAAGCTCAAACAGCCCCGGGATAAAGCTTCAGTTCTTCTGTACGCGTTAGCGGCATTTGTAAAGGTGCCAGAAATTGTTGGGAGTGAGCATTTAAGATTTGCTTTGTCACAGCGGTTCTCAAACCGTCGGAAGTTTGAATGGGAGACCCCGTGCTGAGCGCCCCGATCCTGTGTTTTATCTGATCTGGGGCGGCATAAAGCTTCAATAACACCGTGGTTTTATTCAAATCGATGATCTGATTTACCTCTCCTCCTCCCCTGTCCTTCAAAAAAAAAAAAACCCTTAAGGAAGCTGGTAGAGAATAATGGCAACTCCTGGAAAGAGCTCTGCGGAAAGGAACCTGCTATTATGTGAACTTGTATAGATAAAATGGCTGTTATTACTATTTTACCCCAATTGCGTTTACTTTGTAGAATAGAGAACCCTCGGCAGCCCTGTTTTCCACACTTGCTTATTCACGTTGGATCTCTGTGTGGTAGAAAGCCCTTTTACGTGTCCTTTAACTAAATCACAGGTGTATGTGAAGGTCTATAGTACCCTGCTGTGAAGGCACCAATAAATTGTTATTTAACGTATTTAAGTTAAAGGTGGCCTGGTGGATGACTGATTGGCAGTTTTAAAGGCTTAACTATTAAGTATCTTATTTTTAAACTTAAAAGACACCGGAGAAAGTACTTGGCTCACCCTCAAGCCACCTTGCTGAGCGTGAGAATGCCGGTCGTCTGGATCTGGGTGGTGGTAGAGGATCCACTAGAGAGGGCTGGAACAGACTGGGACGGAAAAGCACATGCAGATTTGTAGGGCAGCGTATCTGTCGGCTGCACAGGATCCAGGCTGGCGTGTGGGGCTCGCTCCCTGCCCGCTTTAGCCGGGGCTGGGTTCCCAAAGCTGGGACCTGTGAGAAGGCACCATGGAGGGGATGGCACTGCCCGTCCCGGGGACCGGCACTTTGCTGCCTCCCGCGGCAGCTTCGCTGCGTGTTCCAAACAGCATCCAATTAAACCTGAACCTCAGCGCAGCGTGGAGCGGAGTTGATGAATATACTGTTTCGGGTTTGTTCTTACCTTGCTCCTCCTCTAATAAAGATGGATTTGTACTGCACAGTGCCTTTTACATCAATTAGTTGTTACTGTGAGTTTGGATGTTGGTGTAGATTTTGTGATTTCTCTGAATCAGCTTTGTTGAAAGTTAGCTGAGAGGGGAAGAAGCATTGTTTGGTACCGTTGTTATCTGTCAGCAGACAGTGAATTAGCCAGGCAGTCCGTACTGTTCCCAGAACGAAATAAATATCCAGAAGAAAGTATTTCACCGCTGAATTCTCATGAAAATCGCTTTCAAAAGAGCTGATTGTAAAGCAGCTCTTAAGTTTCACAGTTGAATAGTGACGACAGCTTTAACTAGAACCCAGCCTTGGAAGATCAGCTGGGTGTGGATAATAGGTTGAAGCATTTAAAAGGATTATAGGAAATACAACGCTGCAGAGTGACCGTAACCCCTTGGCGTGGGAATTACGGTGGCTGCGAAGCCGGTGGTGCTCGGGGTGGCACCTGGGACCGGGGGCGGCTGCAGCGTCGGCAGCATCGCTCGCCGGCCACGTGGAGCTGGACCGCCGCCTGGCCCCCTCGCTGCAGGACGCTCGTTTTGGAAGTGAAATTAGTCATCCTAAAGCAGGCAAATACAGTCCCCTTGGGATGGCGAAGTTCCGTCCTTGCCCTGCAATGCAGAGGCTGCAGTAACTTAACACGAGTTACACAGAGGGAAAATTAATGGTTTCCCAGAGCCTTCTCTGTAGCAGATGCAGAAACAGTTTCCCCTTTGGTACGGGGGCACTGGGGGGACCGGAGGGTGCTGGGAGCTGGACTGGGTCTGACGGGGGATGGTTGATTCAGGAATGGGCAGGAAGACGGCGTTTTTGAGGGAGATGAGGTGGTGAGCGGTGAGCCGGCTCAGGGAGGTGGAATTGTGCTGAGCAAAGTGCTCTCTAACGCCGTTTCAGAAAGAGAAATACTCTTTATCCTGTTCTGTCCTTCACAAGAGTGTTCTGGTGCGTTAATCTGAAAAGGTGAGTGGGTGGAAGGAGGAGGAGCAGCATTTTATTTCCCCTGCAAAGCGTGTGTCTCAACGGGATGTCCTGCTCTGGGACTGGTTTTATGACGTTACGGTTGCGGTAGGGGCTGCGAGAGCAGGAGAGGTTTCGGGGCTGTCGGAGAATGGCACTGATGTCCCTGGTTCCCAGGTAGCTTTTGAGATGGAGGAATACTCAGGTTTTTTAGCCCTGTAAGGTTAGTTTTCTTCTTTCGGCCCTGAAAAGTCTTTTGCAGAAGCTCAGGGGAGTGAATATTTGTTTGCTTTGGGGTTTTTGGTGATTTTGTTTATTTGTTTGGGTTTGTTTGGTGGGGTTTTTTGGGTTTGTTTGTTTGTTTTGAAAGTTGACCTAGTTGTCTCCACAACCCAGGCAGGCTCGGTGGCCCCAGAGCCCCGACTCGGGCTGCCCGACCCCAGAGGTGGGTATTTTGGTTGCCGGCAGAGCCTGGTGCCCTTTCGGAGTCCTTTCGCAGCAGCGGTGGGAGGGACAGTGCGCTCCGTGGCACGAGGACGCGGTTACCCTGCACGGTGGCAGTTTCAGCTGTGTTCACACCTGACCTATGGCAGAACTGTCTAATTGATGTCTCTGCTCCTCGTTACTGGTCGAGGTGATTAACTGTGATTACCTGAGCAGGATCCACTCACTGCGGGGGCGGTTTCTAATCGTGAGAAATGAGAAATTCAACTTCTTCACAAACTGAAGCAAGTTTGGCCCTATCCCTAGCGCACAGGGTCAAAAAGTTGCTCTTACTTCGCAGGCAGTTAATGATTCCCCCCGAATTTAGAAACCTTCCGGTGTTCTTGGATAAGTCTGGGCTCCCAACTCGCTGCCTTTTTGCAGTGCGGGTTTTTCTTCCAACCTTCAGCGCCGAGCGGTGGTGGCGTGGCTGCGGCTGGGCGTCTGCGGGGAGCGGGGGGTGCTCGCAGGGCTGGCCGGGTGCTGGAAGAGGCTGTGAAATCCGGGATGCGCCGTAGGGATGAGCCCACCCGGCGCTTCCGACTGTGCTGCGAAGGCTGTCTAGCCCTGGGTGACGGTGGCGCCGTGGAAATGAGACAATTTTGCGTGTGCAGATGTCTGGGAAGTGCTCTGCGCTCTTTCGGCACCGCGCTCGGGAAGGATGGGGAGAGGGGGTTGAAATCCCGCCTGCTTCTGGAGGAGCAGCCCCCAGTCCGTCGCTGTGCTGGGGGCAGTGGTGGGGGCCATGGGCACCTCCAGAGGATTGAACGCTCAGTGTTTCTTCCAGGTCAATGTGCTTTTCCCAGCAGTGCCGCCGTGGCTCCTGCCTTCCCCCTCTGCCCAAACCCTCCCCGCTGATTCCAGAGCTTTTCTATGAGCTACAGCTGAACCCGTAGGGTGGGAACGAGCCAGTGCTGAACCCCTGCCCAGATGCCTGTGCCCAGGTACCTGCCTGCCAGTGCCCTGCCATCTATCTGCCTTTCTCTCTTCCAGGCATGCTTGGAATAACTCTCCAATTTTCCCTGCAGTCCCTGTCGGAGATCTCCCAGCCCCAGGGCTGATTTCTGCTTTTTTCCTCCTCCCATCCCCAAGCTGAAGCAGCCCCCTCCGTGCCACCCCAGGTCCTGCCCCGGGTCCCCTGGCTTCCTGGTCCCCTGGCTTCCTTGTCCCCACCTCTTGGGCTGTGCCTGGCTGGGCTGCTCCTTCTTGTGCCCTCTTCCTGGTGGGGTTACAGTAAAGGGGTTTGGAAACCCAAAGGGTGATCTCTTTTTCGTTCTCCCGGTTGTGCTGATTTGGTGAGAGCTGCTCTGCGGAGTCACGGCTGTCGGTCAGCGATGGAAACTTTGGGTCTGTTGTCGATGAAGAGATGTGATTTATATTGACTTCTCCCTCAGAGGGATGGACGAGTCTCTTTTGAAGGAACACATTGCCTTTTTGTGAAAGAAAATTTAGGGTATGTAATATAAAACTCCAAGGAAATTTCAGGCCAGTTCTTAGCTCTGATCCCGAATTGATGTTCCTTCGACGTTGCCATGACTGCGACAGAGTGACTCATCCCGTTATGGTTAGCAATTTGCTTGTCTTACAAAGTCACCGGGGAAATAATTTTTCCATATCTATATGTACCAAGGCTGTAAGGTTTGCTCTAGCAAACAAGACAAATAATATTTCCTGGTAACAGGAGCAGCCAACTGGAAAATGAGACCAATAGGTTCTATTCTTAGTTCCGTCATTAACCTTGGACATTTTCTTTCACTTAGCTGGAGCTCTCCTGAGCTGTCTGTAAAGCAGAAAAAGTTATAAATACAGGAGATGGTTTTAGTGAGTAATTAAAATTCTGACATTTAAAGTGGTTCAGAAGTGCAAAATGTTCATAACACCTTCAGGAAAGTCCTAGAGTGCAGGTACGGGTTGTTGGGTGAACGCGTGGGAGCTGGGGGTAGTGAATGCTCTCAAGAGTGGGTTATGTCCCTCGGGAAAGGCAATCGCTCCCATAATTTTTATTAAGAATTCCCTTTCTTTCCCTGCTCTCCATAGTTTTCCTTAGCTACACCCAGTGCCGCTATTGAACCCCGGACCCGCCGAGCTTGGTGCGACTGAAGTGGTAATGGGTCGGCTGGGTGATCATCAGCTCTTGTTGTACTTTGGACAAGCGGAAGCGTTTTAGCACTGTTTGTGATTCCCGGGTGAGGAGGGAGGCTGCGGGCTCGCCTGCCCTCGGGGCTGCCCCCGCTCCGCCACGGCTCGGTAGCGGCCGCCATCGTGCCCATTGGTGCTCTCGGCCAAGTGGGTACGGGCGGTTGTGTCCACGGTTGGTGCAATAAGAGAAACGTTAAAGCAGTTGATTTTTGGATCACCGAGGAGGTGGTTGATGTGGCACCTTCGACAACGTGCAGTTGCGGCTGTGGGACAGAAATTGCTCAAATAACGCTGTTCAGCTCTCACTCCTGTGCCACTGAGGCGCTGCGGTGGGAGGTACCGGTGTGCTCTCCTCCCTTCCTCCCCCCGACGCTGCCAAACTATCAGCGCTTAGTAAAGCTGTGGAGTTTCATAGTCCGGGGCAATTTATTGTATTTTTTTTAAAAGCAAGACATATAAATGATTCTGATGGGCACACTGACCTGTCTTGGTGCTTACACGGTCTTTTATTTGAAAGATGCATCCTGAAGTGCTTGTTCTTATGGGAACAGTGTGTCTGTCTCCATCCAAAATCCAACGCAGGCATTTGCTGCTGCTTGCTTGGCTTGTTAAGAGTTAGAGAACTCTCCTTGGTGTGGTTTTCGAGGTGTTTTTTTTATGTCCTCCTGAAGACTGCAGTTATTTTGACCTTGAATTATTTGTCTGGGGAAGAGTGTCTAATGATTGCTCTATTAATTCTTAACGCATTTAAGTATCTCTTTTCCTTGTTTGGTAAAACATCTGCACGTAGCTTTTCAGAAGAAAAGATGCGTTTTCCATCTGTCGCTCCTTGGCGTTGCAATTATTAGTCCTCTGCTCCACACTTGTTGGGAACGATTGATTGTTAACGTCGGAGATAAGCTCGTCAGCCTTCAGCTATGGCTCTTTGAATATTGGTTTATATCGATGTAACTCCAGTTGGGAAAAAAAAAGAAAAAAGCTGGGAAAAAATCTCTCCCTCCAAAGGTACCACACAAACATGATGGGAGGGGAAAGCAGTTTCTTTGACAGTTTGTTCTGATTCTGCAGGTGTTTAGAGTGTGTCTTTATCTCTTTTATTCGAGATGTCTTAAATTGGTTACTGTAAACACTGACTAACTCACAGGTGGAAGCAAGAGTGGGGGGGATCTGTTTGGGTACAAATTGAACGTTTCTGAGCCTTCAGTCCCTCCGGGAGTGGAGGTGTGCACCGGCCGCGCAGGAGGGAGAGCGACCGAGGGGTGCACGCATGCTGCGGAGAGAAAAGAGGGGAACTGAAAAGGCAATCTGACTTGTTTCCCAAAATAAATGGATTTTTTTTTTCTTTTGCTCCCAAAGCAAGTTAAATACTGCCTTTTTTGGTTTTGTTTTGTTTTCTTGTTTTCCCAGATTAGAGTAAAATCAGGTAAAAGAAATCAAGACAAATGATCAGTCACCATACATTACAGCCAGGAAAGAGGCTGTGGTTATAAAACCTTGTCTCTGGGTGGTTCGGGTTGAGATAACATCTTAAAAAAGTTTGAGAGTATCTGTTTAGCTGCATTATTTTTAGTCCATTCTGCCTGAATGTTTTTTCTTTTCTTTTTCTTTCTCTCCCATCGCTAGGTTGTGACTAGACTTATTCACTTGCTGGGCGAGAAGATTCTTGGCAGCCTTCAGCAGGGAGGTAAGACTCATTCCTGGACTGTTCCCATTGATACTGGTGCTTCCTTGGAGCCAGATTTACATCGTTAAATCTGGAAACAGAAAGTGCATACTTGAAAAGAGAGTTTGTCGCTAAATATTTTAGCTGTAGTCACAAGTGAATGGTGATTTTTATATTTTATATATATATAGGTACAATTTTTTTTTTTTGGTGGAGCGTGGCTAAATGAGTGTGGGAATGGAATGATGTGCAGTTGAGATAGAAAAGTACCGCTGCATATGTGCAGCGAAATCTCCCTGAAATTTCTTGCAAGAGAAGAGCTGAAAAGGAGCGTTGGAAGTAGCAGCGATAATAGATTTGAATCAGACCGTCACTCTGAGTGGCATCTGCGTATCGCCTGACTGAACGTGGCTGTGTTTGCATTGGCCTAACGAATTGCCTGAGAGGAAGCGGTCTGCTGCGGATGGGTTCTTAAGCTTTGTGTATGTGGCAGAGGCAAAACAAACTCTATTTACTGATTGAAGTGAGTAGGAGGAAATTCTCCAAAATTTCTTGAGCGGCTTTTAAAAGAAAACAGACGCACATTAACTACTGAGGGTGTCGTGGGGTTCTCTGCTGTTGTGGGTTGGGTGGGGTTTTTTTAATTACTTTTTTTTGCTGTTTTTAACTATTCCAAGGAGACTGAAAACAAGGTAGCCGACTCTTATGTTTTGGAGCAGTTTTGGGGAGTGAATCTCTGAGTCCACTCTGCGAGCTCAGCTTTCTGCGCACAGTCAGTTGTGTACCAATCTCTAGTGATGATTGTAGTTAAACTTCTGTGCGTGCTCAAATGCCTTTGTGGCCTCGGGCAGAATCCACACTGCTTGGGAAATAGGGCAAGATGTGATCTGGAGAAAACAGCAGGAAAATTAGTGACAGTAATAGGAGTTCAATCAGAGAATCGCAGTTGAAGTTCTGAGGAGGAAAGGACTGGCAGAGATGAAGGAGCTGAGCAGTGATGTGTAACTTTGAACCTACAAATATCTTCTTGAAGATCACCAAAAAGAGTGGAAAAACTATTTAATGTTCTGTGCAGAGCTATTTTAGAAGACTTGAAATGAATAACTCAATGGCTGAATATGTTTGAAAAAAGTTTATCTGATATTTCTGTGTCCCCTGCAGTGTACTGTCGATCTTGCATACAGACTTGGGATGGGTTTTCATATGGTATATCAAGTACTTCCACATGTCCATCTCAAGAGATCATCTTAATGGTGCATCTTAGGCCTGTGCTGGGTGATAAGCAGGACATTAAATCCTAACTTAGATGACAATAAGTTTATTTTGTACTTAGAGATGAGATGATAGGCATTAGCAGCAAAGTAAAGTTCATAGAATCACAGAATGGTTTAGTTTGGAAGGGACCTTCAAGACCATCTCGTTCCACCCCCCTGCCCTGGGCAGGGACACCTCCCACCAGCCCAGGTTGCTCCAAGCCCTGTCCAACCTGGCCTTGAACACCTCCAGGGATGGGGCAGCCACAGCTTCTCTGGGCAACCTGCGCCAGGGACTCACCACCCTCAGAGTAAAGAATTTCTTCCTAATACCTAATCTAAATCTCCCCTCCTCCTGTTTGAAGCTATTCCCCCTTGTCCTATCACTCCATGCCCTTGTAAAAAGTCCCTCTCCATCTTTCCTGTAGCCCCTTTAGGGACTAGAAGGGGTTCTAAGGTCTCCCTGGAGTCTTGTCTTCCCCAGGCTGAACACCCCCAACTCCCTCAGCCTGTAAGGTTGTCTGAGCAGGCTTAGTTAAAGAGAAAAGAAATAGTATCAAAATAAAAAGAACAGTTTATAGAATACCATTATGATGTATCTTTTCCTGCTCTCAGCTATCTGGAGAGACCTTAATCTTTGCCACACACATCACGTGCTTCTGGCTGCACACATCACTGCTCTCCTCTGCCCATGCTCTCTGTCCTTCCTCAGGTCGCCATATTCTCTTGGAGCTGCCGCCGCACTCACTTTGCAGCTGCTCCAGAGGCTCCGTGTTTTGTGTTAATACTCCGAAGCACATAGCTGCTAAGCTCCACATTTTCCCGTCTTAGAGAAGTGAAAATAGGTGGAGATACACGTTCCCTATAGGAACTTCGTTGAAAACAGATATTTCTTGATCAGGAATACCATAAAAAGTGAATGTTAATTTTTGGAATGTTTTGATAGTGGCAAGAGGTTTTGGGGTTTTGTTAGTTAAGCCAACTCCTCTTGTGGGCTAAATCAATGCCAGTTCCAAAGTTGTGGCCGTTCAAAGTGCCTTTTAATCTTTTTCTTAACAGGTCAGGTAAATGCATGTCGTATTTAACCTCTTCCCAGCATCCAGATACTTTAACATAGCCTGACTCTTACCCACATGTGCTGAGTCAGCAGCCAAACGTGATGGAAATTGATCTTCATCCTCTTACCAGGGAAATATGCGGGAACTTTCTTTTATGTGATAGAGAGGATGTTACCTTTGTCTGAGGTTAAGCAATTCGGTGATGCTTTCCTTGCTGCCTGACAGTTGAAAACAATGAGATGACACTTTCCTTTCTGGGTTGGCTGATGGCAAGTTTTTTTCTTTTTGTACAGGTCATCCTCTTGGATTACACAGCTCGAGCAGCAAGTGGGATGCCGGAAACCCTGCCAGCAATCTCTCCACGGTGGCAATTATGCCGGTGTCTGAAGAGGTGCCGCTTACGGCTTTTACTCTGGAGCTCAAGCACGCGCTCAGTGCTGTGGGTAAGGAGTGCTTACAGGTTACTGCATCATGGCAAACGGATGCTGCTTAGCTTTTTCGGGGGGTATGGGCAGGTACTGTCATTAGTCAGAGGTGGATTGATGCTGCGTTAGCGGGCAGCGGTGCAGCAGTGCTCAGGATCAGCCTTTTTCATCACCTCTTGCTTCTCTGTCCCCATCGCTAACGTGCATTTAATTTAAGTGGAAAACTTTGCGGCCTTAATGACTCAAATATTAGCCAACCTGCCTGGCCTCGCGCCTCGGCTGCCACCAGCACCCCGAAGGCTGCAGGCACGCCGGAGGGCAAACCCCACCGCCATCCCATGGTGCCTGTTCAAGACTCTCGTTCTCTCTCTCCTGTGTGAGAGTCTTTTGGGCTTCCTCAGCTGTACTCCTTCATCCAGCGAAGGATTTCTTAGGCGGTTTTCTTTTGTTGCGGTAGTGCAGTGAGTGGTAAGAATAAGACTTGATGGAAGAGGCTCGTGGAGAAGATCCAGTTTGGCACTGGAAGTCCAAACTTAAGTCTTAAATCATTGTCCCATTCGTTGGCAGCTTGTTTGTCTCGTGCTCAGAAAACCATGTATTCGGCTCACAGTTGAGTCGTTAATTGCGTTATCCATTGGTCAAGTTGTGTGTGCAAGTTCTAGCTGCTCACAAAGCCGTGTGTTTAATTCGTGATTCAGTTCACGCGCGGTACTACAGTTTGACATTTCCTGAACATCCCCTTCTCATCCTCGTGCACTGTCGCAGATCTCTTGAGTCAATCTCCTGTAGTCCTTTGATGAATTGTTAGTCTGCTATCTCACGGCTTGTTATTTTGAAAAGTACAGCTTGCGTGATGCTTGAGGTATAACCACTTACATTTATTGGCTATTTCCTTTTTGACCTTAGAGGTATCTGGAGCTCACGCTTATTATTCTGCTTAAAAAAAAATCTTCCAGGTGAGCGGGCACAGGAAGAAGCTGTTGACGCTTGAACTCTTTAACCTTTTGAAATACGAATTTGTGTGCAGCTTACGGTGGAGATGTGTTACAGTGAGAACTCATTTGTGGGCGTTCGAAGATTCCTCGTATTTTGAGACGGCAGAAAAATTTTCCATCCGTATCGGAGCCCAGATCGCAGCCGTAGCTGTGTCGCTAATGGGTACTTCTTAGGGCTCGTTGCCAGCTTGTTTTGATGGGTGACAGCGCCAGGAGCCCGTAAATAAAACAAACAGAAACTCAAGTACCTAGATGGACTATTCAGAATAAAAATAACCGTTCTAGCAGAAAGCAACTAGAACGTACCAAACGAGGGGTTTTGTTTTGATCACTTGGCCTTTTCCTCGTTTGCCCTTCGTTTTTCTTTTCTTCTCCTGAACTGACGTCTGCGCAGTGCTTGGCAGCTATGGGTGGTACTATACAACCTTGGCATCCGACGTTCCTGCCAAAAATGGAGCAGACGGCTGCAGTGGGAAGAGGAGTGTTGTGTGAAAACACAGCTAGCCGCATGGTTCAAAACACAGCTGGCAGAGCGAGCGCCCCGGCCTCGGTAGCCTCTCTCCGTCGGGTCAGCAGCCTCTCGCTTATCCACCCCGCGATGCTCTGAGACAGCGGTTAAACCTTCTGCCGGCGCTTCGCTGTGCGTGTCTACGGACTGCGCGGTGCTGAGGGGTTTACATGAAGGCTTTGTTTTTTATTATTTTTTTTAGCAGATGCAGCATTTTTTTTTTTTTTTTTAAGCTTTTGTATTTTTTTCCTTTATCCTATGGCTATAAATTGTTTGGGTGCTCCTCACCGGTGTGTGACACAGTGCTGCGAGCGATGTGCCGTGAGGAGAGGGGCTGGGTTTGGGCATGATCTTTCTTCTGACTTCAGGCATCAAAAAATGAAACAAGTAGTAAAGTCAGCATTGTGAAGCAAAACTTTAGGTTATTTTTAGACTGCCTTGGTATTCACCTGACCGTCAGAACTGTGTCTGTTTTGCATGTGGGGAAGCTGAAAGGGTAGGTGAGAAGATTTCGTTGGTGCCTCTGCCACCTGCGCACTGCCCTGCTTTGAACCTCCAAATTGGCCAATTAGCGCTTGGGGTTTGGGTGTGAACTGCCATTAGGCCTTCGAGGTATTTATGGAAACGAGAGGTGTTACTAAATATGCTTGAGGAGGCTTCACTGAAAGTCTTTCTCTTAAGGAAGTCTCCTTCAGTGCCTGTGTTCCTAATTCGGAAAATAAGGGGCTTTGCTGTGCAGGTTTGCTGCTATTAGCATATTTCTGTTGTTTATCCTTTTGGCTTTTCTAGAACAAACTTTTTGTTTAATTATAAATTGTAATCAGATGTTGCCATTTTACACTTGACTTAACATTTGATGCGTATTGCTTCATTGCTCTGGGCTTGAAATGTGTTCCGGAGCAGTGGAGGGTCACCTTGGTCTGTGTGGGGCTGAAGCAGTCGGGTTCAGCTTTCTATTGCAACTTCATACGTTATTTTAGAAAATTCTTTACTCTTCCTGTTAAAATGACCTTAGATGAGCGTGGCGGCGATGCCCGGAATCCCCGTGCTGCAGATCGGAGCCGAGAGGACAGAAGAAGTGAGGAGGAGGCGCGTGCAGGAGCGGGAGGTGGTTGCAAGAGCTGTCAGGAGGTGTCCGGCAGCTCCTGCCGTTCCCGGGAGGACGCCTGCGCCCGGGGCACTGCGCGGCACGCAGGCTGCGTTCGAACACAGCCCACAACGTTGGATGGTTTCTCTTTTCCTGGAGCTGGTGTTAGGAGGCTATTGGCAGTGCTGTGCGTTGGAGCTGGTTGGAGGTTAATCTGTTTAACAGGATTATTATTTTTTTTTTTTTTTGGTAGTTTTTAAGTGCTTCCATCTTATTGAAGGAGTATGCAAATAATGGCAAATAGAATATCTCAGGCTGATAGTGGAAGTTTCATAACACCATGAATTCATACATACTGCCCACAAGAACTGGAAAAGTACTCGGAATATTCCCCTCTAAAAAAACCACTTTTGCCTGTAACGAGGCAGGACTCACTGGTCTGGCTGCTTGAATCTCTTGTGTGGGTTTAATTGTACCACCCACAGCATTATCCACCCAATTTCTGCTGGTTTCTTTGAGATTTGGTGTTTCTGTGGTTTATAGCAATTCCGATAGTGTTTCTGGAGGGTGTGATTGTGTCCCAGTTGTGTCCTGAGGGGGGTCTGTGTTTCCATGGCCTTTGTTCTGTTAAACGCTGGACGGTGAAGCAGCTCCTTGGTGCCCGGCGCCAACAACTCTACGGGAATCTGCCTTCATCTGGAGACAAGTATAGGTGTAGATTATGGTCTGAGCATTGAGAGAGAGCAGGAAGGTCCTGCGGAGCACGGTGAACCGGAGGCTGCATCGCTGCTTCCGCGCTCCGTTTGCTTGTATGCTTCAGCGTGAAAGCCCTTTCTTTGAGTCTCGGTCTTTAGGTCTCCAAAGAAAAAGATGTCGAATATAGAAGACTTCCAAAAAGCAGGGACAGAATTTTCCACTTCTGAACTGGAGTGAGATGAAGGTGGGCAAGTTTTACTAGGGCATGTAGCGATAGGACGAGGGGGAATGGCTTCAAACTGGAAGAGGGCAGGTTCAGATTGAACATTAGGAAGAAGTTTTTCACTGTGAGGGTGGTGAGGCACTGGCCCAGGTTGCCCAGAGAGGTTGTTGAGGCCCCATCCCTGGAGATGTTCAAGGCCAGGCTGGACGTGGCCTTGGGCAGCCTGGTGTGGTGGGAGGTGTCCCTGCCTATGGCAGGGGGGTTGGAACTGGATGATCTTCAAGGTCCTTTCCAACCTAAACCATTCTATGATTCTATGAAGTTTTACTGGTGCGGAAAGTTTCAGGTTAGGATAAACGGGACAATGAGTTCTGGTCAAGGTTCATGATGCCTATTTTTATTATTAATTTTTTTTTTGCCCCTTAATCCTGGTAGAGCTGAGAGCATCTCATATCAAAAAGCTCTTCTGCAGTATTCAGATTTTTAAAAAGTATTTTCCTAATTAATTTTTTTGGTCTTTTATTGAGACCAGCCAAGTGATACCACATGGCTCTGCAAATTCTACTTCTATGTGGGAGCCCTCTGATCGTACATCGTTTCAAACTGAAGTAGAGAGGGGTTCAAATCCAACATATGTGTCTCTCTACTTCCTTTCTGCCCTTTAAATATAAGCTTTCTTTAATTTCTAAAAATGTGTAATGTATTGGAAAGCTCACTGAAATATCTTTACTAATAATTTATTGGAGTTTTTAATTGTAGTTCTGTCTGAATTCACCGCTTTATGCACAGATGAGGTTTAAACGTTGTGTCTAATGTGGCGCCTGAACCCTGGCACAACTCGCTAGTTTTTGCTGGGCGAGATCTTCTGACACTGGGATGTCAGACTCCTTTATCAGTTCTGTCTCTTTGCCACATAATTTTATAGACTCTTATTAGGCCAAATAGAAATTCCTTTTTGATGAAGTCCAGGCAAGTAAGTTTACTGTGCGAAAATTTTTTCCTCTGTGCTTTTTGTGCTGGGCAATATAATTTTGTGTATTACTTGCAGCGATTTCTAACCCTGAGAGATCAGTCCTTCACCTCTGGGCCTCTGATTTCTCTGGGCAACTTTTTGACCATGTTTTATTAGACTTAGAACACGGGTGTCTGTGTTCCCACTCCGTCGCATCCTATGAAACTGGTGTTATGAAGTGTGGCCAGCAGGGCGAGGGAGGGGATTCTGCCCCTCTGCTCTGCTCTCATGAGACCCCACCTGGAATATTGTGTCCAGCTCTGGAGCCCCCAACATCAGAAGGACATAGACCTGTTGGAGTGGGGCCAGAAGAGACCACAAAGATGCTGCGAGGGCTGGAGCCCCTCTGCTGGGAGGACAGGCTGAGAGAGTTGGGGGTGTTGGGAGAAGAGAGGAGTTGGGAGAAGAGAAGGTTCTGGGGAGACCTTAGAGCCCCTTCCAGTCCCTAAAGGGCCTACAGGAAAGCTGGAGAGGGACTTTTTACAAGGGCATGGAGTGATAGGATGAGGGGGAATGGCTTCAAACTGGAGGAGGGGAGATTTAGATGAGATATTAGGAAGAAATGTTTCCCTGTGAGGGTGGTGAGCCCCTGGCGCAGGTTGCCCAGAGAAGCTGTGGCTGCCCCATCCCTGGAGGTGTTCATGGCCAGGTTGGACGGGGCTTGGAGCAACCTGGGCTGGTGGGAGGTATCTCTGTCCAGGGCAGGGGAGTGGGACTGGATGGTCTTGAAGGTCCCTTCCAACCTAAACCATTTTGTGATTTTGTGTCGGGGACAAAAAAAATACAAAGGTGAATACCATGCTCGTCTCTGGCAAGAATGAGAGTTATGTCTCCAGTGTGATAGTTCTGTCTCTTCACTGGGGCAGGATTTGAGCGTGGAAGCCTTGCTGCAGGGCTGTCTCAACCTGTTCTTGAGTACTTTATATTCTTAAAAAATGAAAGGAACTAGACTGATATTTGCCAGCATTTTTTTCTCCTCACTTCTCTTTCACGGGATTGTAGTTCTGTAGTGAAAACCAGACGGCTCTACAGTACTGATTTAGATGCCTCATGAGGTTTCCCCATGAATCATGATCTTCTGTGCCCGGGGGTAAGACCGCTGCCAGGCCGTGTTTTCTCACCTAAAAGACGTAAAAGCTGAGATTCAGAATCCCAGCCAGTTTGCTGAAAGAAAAAATCCCCCCGGGGCTACTAAAAGTCACCACCTCTGGCTTGAGGAATTCATGAACTGCGAATTGCCGGAGGCTCGGAGAATGTTGTTACGTTTTCCTCGCTCTGATACTCTTCCCCAGCAATCTGCTGCTGTTCGCAGTCAGAGTCGCTCTTGGGCTTAGATAAATATTTAATGTTACCTCATCTCACCTCTCCTGTGGTCTTAACTTTGAGCTACGCACCCGGCGGCTGTTCCTGCGGAAAGAGAAGAGTCCCGGAAGGCTGCAGGCGGCTGCTGGAGGGGGGAGGGATGGTTTCGTGATGGCGAGAGCAGCTGTAAGTGGCCTGCGAGGCTGATGTCGGGTGTGAGTGTCACTCGGTGTTGGTGTGTAACCGTGACGGTGTGTGGTGTTGCACACTCCTGCCGGCTGGCGTGGCTGTGCCGGGGGTGTGCGACCGAATATGATTTGTGTTGCTTCGTTGCTCTCAGCAGTTTAGTTTAAATAACGCTTTTGGTCATTCTGTTTTAAGCACTTGAGAACGCATATGTTGGTGTTCTTGATCACATTAATGGAGGGTTATTTAATGGTTAGTTAATTGGGAACTTGCTAGAAGTTGGAAGAGTAGAACAGATGGTTGTTATTTCTGAAGCACAACAGAGTTGGTTCGGTTGGAAGCATCACCGTGTTCTGTGCTGGGGATGAATAAGGGTCTGGGCGTCTTCGTCCCGTGCTGCAGTGCGCAGGGGCGATGCTGGGCAGACCCCTCCCGAGCTGGCGCAGCCGCGTCTGCACACACACGTGTTTGTGGCATATACTGAGAACGGCTTCTTGTCCACATGCAGAAGTGAAGTGAGTGGACATGACTTCTGAAGCCTCTCCAAGGCTCTTCTGATGCTTGGTGGGGATGTGAAGTAGCCGTCACCTTGACTAACTGTCCTGGTTTCAGCTGGGATAGAGTTAATTTTCTTTCTAGTGGTTGCTGTGTTTCAGATTTGGTATGAAAGGACTGTCAATAATGCATATTGTTTTAGTTGTGCTAGGTGATGTTTATACTAGTCAAGGACTTTTTTCCAGCTTCCCATGGAAGCTGGGAAGGAGATAGACAGAACAACGGAACGGCCAGTGGAATATTCCGTACCACAGACTCCACGCTCAGTGTAGACATGGAGGTTGGCGGGAAGAGGGGGGAATCAGCAATCCCTGCTCGGGACGAGCTGGGCAACCAGCTCACTGGGTGGTGAGAGTCACTTGTGTTGCATTACTTTATCTTGTATATTCCTTTACCATCATTATTATTGTTATATTTTTCTGTTGTTATTCTATTAAAGCGTCTTTATCTCACCCCACGAGGTTTTTTTCCCCTTCCCTTTCCCTTCCTTTCTCCCTCTTCTCCCTGCCCTGCTGGGGGGGAAGGGGGAGAACTGCAGGAGCGGCTGCGTGGTCCTGGCTGCCGGCTGGGGCTAAACCGTGACACAAGACTACAAAGTCTGCCTCTCACCTTCTGTAACAGTTGTTCTGGCTGGCTGTCACTGGGTTTAATGGTTTCCCCTTAGGGTACGCGCCCCCGGTGCATCAGACGGGCACCGTGGTGCGTCAGAGGGCACGGGGCCCTCGCGCTCCTGCGCTGCCGTTGCTGGGTCTCAGCGAGCGGCTGCGGGGAGGCACCAGGCAAACGCACGGTGGAGCGCGCTGTTCCCTCCCTGTTAGTCTCTCTTACCTGACATTTTTATTGTATTCCTCAGCTCGTTTTGCATTCTTGGCTCTTCGTCTTTGCCTGCTAAACTTCCAGCGCTGTCATAAAGCTTTGTAGGTCACGTATCCTGGAAGGGTGTTTGGTCTCCGTATCGTTTCTGGTTTGCTGAGAACTTTGACACGTTAATGACCACAAATGATAACTTTGCTGTTGAATGGTCTTTCAAAGCTGACCTGCCCGCTCTCCCTCGCTGTCTTCATAGCGCGATGTCATGGGTGTTTCCTCTGGGTGACCCCTCTGAATGCCCTTACCTCACGCGGAGCTGCCCTAGCCCGGCCGGCCGAGGGGCGGAACGCCGGACCGGAGCAGAGAGTCTCCCAGTGTGCAAAACGAAGTGGTAAAAACCGCCACAAGCGTTGGGTGCGTTCCCTGCAGACAGAGGGTTCCGGCAGCACAAAGGGAGGAGCAGCGGATGCGGGAGCGAGCGGCAGCTTAAACCAGTTCTGCTCTCCAAACGCTCCGAAAAAATGCTTTAGGAACGAATTCCCTCTGCTTTGGGCCTGGTGCTTTCATAGGAACCAACTACCATGAACTTTACTGGAGGATGAGGAAATGAAGTTCTACTCTCAAGTCATCCTCTTTTCCGTGCTTTCTTACCAGCTTTCACTTTCACCTTTTGGTCTCAACTTATGGGATATTTTTGTCCCTTTTTGTTTGCTCTTCCTTCATCATCAGTGTAACAAAGAGCAAACGTTCTTTGGATGTTTGAAGATAGAAGATGAACAATCACACTTCGGTGTTCTTTTCAAGTCTAACACTGAAGTATGTTAGAGCAGAGAGAAGCGTTTGCAGGAGGAACCGCGCGCTGGGGGGAACGAGCTGGCCCTGGGGTCGGGGTGCCATCTCCGGGTACCGTACCAGTGGCTTTGGCTTTTTGAGCGCAGAAGTGTGAAATTGCGACCTTTTACCATGGTGGTCATTCGTGGCTCCGTGGTTTTTACTAACCACACTAAGCCATGCTGCTTTATTAATGCCTTGAGAGACCTCACATAATTAAGTGTTTTGTTATTTCGTACATAAATTTCAGTTCTTATTAATGAAAAAATGAAGGATTACATTATGAAAACATTAATACAAAGCAACTGCTCTTCCATGTTTTGTAAATGTGCGTTTGTCTCTCAATATGAGACAGACAATCCTTTCTTTAGGTATGAGGTTAATCCCTTAAGTTTTCTTTTCTTTGCTTTTTTGTATTTAGCTGCAGTTATTCTGCAACCTCCACCACATATGGTGTGTATCGCTGCTGCTGAAGCGGAATTGTTAATAAGAAAAATAGACTAAAGTGCCTGCAAGAAACTTGATGTGTGCCAAAGTTTACCCCTGGTATCGCGTTGTTGCCAGATGTGTGCGTGCGCCTGTCCCAGTCGTGGGAGTGGTGTGAATGGGAGTCTCTTTCTGCTGGGGGTTGGTAGCGGTATAGATTCTTGTTGGTGTGTTGAGTAAGAGGCAGTAGTACTATAGAGAGCTTTAGGATTTGTCTGGGGAGTTGGTTCAGTGCAGGATGAACAAATTATGTATTTCAATAGGTCAGTGAAATAGCTCTTTTTTTTTTTTTTTTTTTTTTCTGAACCCAAATTCCCGGGCTTTCTATGGTTGGGAAAGGAATGTGATACTGAGTGTAGTGCTTGTGAAAATGCAGCGGCAGTGGAGGCTGTCATCCTCCGTGACATTGAGGAGTGCGGTAGAAGAGAGCTTGTCGGCTGAGACTAATGCAATAAGAGCTCAGGGAATATGGAGAATGGGAAAACGTTATTGTAGATAAGTGCGAAAATCTTTGCGAAGACGTTGCGCCGGCCTTTTCTTCCACGTCAGCTCTAATCACTGCACTTCATCACGGGCTTCAAAGCAAATTCGCAGAACCGCGTTTGTTATAGCTCCATCTAATCAATAGGGTTTGTCAGGAGCTGAATGGAACTTTCTCTTCTTCCAGGTCCGGCTTTGCTGCTCACCAGTGATAACATCAAACAGCGACTTGGCTCTGCTGCGCTGGATAGGTACCTGCCCTCATTGTTACTTACCAAAAAATGCAGAAAGATATTATGCTGGGCTTATAAATGTACAGTTTGGGGAATAAAATCCTGTGTTCTAACATATATTGTGCTTTCTCATCAAAGTGTTTGAGGCGACAGTGTTTCAAGAGTATTTGGTTCAAATATGGGTGGTTTTTTTCCGTAGTTACTTTCTCACTTGTGAAATGGGAAGAGCTGGATTGCTCCAAGTGGGTATTGGGTACTCATTCCGAGGGATGCCACGGAAGCCCTGCTGAAGTTAGGCACCACTGCATCCTCTTTCCTCTGTGTATATATCTAATGGTATAAAAAATGGAGAAATAAAGAAAGCGTGAGCCTGGGAATGTGGGCAGATAAGGTTCTTAGATTGGGCGAGCAAGAGATGCAGGGCTCTGATGCCCTTCAGATTTTGTGCTTGACACGTATGATTTCTCTCTACTCTGCCAGGAGCTGTGATATCAAACCGTTTGAATTTGTTGGTTTTTTTCTTTTCTGTCCCCAGCACCCATGAGTACCGCCTAACGAGCTGGCTGGGGCAGCAGGAGGATATCCACCGCATCGTGCTGTACCAGGCAGACAGCACCCTCACCCCCTGGACCCAGCGCTGCATCCGGCAGGCGGACTGCATCTTAATCGTGGGGCTGGGAGACCAGGAACCCACCGTGGGAGAGGTGCGGCCAGCGCTCCTTCCT
The DNA here is from genome assembly GCA_008711295.1 of Anarhynchus alexandrinus. Lineage (NCBI taxonomy): Eukaryota > Metazoa > Chordata > Aves > Charadriiformes > Charadriidae > Anarhynchus > Anarhynchus alexandrinus. The sequence goes on from VUYV01000467.1 coordinate 105,255, forward strand.
GTGTCGGCAGCGTTCGCGGTGCAGATCAAAGGAGGTTGTTTCGTACTTGTGAATTTTCCTGGGTTTAATACCCAGTGAAACATAAATAATGAAATATACCCGGGAAAAGTGTATTATAAATAGAAAAAGAATTGACTGAGGATCCTCTGAAATGGCAAGTTTTATACAGAAGTATTTCCAGCTAAGTTCTTTTCCTCTGAAGAGTCATTTTGGCCAATGGTAAATCAAAAGCCAAATTGCTTTGCAGCTTTGCCTTTCCGTCCAGAATTTCTTTGCAGGATCTCCAGATAGAGAGAGAAATTCTTTTCTGCCTGGATGGCATTCATGGTGTGTGCCTAGGAAAAAGTAGATATAAATTGTGTTGTATGAATAATTCAGTATATTTTATTGCAGATTGTAAGCTGTCCCCCCCCCCATTACTATCTATTTTTATTTTTGATATTTCATTACCAACGCTGTTTGACCAGGCACATAAATTCTGCAAGAAATGTAAAAATGAGGTCACAAGTGGCTTTTTTAGGGTTGTGCGATGCTGAGTCTGACCTCCAAAGAGCCTGGGACTGGTGCCATCTGCAGCGTTCTTGTGTGTCGCTTTGGGTTGGTTCTTCACGACGGTGTGTGGGAGGCAGGAAGCGCAGTGAAAGCAAGTCTCATCAGTTGCCTCAAACAACAAAAAAATAAAAATAAGGAATGCGAGGAGGAAAACGGGGTCTGATTGGAAGTGAAAGAACAAAACATGCTGAACAATTGTAGGCTTAAGCATAACTGGAGAAGCAATCTCATTTTGCATGAACAGCGTGTGGCTGTGCTGGACATGTAATAGTCTGTGTTTTAGGTAGAAAGCATTCATTTTTAAGTAGTTGGGTTTGAATCCTTGTCTGATTTTGGAGTTCTGTATGCTGTGGAAGCCCACAGCTAACAGTGTAGTTGTCTAAATCAATCTTGTTTGATGGTTCTTAGAGTGCACAGTTGTCTGCAGATTCAGATGGGAATAGGGGTCAGATGTATATATGTGTGTCCGTATATATATATATGTATTTCACAATACCATATTCTGTTATACTGATACTGGAGCAGTAAATACCTGACGCCCCCATTCCTTTGGTGTGTCTATGTGCTGTAGCTGGAGAGGATGCTGGAGAACACCGCGGTCCGAGCCCAGAAGCAACTTGTCCTGCTCCATAAGGAGGATGGGCCTCTCCCTTCCCGAACTGTGGAATGGCTCAACATGCGGAGCTGGTGTTCCGCTCATCTTCATCTCCGCTGTCCGCGCAGAGTCTTTTCCAAAAGAAGCCTGCCCAAGCTGGTGAGAGATTCCTGCTTTGGTGGCTGGTCCCTTAGCGGTAGTACTTCACTTGTAATCCACATATCAAAGATAATCTGACATAATGACGCTACATGATATTCTGATGTGCAACTGACCATGACACAGTGTTCTCTTTAAATCTGTTTGGCTTCAGTTTACCATAGGAAACACAGGGATAAGGGGCTCATGTCGTATTTATGGCTGCATGCTTGGCTGATGGCAGTAAATACTATCTCCGGCTCATATTGATAGGTGTGTACAGGCAGTAGAGTCATAGACCCATAGAATGGTTTGAGTTGGGAGGAACCTTAAAGATCGCCTAGTTCCACCCCCCTGCCCTGGGCAGGGACACCTCCTGGTTGCTCCAAGCCCCGTCCAACCTGGCCTTTTTTTTCCTTGGGAGGATCCCCATGCTTGTGAAAACCACGCTAAAGGTAAAGCAGAGGCAGACTTGGGATGCTTCCCAGTAACTTCAAACCCTTGTCAAGAAAGAGAAGCCGCTCCAAAGAAAATACTGTACTACGATGAAATTCTCCCACCTACTATAAAAGCATGAGATGCATATGATCACGAGAACTGTTTGAATAGTTCATTAACCCCCTTTTCCTTTGAAGAACGGCTATCTGCTTTTTAGCAGTATGTTGTTGGCTGGTAGCGTTGACTCTAGCTCGCCTTTAGAACGACCGTCTTCTGCCTCTCTTCTGCAGATAGAGATGTACGAACGCGTATTCCAGAAACCAGCGGACCGTCACTCTGACTTTTCTCGCCTGGCCCGTGTTCTGACTGGAAACGCCATTGCGCTGGTGCTTGGGGGCGGAGGAGCGAGGTAGGTGGCTTATCCTGGGCACGCTGGTGCGTTGCTACCAGCTCCCAGAGCACCGCTGTCCCTGGGCTGCGGCAGAGTCCGCAGGGTGACTGGAGTGCTGTGAACCCAGCACCGTTCTGTAAGCGGCGTTTGGGGGAGACGTTGAGGAGTTGCTTTTGTTACCCAAACTTTACCTGCTGTGCGGATTTGTGCTGGGATTTCTGCAGAAGGAACATGTGTTTATGACCTCTTGAGACCTCTCATAAGTTGGGCTCAATACCGGGAGGTGACCAGGGCACTAAACGTGACGCTTCTTTCCTTTGTTGGCCTACACTAATGGATTATTTTTTTCCCCTATGGATTCTTATATTAGAAAATGGCTTACAATATTTCAAAGGCCCTCAAAGCTCTTCAAAGTTTGAGCAGCAAGAGGAATTATGTCCCCAAATAGGAGAATGTTCTCTGCTTTATAATCACGCCGAAGCCCGGCTACGCACACACCGCTGACAGCCTCACTTTACAGAAACATCGTCTTTTTGCAGACACGGGGGCAAGGTGTGCGCCGAACACCCGACTAGAATTCCATCTGAATTCCTAGTGAGCTTTCGCCATAAATTATTGCTGATATTTTTCTTTGGAATCTCATTTTGCTTTGAGAGTTTTGTGTTGAGACAGACACAGAATTTGGTAGCCCTTTGTCTCAGGAGAGCGCCTTCTTCGTTGCCTTCATCACTGTGTACTTGAAGCCCTTCTTGAAAACAGTGCTCTGAAATACAGCTCTCAAAAATGAAAAATATAATTTGCGCATAGTCTGTATATTTAAATCTACAGAAATATCACATTTTTGTCTTTGGGCCAGTGCGTGCTTTGGGGGAGCATTCGTTACGGTAAAGGTCAGAGCTCCGGTGTGACAGCTTGTTCTGATTAGTCACTTGATGCTGAGACAGCGCTGGGGCTGTTTCTTTGAGTGTCTGCAGAGATGCCTCTCCCCTGCTGGCTTTCACCGTTCCCTCACCTAAGGTGATTTCAGTATTTCAGTTTTGAGATGAGCACTGTCCTGTGGAGACCCGAAGTAGAGCAGAGGAGGGGAGCTTCTGCTTCACCTGGGGATCTCAGGAGGCTTCTGATTGACTGATGCAAAGCACTTGTGGTTTTTTTTGTTAAAAGCTATCTGATATCTCTGTCTCTGCTGAAGCCTGTGTCATGCTAAAATATGTGCACTTCTATATTTCTGGCAGCACATTTTGCTCATTCCCTTCCTTTCTTCCTTCTGTAAGCACTGCTGTAATTTTTGCCAAACTATTTATTTTTTGTTCTACTACTTAATTTGCAAGCTACCACCTGCTGGGTTTCAAGAGCAGAGGTAAGAAAGAGCAGGACTTCTGAGCTTCTTTGTTGGTCCTGTGTTGTCCTCCTCCGCAAATCTGAACCGCTGCACTGCTCCCGTGTCGGCTTTTAGGGTTTCCGGATGCTCACCATCCGTTCAGCAACGTGACCGCGTCCCATTAACCATTGATTTGCTCATTTCTGCACCCGTGCAATATGGAGGACTTTAAGAGGATTCAATGGCAGATAGGAGAAATAAGATAACTTCTTCTTTCTCTGAAATCCTATCTATATCATGGACTAAATTGCTTTTTCTGGGGGTCCAGGCTGGCACGCGGGTGGTGCGAGCGTTGTGTTTGCAGTGGAAAGGTACAGAATGCGATTTCTGTAGCTGAATGGTCATCTAAACTGTCGTTAGGTGAAGGATTTGGATTTCTTAAGAATTTGTTTTCGAAGTGAGAATATAATGAAGACTTTGGGGAAAGGATGAAGTTACTCTGAACTGTGTAAAAGAATGTCTCCAGAGTGGGAGACTCCTCTACCTCTCTGGGCAGCCTGTGCTGCCCTTTGGAAGGTTCAGAGGTGAAGAGAAGTTCTTCGCTCCCCGTCTCTACCGAGATGGGAACTGCAAGGGATCAGGCACTGGCTACGTAAAGTCACCCTGTGATTAAAGCCCGTTCCAGCTAAAAATATTTGGATGGGTCGCTGCACGGACGCTTGATAGTTAGCGTCACCTTTGGATAATATACTGCACAAAGTAACCTCCCACCTTGTTCTGGAAGCGTGAATCATACTGGTCGCACACCCCGGCGCGAGCTCCCGGTCGCTGGGTGCTGCCGGGGGGGTATTTCTGTTAAGGGTATTGTGTTCTGTGACTCCAGTAATAGCCATTATTTCGTTGTTATTTTGGGAATGTTTGTCTGCCTTCCCAATGACAGGCAGTTTGGGAGGTTTTACCGGAGCGGCTTCCTAGTAATTATCTTTGTGGTTTGTCATGACAAAAGGCTCGTAGGAACTAAAGGTTTTACTTTTCGTGTGAGTATAAAAATAAAACGAATCGAAGTGATACAGTTCTAAAATTACAGTGTTTCGCTTTTGTTAAGCGCTAACTTAATTTCAGTTGGAAAGATTGTGGAGTTTGAGGGAAGGAAAAGGGGATTTGCGTTTGGAAAAATAATACCTTTGCGAAGTAGTTGGACGCATAATGACACATCAAATCCTGCGACAAAGGCATAAACCCTCCCAGAAATCATTCCCGTGACCTTTAGCCGTCCCACGTACAGCCCGCCCTTTCCTGGCTTTTCTCTAGTTGTCTTAGCAAAGCTGTTTGAAAACTAAAATTTATGGGGAGTAAGTAATTAACGCAGAATTATCTGGGAATCCCTAAGGCTTTGGAAAACAAATGGGTCATGTCGTTTCAGAAGAGACTGACTTAAGCAAAATTGTGACGACAAGCTTTGTTGTTGATTATAGTGTCGTTATTCTGGGAGGGGAATTTGGTCCGACGTGCCTGTTCCACACGGGCGTAACGGGAACACACACAGACCTGTTCCCGTTTGGTTATTTTGATGGGATCTGTATTTGCAGTAACACGCGTGATACGAGTGCGTGATGCCCATAAGGTATACTTATTGAGAGGGAAAGAGCTATTGTTAAAAGAAGTTACTTGCCTTTTTTGGATGTGCCGTCCAAACGAAACGTTCATGCTGGGAATGAGCGCCCGTGGTGCCCGAGACCTTCACCAGCGGGTGCTCGTGGTGGCCGCGTGTCCTGCCCGCGCCGCGCTGTGTGGTGCATGGGGCTCTGCAGCCTTTCCCCTCTCCCCACTCCCCCTCAGACACAGCATTTACACCTTCCCTGGGGAGCTGCTCCCAAAGGGTATTTGTAGGTCAGGGCATCTTTTCTCCTTTTTCCATTTAATTTTCTCCTCAAACTTATTATTTCACCTCTGCTCTTGGTATGTCAAGTAGGGTTTTTTTTTCCACAGTGCTTTCTTGCTGACTCTAAGGGTTTGACTCAGACTCATGCCTTTTTGTTTTGGGCAGTTGCCCTGTTTCATCGATGCGTTCTTTCTACCTTTTCTTCTTCTTTTTCAGCTCTGGCCATCTGAAAAGGGAGGGTAAAAGCAGCAGCGTAGGAGAAGCAAGTTATGCCTTTCGTGTTATGGAGATATTTGTGTCTGATGAACCCACTTGTTGCCTCGTCTGTCTGTCCGTGCTCCTGAAGCCCGTGCCGTGTGCCGGGCGCTCACGCTGTGCTTTTAGAGAAGGGCAAACCTGCAGGTTCACCTACCGCCTGGTCACTCGTTGGCTGCTGCGCTGAGCCTGACTTACAGTGTGACATGGACAGGCGGAGAGTTGGGCGGAGAGGAACCTAATGAAATTCAACAAGGGCAAGTGTAGGGTACTGCATCTGGGGAGGAATAGCCCCACGCATCAGCACAGGTTGGGGGCTGACCTGCTGGAGAGCAGCTCTGTGGAAAGGGACCTGGGAGTCCTGGGGGACAACAGGATGCCCATGAGCCAGCAATGTGCCCTGGTGGCCAAGGCGGCCAATGGCATCCTGGGGGGCATCAAGCAGAGTGTGGCCAGCAGGTTGAGGGAGGTCATCCTCCCCCTCTGCTCTGCCCTGCTGAGGCCACATCTGGAGCACTGTGTCCAGTTCTGGGCTCCCCGGGTCAAGAAGGACAGAGAACTGCTGGAGAGGGTCCAAGTGGTGTCAGAGTTGGTATAAGTGCAGAGGCTGAATTTGCGGTGTTCTCGTGTAGGGAGTCAGAAATGATTAATAAAGATACCAGTATGTTGTGCAGTTTGTTTTGTTTTTCTGTCTCATTTGTTATTGTCACTTGGAGAGGATCCTTAAAATGTACAAAAATCTTGTGATCTCATCCTGGGTGAGGGCAAGCTGATTCTTAATTCTTTTTTTCCCATGATAATTGAGTATATTAGATGTTTTTTTGGGTACCCTGTTGTTTAGTTGCTTGATGCTTCCTACTTAATTGGATTTTGCCATCTTAACTCTGAGAAACTTTTGCTTCTTCATTGCATGATGCAGATCGTCAGTGTTTGGCAAGAAGATGCACTGCAGGCGACAGAAATTCGGCTTTCACCCTCTAAGAAATTCTCATCGTTTTTTTGACATAAGCTATGAAGCCGCTGTTTTCTTTCCCTTGCTTGAATTGATTATGGCAGACTTGACAAGCTGCCAAAACTAATGAACGTGCAAATACTCAGCAGCATAACACGGTAATGCCACAGTTGGACTTAGTGGGGCAATGTGCTGCTGGGAAGGGATGTTAGAAATAAAACCTCTTGTTTTGGGGGGCTGTTGGTAGCTCTACCAAAGACCGAGGACAAAGGGCAGTGCAGGAAGGACTGGTTTCCAGCACTGCTGCCATGGAGAAGAGCACTGGGAGCTGTAGCTGTGCGAGTTGTCTAACGATGGAGACCCCTTCTGGACTGTCATCTTTTGCTCCGTGGTCCACAAAAGCAGAGAGAAGCATGTCTGCTCCCTAAAAATAGGGAAAACTGCCCAGAAAACATCTAAGCTTAGTGAGTTTTCTGGGGCATGATAAAAGTGCAGTCTCCTAGGCAAAGACTGGGGTTTGGATGCCGTAGGGTGGAGCAGGCTGGCTGGTGGGGCAGTGGTGGAGCTGACAGCCCATACCCCAGCCTTCAACGGGTGACGAAACATCTGAGGAACAAAAAGCTGGAATTTGAGGTGGAACCGATGTTCCAACGACAAAGTGCTGTCCTTGGGATGGACGGTTTGCTCACGGGATGCAGATGCTGCAGCATTGTCTGCGGCGCAGGTGATAGCGGCGGCGTGGTTACGAAACCCTGATGTTCAGCTGTGGGCAATAACAGGAGCTCCTGGGGAGACTGCGTGAAGTTTTATGGTGCAGGTGCTTCACATTCAGTTCCAGCAGTTAAGGAAGATTAATTATTATTCCTCAGCTAAGATGGATAATCAACAATATGAGACTTTTTACTCCGATCAGTGGGAGAAGTGTGCATGTGGATCTTGTCCTAAAACCACCACTGCAGAGCTGCAGTGCTTGAAACGGAGGCGGTGGGCTCATAGGATCAATTGCTGTGCCTCAAATACAGGGTAGGAACTGGAAGCATGAAGAGAGTTGCTTTTTTTAAACTCTCAGACTGGACCACAAGCCCCCAGAGGATGTGCTGTTGCAAGAATGGGGGGGGGGAGCGGTAGGGAGCGAGGGAAGGAATTTGGTGCCTGAATTCAGAAGGTGCCTCCGGAGACGTGCGCTGAAAATCCTCTCGTAAAGGACACAGAGTGGCGGTTTTCCCTATGGCATCCTAAACATACTCAATATAGAGATTACAGAAGGGATGAAGGAAAATCCCATGGGAATTTCCTGGACTCTTGGCGTTCCTCACATGAGCCGGAACACAGTAAATGTTTTCCAGCTCCTTTGCTCTGTTCAGAACTTCACAGAGACTGAGTCTGATGAGGGGCACACCGAGGTATGGGGATAGGGATCTACAGAGCCCAAACGTGCTGGTCTTACCAGTTCCTTGTGCTGGAGAATAAAAAGTGCTGCTCATCTCGAGAACTTGCTTAATAATGTCGTCTTCATGCTTCCATTCCTATCTATATTCTTTGTAGTCTCTTTACCCTTTCTCCACCCGGCCGTGTCTCTGTTGGCCTGTAAGTCTCTCTTTGCCCGTGCTGACACATCCAAATCCGAAGATTACCCAGTTCCTTTGCACCCTTTTCCTTCCACTCTCATTCCTGCTTGTTGTCTTTACATCTGCCCTTTGGTTCCTTTCCCCGTCTTTGCTTTCAAGTCCTCTCTCAAAGGACCTATTGCAAAAAACGTAGTTTGCCAACTGCTTCTGCCAAAGGGGCAACATCCTTATTTGTCAACAGAACTGCACTTGGCTTTGAAATAATTCTCAGGTCATGCAGCGAGCTTCAGGACCGCACTGATTTTGCAAATAGATTATTGATAGCGATGTTTAAGGTTGCTCTCAGTGGTTTATAATGGGGTACAGGTATCCCCTTCATTTGTTACCTCTGTCTCACAGTGCTTAAAATTCACCGTAAACAGAGGACTGACAGTTTGAAAAATGTGTAAAAATCAGATTCTGATTCTTTGAAGTATTCAAAAAAAGTCATCTGATAAAACAATTGTTCCAAAGTAAATTTTGAAACAAAATTCTTGCTAAAACCATTGTTGTTAACTCTGACCTTGGCTAGGATCGTTCTGAAGAGCAAGAGGAGCCTCTCCGAGGTGCTCGTGGTGTCCTGAGTCACTGCAGCCATTGGGGGCTGACGCACGGAAGTGACGAGTGGGCAGTCGGGAGTTCACTTCGCTGCTCTTCAGCTCCTGACATGGCGTGGGCTTGAGCAAATGGCTTAAACGCTTATACCTTGCTTTCTCCTTTCGTAAAACGAGGCGTTTCCCGTCTCAGCTTTGGCGTGGGTGCAGGTCAGCCTTTATGAATTGCTCTGAAGCGCTTACATAGAAGCGAAGTAATAAACCATTACCACTAAGAATTGTTTGGGGTTTTAGGAGGGTATTGTTCCATCTAAATGTATATGGATTTATGCTCTTGTCTCAGGGGTTGGACATGTCTGGGGAATTTGCTTGAGTCCAGCCCAATTATGATAAAATTCACTCTTTGTTCCAGCTTGCAGTGCCTGAGGAATAACCGGGCTGCTGGTGGCCCTGTTTGCACTCTCTGGATGCGGTGCCAGACATGGTCAACGTGTTTGCAGGGGCTGCGGAGGTTTGAGAGTGTCCTTGCCCATTCCGGGCAGCAAAGAGCCCCCGCAAGCAAAGCCTGTAGTCCCTGCCCAGTTCTGGGCAGCACCAGCTCTGGTGTCCTCTCCTGCCATGCAGAGATGCGGGAGGAGAGGGGCTCTGATGGACACCAACAGGTCCCTGAGTAGCTGCCTCTGAAACAGAGCGTGTGGCACGTGCCAGGTCCTGCTCAGCTGCGGGGGGTGCGTTTGCTTTCCTGATGTCGTGGAAAAGTTAATGGCTGGATGTGGTGATGCGTGATCTTCTAGAGCTCATGTGGGTCCAGCACTGGCCTTGGGTGGCCCTGGTGGTGTGGCGAGCAGTGGTCAGCAGTGCTGGGCTCTGCTTGGGTTTGGCCAAGAGACATGTCCCCAGCTTGGTGTCTGGTGGTCCCATACGGAGCCACTCTGGGTCCTTCTGCACTCACTCCGCACCATTTCCTAATTCCTACTTATGCAAGATAAGAGTGAGGATTTTTTTGCAGTTCCTGTTTTTTCTTTTTCTCTCCTCCTGACAAGGTTGGGCAGCATCCATGAAATTCGTGTTTCACCTCTGATTGCTTGCTCAAGGTTCTGAGATGGCACATGGGAACTCTGCTTTCCTTTTCTACAGCAAGGCAGGTCTTGAAGAATATGCCCTGTAAAAGGGATCCCATTCCTCATCTTGATATTGCTGCAAAGGGTTTCAGGAGATGGAACTGAAATATGAAAGAGACTTGAAAAGTGCTTCTTCCCTTCTTTTAAACGGAAGAATGAAGCTTACCGTCCAGCATCTGCAGCCTGTCAGTGGCGAACAGCAGCTGATGAAGCAAGATTTCTGCAGTGTGGCAGTACCGAAATGATGTGAAAGAGACTGAATCTGCTTTGTGTCATGAAAAAAACCCCACCTGAATACTTGAAATCTCCTTCCTCCAATTCCCTTTCTTCAGAGCAATCCCTTTGTACCCCAGGCCAAATCTGTCGCTTGACATTTGGAAGGGCAGAAGGTTGGCAGCCCCGAGGTTAATCCTCGTGACCTCTGCCTTCGTCAGCCTGCGGTCTTCACCCTCCTTCACGCGCGGTTAGCTTGCTGCTGGGGTAGATGTGTTTCAGAGGAAGGGAAGCTATTTGGTGACCTGCAATATGTTTTGTGTCTGTAGGCAGAGATCTGTGTCTCAGCGCACGGTGCAGTTGTGATTCTTCTCTTTTATATCCCTTTTAGAAGCTCAGATTGATGCATGGGGGCTTCAGAGCTTGTAATTAGTCATACAGGTGTGTGAGGAGTGGTTGTGCTCGTCGGGAGTAGAGCATCCATTGCCACGTGCCGATAGACCAAACCGAAATGTGAATTCCAGTGTCAGCCACGCAGTTGGGCTCCGGGATTCCCTCTGTCTTTCAAAAAGCAGATTTGATTTCAGGGCAATATCCAGGAGCTAAAATAACAAAGAAGAATCTGAACTCTGTATCCTTAAAGATAAAATTACGCCTTCGGCTCTGTGTTTTACTTTTGGTGCTGTTTTGTAGAGGCTGAAGGAGAATGGTAAGGAATGAGGGCTTTTCCTTGGAAAAGACGATGATAACTTATGTTTAGATACCTAATTTGAGTCTTATCCAGGTCAGCCCTGGAGTATATCGTTTGAACAAACAAAACCCAAGTCCTAAAAATAAAATGGTGAGTTCGGAGTATTTGCTTTTGTTGAGACGACCTCATGAGACACAGCTCTGAACTCCTACCGAAGGCTGCAGACTTTCTGTTTGCAAATGGTTGGTAAGAGACCGCAGCGTAATTGCTCCTCAGAGGCTTCGCTTTGATCTCTTCAGGGACGGACCATCTTGTGCATGGCCAGAGAGCTCAGCCATACCGATCGTGTTTATGCATCAGTTCAAAATTCTGTCTCAAAGTGCGGTTGTCTTAAACACGGACGGAGCTGCGTGGCCGTTATCAGATCTGGAGGCTAATTGCTCGGTGGGTTGTGTAATAGTTGGGTCATCACATGCACATAAGAGCCACGTTCGTATGGCTTGGCACCCACGGAATGCTTAACGATCTGATGTTTCTTTTTCCCATCTGTAGCACCTATGTAATTGCTCATTTGCTCCCATTTGCCACGGAGGTTGAAGTTTTTAATGGCTGCTATTAAATCCTCCAAGCAGCGGGAGCTTGGGAGCCATCTACTTCAAAGTTATGGCTTTAAAAAAATAAAAATTGATTGCAGGTGGTTTATTTGGACTGTCCTGTCCTAATCTCCAGTCTTCAACCCACCAAACTCATTTAGTCACAGCAGTACTTTGATATACAGACGAAATTAAACAAGGAGGTGGTGGCGTTGTGATTTAACTCGTTACTGGCTTTGCACCTCTTTTCATCAGCTGGAAAAAAATCTGTACGTGGTGTTAGAGAGCTGCAAGTTTGAGGGAATGCTTTCCGTGTAGCAGTCGTAATGCTCTGCTGGCAAGTCCACCCGCTTTCAGGAAGATGGCAAAGCTCTTGCGCTGTTGTGATTTTTAGGAATCTCTGCCTAACCTTATCTGGGCAATGAGCTTTCCCGTTAAGAAAAAAGGAGATTGGAGAAGTTGTGAGTAAAACCACAGTGATATCCTTTAAAGAGGAGTGCTTCTGGCTTTTATTTCTGCAGCTTTCAGACTTTGTGCTCAAGAAGGGTCCTTCTAAGACTTTCCACAGTTCACTCTCAAAGGGGTGGGGGAAGGAGGGAGGATATATTTGTTTTTCAAAAAAATTATCTTTCTTTGCAAATAAGGGAATTGTTTCTTGGCTCAGCGTAAGAGGCAGGATCTTGTTTGTCTCCCCCAGGCCGGGAGGGTCGGGGGGTGCCATTTGCCACCCCAGCCTCTCTCCCCTCCTTCCCCCCCCCTGCACACACCTACCGGGGCGTGCTGCTGGCGTGTGGGGGCGCAAAAGGCTGAGGGGAGACCTTATTATGGTGTACAAGTATCTCAAGGGTGGGTTGAAGGAGGATGGAGCCAGACTCTTTTCAGCGGTTCCCAGTGACAGGACGAGGGGCAACGGGCACAAGTTGGAACATAGGAAGTACAAGTTCAAGCACAAGGAGAAACTCCTTTGCGGTTGGGGTGGCAGAGCAGTGGCACAGGCCGCCCAGGGGGGTGGGGGAGTGCCCTTCTCTGGAGATGTTCAAGCCCCGCCTGGATGCAGTCCTGAGTGCTGTGCTCTGGGCAGTCCTGCTTTGGCAGGGGAGTGGGACTGGGTGATCTCTGGAGGTCCCTTCCAACTCTGAAGATTCCGTGATTCCGTGATATTGATATGTTAAACGTGGCTTGTGGAGGAAATATTGGTGCACAGTCTCAGTTTTTGTACTAATTGTATTTTCTTCAGCCCCCTGACCCGAGCGCGGAGGGCAGCCTCTATCCCTGCCGGCACCTCAACCTGAACTGTCCTGCTGCGATTGCTCGCTCCTTCCTGAGGGCCGTATCCACCCGGAGCTGCGGCAGCGTGTGTGGAGCAGACACATGCGCGTCTCGCAGAAGAATTTTTCTTTTATCAGTTGTGCTCTGGCCTTTGCGCATTCGTCGCGTGCCAGTGGCATTTCCCTGGGGATGGAAGCGAGGGCTTCTTTCGGAGCAGGAATTTTCCTGCGAGACCTTCTGGCAGAGGGTCTGTGCTCTCCGCTTCTGTGCCGGGCTATTTCCAGGAAGCGTGTCTTCAAGCCCGTAACTCCTCTCCCCCCTTCCCGGTCACTTATTTGTGATTATTTGTGCAAAGAAAAGATGGTGCTTGAAATTTAGGAAGCACAGTGCTGCTTTTGGAGGCTTTTTAAGCATCTTGCAAGCACGAGCGTGGCGAGTAGTGCAGTAAGTGGCACCGCGGGACAGCCCGTGACGTGCCTGGCTCGGGTCAGGTTGGGAGGCAATGGCAGGGCAGAAAATGGAGCGCGGCTCTTATTTCCAGTTCTTCCTCAAACTGGTTGGTGCTGTTTCAGCTCTCTCTGCAAAGGGCACTAATTAATCACGCCTGTCCTGGGGGCGGATGTGTGATGGAAAAGAGTTTTTGTTAATACGTAGACTCTGCACTTCTTGGGCAAATCTTTAGGTTCTGGTGCAAATTATTTAAATAGTATCTTCGAGGTCATTTGTCCTTGGTGGCCGGAGTCCCTGTCCCTGTCCTGGGGACAGGCGTTAATCCTGGCAGGGAAAACACTCCATCCAGCGGCACCGTGAGGCGGCTTTGAGGCAGAGGACAGCTGCCTGTGCAGCTCCAGCAGCGCACTGTGCATCCCCTGTCGGAGATGCTCCTTCCTCATGTCTAAATGGCCTCCCCTCTTCCTCCTTTCACAGCGTCACAGACTGGTGAGGGTTGGAAGGGCCCTCTGGAGCTCCCCCAGGGCCACCCCCTGCCAGAGCAGGGGCACCTCCAGCAGTGGCACAGGACGGCGTCCAGGCGGGTTTGGAATGGCTCCAGAGGGGGAGACTCCCCCACCTCTCTGGGCAGCCTGTGCCAGTGCTCTGCCACCCACACAGGAGAGAAGGCCCTCCTCAGGTTGAGGTGGAACTTCCTATGCTCAAGTTTGTGCCCGTTCCCTCTTGTCCTGTCACTGGGCACCACTGGAAAAAGCCTGTTCCCATCCCCCTGGCACCCTCCCTTTAAGGACTGATAAGCATTGATAAGATCCCCCCTCAGCCTTCTCTTTTCCAGACTAAAGAACCCCAAGTCCCTCAGCCTTTCCTCATCAGAGAGATGCTTTCCTCCAGATTAAGTGATGTTCACCCTGTGTCAGCCAGGTCACTGGAGACTTTTCCCCATCCCTTCCTCCACTCCACGTGAGTGCTACAGCACTGATGTGTACATACAGCACTGCCACAAGCGATTGTCCTTTGTACTCCACTTGCATTTTCACGTTGCCCTAAAATGGGACAGATCCCCTGTGAAATTGTGCCTGGTGTTACAAGTAGTGCATGATAGGACAAGGGGGGAATGGCTTCAAACTGGAAGAGGGGAGATTTAGATTAGATGTTAGCAAGAATTGTTCCATTGTGAGGGTGGTGAGCCCCTGGCGCAGGTTGCCCCGAGAAGCTGTGGCTGCCCCATCCCTGGAGGTGTTCAAGGCCAGGTTGGACGGGGCTTGGGGCAACCTGGGCTGGTGGGAGGTGTGCCTGCCCAGGGCAGGGGGGTGGGACTGGATGATCTTCAAGGTCCCTTCCAACCTAAACCATTCTATGATTCTATGATCCTTGGGTTGTTTTTTGTCTGCGCTAGTGCTCTGACTGTTAACAGCGAGGTAGCTCCTGGCTTCGGTTTCTTTTCTTCTTCAGTTGTAGTACGAGAGCTGCCCACACCGGCTATCGGCGATGCACCGGCAGGTTGTCAGCGCTGCCTGATGCGTGCTGCCTGGCAAAGCGCCGGCTCCGGCACACGGCTTCCCTTGGCAGCGCGCCCGTGTTTGCGTACGCCGGGAGCTGCGAAGAAGTGGCCAAGAGAGAACCAACAGCGAGGAGCTGTTGAAAAGTTTCTTGTAGTGGCATTGCTGGGGTGACGGTGGTCTGAGGCTGTAGGGAGGGGAAAAGACACGTAGGAAGAAATAATATCTTTTAGGAGGCCGAGTGGTGCATGGAGAAATTAGGCAGGCTCAGGCATGTTTGCCTTTCCTCGGGATTTTAGTTTGCATGAATGGATTCAACCGCAAAGCTGTTGAGGATGCTGGAAGTAGAAGAATCGGCTTTGTAGTTGTGTGTAAGCAGAACGTAACTTCGCCTGGCAGTCAATGGGAGGTCCCTTTCGGAGCAAGAAAAGCACTTTGATTCCCATCTTGCAGGTCAGGGCTTTGAAATCGATGCGTCTGTTGGAGGTACGCGGCTGTTACACACTTCGCTGGATATTGGCGGGGACTGTGCCGATGCGCGACGCGGCGGTGACGGCTTGCCGATAGAAGTAATAATAACCTTTTGTTATTCATCCAAGGGCATCCTACAGCAAAGTAGAAACAAACCTGAGTGATCACGTCAGATTCCTTGTATTGTATGGATGCACGAACACGTGAATGAGGAGATCCGGCTGTGGAAGAGGTGGAAGGGGGACAGTCCATTGTGGAGCTACTCCCGGCCAGTTTGCAGGTGCCCTCCAAGCAGGAGGTGCTTCACCGTACTTGACATGTCTTAACAAATCCACACGATGTAGGCTTTCTCCAGAGAGCAGGTTGGACAGTGTAAGGTGTGTTCCTCGGCGAAACATCAGCGTCAGCTCATGACTTACACGCAGGGATAAGTCAACAGTAAGTGCCGGGCACAAGAGGCAAAAATAGCTGCCATCTAAAAGCCTAAAACCAATGGGCTCCTCTGGCAGGGGTGAAAGTAGAATTATTTTAACTTTGCACATCTTATGAGAAGAAGCAATAGCAAGGCAGGGGAAGGAGAATCCGGAGAGGAAAGCGAAACGAGCCGTTTTCCGCTCTTGGATTACACCAGCGCAGATCTGTCATTGAAGTCATTTGCAGCCGTATAACCGAGAACCTGTCTCGGAGCGTTTCAGCAGCTGGAGGGGATTTATTTAGATGGAAAGAATGTGTTCGGCATAGCTTGGCCAAATGACACCTACGGTGGACTTGGCAGCTGTTAGCAAGTATTTATAGGATGTAAACAGCAAGGGGAAAGAGGACGGAAATAGAGCAAACCAGGGGGGGAACAGAAAAATGGGATGAACATGGGAAAAGGAGGACTTTACAGCTGTACGGGTCAGACGGCAAAGCATCCATCCAGGTAAACTGAACTAACTGACTTGATATCAGTTGGACAAAGCATTTGAAACTGAAGGTCGTAATTTTGTCCTGATCAGAGGGCAATCAGCCTCTGCTGCGACTTCCTCCGTTTCTGTGACGGTCCTGTAGCACAGAGAGGGATCTCCCTCCCGTCAGGGGATCGCTGTTTATGAGGTCAGATCATCAGGAATAGTGTCACCAGCAGGGCTGGAGAAGGGATTGTCCCACTGTACCCACCACTGGTGAGGCCACACCTTGAGTACTGTGTTCAATTTTGGGTGCTGCAGCACAAGAAGGACATTGAGGTGCTGGAGAGGGTCCAGAGAAGGGCAACGAAGCTGGTGAGGGGTCTGGAGAATAAGGCTTATGAGGAGTAGCTGAGGGACTTGGGGTTGTTTAGCCTGGAGAAAAGGAGGCTGAGGGGAGACCTTCTCGCTCTCTACAGCTCCCTCAAAGGAGGTTGGAGCGAGGTGAGCGTTGGTCTCTTCTCACAAGTTACAACCGATAGGACAAGAGGAAATGGCCTCAAGTTGTGCCGGAGGAGGTTTAGGTTAGACATTAGGAAAAACTTCTCCACTGAAAGGGTTATCAAAGACTGGCACAGGCTGCCCAGGGAAGGGGTTGAATTGCCATCCCTCAGTGTATTTAAAAGCCGTCTAGATATGGTGCTCAGGGACGTGGTTTAGAAGTGGGACTGGTAGAGGTAGATAACAGTTGGACCTGATGATCTTAAAGGTCTTTTCCAGCCATAACAATTCTATGACCAAATGTTCCACCTCTGCTCTCACTCCTGATGGGAGGTAGTAGTGATTGATTCCGAAACAAGTATTTGCAACAATTAGCAGCTTCTGAGCTTGCTGAACCTCCATGTTTCCTGTTTGGTAGCCCCTGCCAGCCTGGTGCCTTCGATTCATCCACTCCACAGTTAAATCCTTTTGGGATTTAACCTCTTCAGCGTGTGGTAACAGTGGGTTCCCCAATTTGTGTGTTACGTACACGTGTCTGTGTGTAAATTCTTTCTTCTAAATTAAACTTTCCTCCTGGTGATTTAGCTGGCCGTGTACGTCTCCTGTCAGTCGCGATCTTCCCCAGTTGGAGATTTGAGACTAGTTTCTTCTCAGGTGAAGTCCTTTCCATTTATAGTCTTTTTTGCTTCTCTCTGTCGTTCTCTAGTTCTGCTATTTATCTATTTATTTATTTTTAGTGAGAAGTCTGAGCTTGCTTGTGGTTTCCAAAATGCTGCTGCATCCTGGATGTATGTTCTTATGTCTTCTGTTTTATTTTGGTTTCTTTGGTTTGCCTGTTGAATTTCCACTGAACACGAGGGTAAGGTTTTTCAGAACATAGCCGCCGTGGTTCCAAAAGCTGTGTGTGTGAGCGGAGGTGGCTGAGAGCTCATCGCTGCAGGGGCATTGCTGCTTCTGGTTTTCTCGTGTCCCATCAGCACGGACCTTCAGCTGTCGTTTATCACTTGATTCCATCATTGCTCTGAGTTCCTTCTGCGCCTCTTGAAATCAAGGAAGACATTTGCTATCCTGAAGGAATTTGTATCCTCCGCAAATGTTGCCTCCTCGTCTGCCCCGTTCCTGGGTCTCTGTGCTCAGTGAAACTCCTGCTTCTCATCACTGCTTGTCATCTCTTGTTCTTGTTTTCCACCTTCATTATTAATCCGTGTGGTGACCCATCCCCTGATCCCAGGCTGGCGGAGTTCCTTTGAAGAATCTCTGGAAGAGACTCTTGTGGAAAGGTCTCTGAAATCCGGCCGTTCTCGGCTGCTTTGGAAGAACACCAGTAGGTTTTCTGATGCATTTCTGCCTTAAAGCCATGTTGACTTTCCCCTCGCACGTCCACTGGGTCGATTCCTGGCTGTTGTTTTCCCGTCGCTGCCTTCCACGCTGAGGTCAGGCGGGGTGGTCTGTGCTTCCTGGGATCCTCGGGGAGTCGGAACATTTCTGCATTCATGATGTTTGTTTCTGGCATGAACAAGCGTTCAGTGAGAGATTGGCAGTTCAGATAGTTCCCTTAGATGGTGGCGTTCATGTCTTTATGCTCTTTCAACGGCTGTTTGTCTAATGTCTTTTTTTTTTTTTCTTTTCTTGGCACAGGGGATGCTCCCAAGTGGGAGTTATCAGAGCGCTGATTGAAGCTGGCATCCCCGTAGATATGATCGGAGGAACGTCTATCGGTGCTTTTATGAGTGCCTTGTACGCCGAAGAACGCAGCTACAATCAGATGAGGATCAAAGCTAGGCAGTGGGCCATGGTGAGCATGGGAAATGGTGCGCTTCTCTCCGCAGATGGGGTGCGAGAGCGGCATGGCTCATTGCATCAAGAAGAGCATGGCCAGCAGGGCGAGGGAGGTCATCCTTCCCCTCTGCTCTGCCCTGCTGAGGCCACATCTGGAGCACTGTGTCCAGTTCGGGGCTCCCCGGGTCAAGAAGGACAGGGAACTGCTGGAGAGGGTCCAGCAAAGGGCTACAAAGATGATGAGGGGACTGGAGCATCTCTCTGATGAGGAAAGGCTGAGGGACTTGGGGCTTTTTAGTCTGGAGAAGACTGAGGGGGGGATCTTATCAATGCTTATCAATGCTTAAAGGGAGGGTGCCAGGGGGATGGGAACAGGCTTTTTCCAGTGGTGCCCAGTGACAGGACAAGAGGGAACGGGCACAAACGTGACCATAGGAAGTTCCATCTCAACCTGAGGAGGGCCTTCTCTCCTGTGCGGGTGGCAGAGCACTGGCACAGGCTGCCCAGAGAGGTGGGGGAGTCTCCCACTCTGGAGCCATTCCAAACCCGCCTGGACGCCGTCCTGTGCCACTGCTGGAGGTGCCCCTGCTCTGGCAGGGGGTGGCACTGGGGGAGCTCCAGAGGGCCCTTCCAACCCTCACCAGTCTGTGATATGGTGAGCCTCAGCAGGCAGCGGCGCACCAGCTGTGTGCGCACCAGCAGCCATCTGAGGGGACCGCCGCCATCTGCGCTTCAGTGTCCGCACGGCGAAAAGGTCCCAGTCTGGCCCTGAGGTAGAGAGCGGGGAGAGCTGTCACAGGCACACTGTCAGGTGACGCTGGCGCCCGAGGAGGCAGGAGTCAAACGCTTGCCTTTGCTCTGCACAAATTCTGGTCACACTAAACGTAGAGTGATGTTGTTTAAGTGTGTTAGCCTGTGTTTATCTTTGTTTTATCTCCTCTTTTTCTGTGCTGGAACCTGTTTCCTTTCCAACTCTCAACAAATGTGTTTCTCTTTTGTGTAATTTTCTCTCTTTCGTTCTCACATGCTGTCATTTTTCAGTGGAACTGATTGACAGAGGTAATCCTTCTCTAAACTAAATACAAAATGTGTAATTCACGGTGGAGCCTGAGAACTCCAGAGTGGTGGTACTCTGGTTCAGGAGAAATTTTAAAGTTTAAATATGTATAAATACACAAGAATGTATTTTCATAGTTAACCAAGTTTTGGGAAGGTTGTTTTAAGTAGTGACTTCTGTGGCTTAATTTATCTATTGATAAGATGTTGGGGAAAACCTGTACTAGCACCAGATTACACTGGTTCAGATTGACTAAAGGAGAAGGTGAGCGTTATTTCTGAAGTTTGCAAGTTACACCTTTGCACAGTCCATATGAAAACCACATTTCGATGTTGGCTTTCTTAGCGAAAGGGAAGCAACGCGGGGAACTTTGTAAATTAGATTAAGGTCTAGGTCTGCTTAGATCTTGAGGTTTAGGGGGAAATAGGAACCCATAGTTGGCACGTGAGTCCTGCGTGCCTTTCCCAACTGCCTTCTAACCTTCTAACATGGCTTTGAGACGGAATCTGCTGTATCTTGGTGAGACACCACTGACTTCGCAGGCTGCATAGTCTGGGGTGTTAAAACGTGTATTGAGGCCCCGAAATGTTAGTGCTCTCCTGGTGCACAGAGGACCGTGGGACTCTGTTTCCCCTCCCTGGCGCTGGTTGCTGGAAGAATGTTGCTTACAAGTATCTAAAGGGTGGGTTGAAGGAGGATGGAGCCAGACTCTTTTCAGCGGTTCCCAGTGACAGGACGAGGGGCAACGGGCACAAGTTGGAACATAGGAAGTTCCGTTCCAATACACGGAGAAACTCCTTTGCGGTTGGGGTGGCAGAGCAGTGGCACAGGCTGCCCAGGGGGGTGGGGGAGTGCCCTTCTCTGGAGGTTTTCAAGACCCTCCTGGATGCAGTCCTGAGTGCTGTGCTCTGGGCAATCCTGCTTTGGCAGGGGAGTGGGGCTGGGTGATCTCTAGAGGTCCCTTCCTACTCTGAAAATTCCCTGATTCCGTGAACGTGGATTTTGGGCTTTATATTTAAGAACTGCCTGTGCCCAGCTGGGTTGGGAAGCACCCGAGATGTAAACCCTTTATGATACAGAGCAGTTCGCTGGAATCGCAGAGGTGGCGAAGGCTTGAGATTAAAGACATAAACCCAACTGTACTGAATGGTATCAGACATCCATTTAACCTTGCGCTCTTTATTTCCCACACTGGTCGCTACCAAACGCTCCCAGGACAGCACCTGCGCAGGGCGAGCGCGTGGCGGTACCTCCCTGCGGTGGTTTCCCACCCTCCGGCCGGCCGTGGCTCACCGCCCACTCTCCCCTGCTCTCGGTTGGACTGGAGCGATGGGATCTTCCTCCCTGCCTTTCTCCAGAGGATTATCTCCTCTGGTTTGTTAACTTGTCGGAGCTCTTCCGCTCAGGGCTGTGCTCCCATCGTAGCCGGCTTCGCCTCCAGTGTTGCACCTCTTGAGCTGGTCGGCCTAATCTGGAATCACGCTCGCTTTTACCAGGAATAGTTAAAGATGAAATGAAGAAATTAGATCTATTGATTAACTTTTGAACACAAATTGCAAAGCTCAGAGAACGTTTCACAGAGGAATAGGCTGTTTCAGGTGTTGGTACCTTGAAATCTGCAAATAAGTAGCTGGAGGAGAGGTTAATGACCTCTGTTAGAGCAAACGTTTCATCTTACTAATGAAGAATGGATTTTCTTGAGGTTTTTCATGAGCGTTCTGACAAGCTTGCCAGGACCACATCCAAACCAGAAATTGTTCAAGGGTTTGAGAATGAAAAAAAGAAAAGACCGCTCTGTGTGAAGCCCTTTTCACTGTTAACAGCACCATCCGGCAAAAGGGCGGCATTGTAAATTGAAGCAAACTATGAAAACCCTCTTTCCCAACTTCAGATCACAGCTAATGTACAAAGTAGCTCGAGGGATTATAAATCTTTTTAACAGTGGCTCTTCTGAGTTATTTTCTCTTGTATTGTGTTGCAGCAACCGTAGACTGAGCGAGGAGAGGGGCTCCTTTCACTGAGCCGTGTCTGTAACAGCGCGGAGGTTTGTTGGGGATTCGTAGAAGATCCACCTGAAGGGACGGGGTGTGAGCGAGAGGGCAAATCCAGCAGATAAGCCCCAAATTCCCGGTGTCCAAAAGCTGCAGGGCTGTTCCTGCTGTGCTCCGGGGCCGCAGCGCTGCCGGCGAGGAGCACCGCCGCGGGAGGCGGCTGCTGTGGGAGGGATGCTCGGGGCCGCGTCCCGCGTTAAGCCGACGTTAGTCGTAAAGGCCTGAGCGCTGCCTGCGCCGGAAGGTGCCGGTTCTGCTCCTCTAAAGCCGGTGAGCTCCTGCTGGTGAAGGTTATTGCTGAGCGCTCTTTGTGCAGAACCTTGCGGTCTGGCTTTTTTAGCCTCTGGGGGTCTTTGAAATGTCTTTGTGGTGATGGATTAGATAACGCTGGTATTTATTTTTTTTTTAATTTATTTTTTTTTAATCCATCAAAACAAATGCTGGTTTTGTCCTGCAGTTATTTCTCTTTTTTGGTATTTTTAGAAGTTGGCGTATCGCTAGTTGTACACTTGGGACTGGGAGAAGGGATGTTTTTAATGGGTGGTTTTCTGCACCTAATGAAGCAGCAAAGAAATAAATGACTCTTTTTGTCAAAATACAGAGGGGCATGAAAATTACCAGTGAGGCTAGTTACTGAGTAGTGCCTCTGTGCCTTCTGCACCTCCTAACCAGCAAAACAAACAAACCAAAGCTTTCCTGTTTCCAGATTGTTGGGTTTTCTTGGTTTTTTAATTGGAGAATTAATATTTCAAAGTATAAATATTTCACAAAGAATGGAATATTCTGCGGTTGAAGGGAATGTGTAGCTAAAAAGCTTCCCGTAATGAGAATTGAGAATTGCTGGGTAGGACGCTGCAGTCGTCTGCTGGCTGTGATTGTGTGACAGCTACAACAAACGGGGGGTTCCGAGGCTGCAGTCATGAGGTTCTGCCTCTCCCTAATGCAGGTTTAATGAGCTGATTTGGCCAAAAATTCATCACTTTTCTTTTCTCTTCTTTTTTTCTCCCCCTTTGTCGTGCTCGCTTCTGGCCCGCTCAGCTCCCGGAGCTGCCGGCTGCCAAGGCGGCCGTGCTGGCCTGGGGCAGAACCATCAGCCCCAGTTTGGGCCAGATGAAGCTGCTGTCGGACTGGATCCCGATACTCTTCTTGATCCGTTCCATCTGTTGTTTTGAGGAGGGAAAAAAGCTGTTCTGTGCCGTAGCGGAGTGATGCCCGCGTGGGATGGGGGGAGCGCTGCGGAGGAGGAGCACGGTGGCACCATGCACCCCACTGCTGCAGGAGGGCCGGTGGGGAGGGGTGGGCTGCCCACGCGCTGGGGACCATCGTGGAAGTCGGAGGGAGAGCATCCTCTGCAGGTGCAGTGTTTTGTAAATCACTTTGCGTCCTACGCTGTTTTCTCTCGCTGGTGCCACATCTTCCTGTACAACAGCAGCTCCAAGGACACATCCCTGCAAACGCACGCAGAGTCCGAGCTGAGTCGGCAAACGTTGCCGAACTGGATTGGTGTGAAGAGCCGCAGGATATTATGGGAGAGGTACCTCCTGAGCGGAGGAGATCAGCAAAATAAACTGGTCCCAGTCCCCCAGGCGAAGGCAGTCTTGGTCACTGTGCCTTAGCGCTGGCTCAGGCACGGCAAAAGGTAATAAATATGAGCTAAAGCAGCTTTAAAGTGCACAGCAAATCCTAAATAAATAAGAGGTTTGTTACTGATTGCACGTAAATGAACGTGCGTGTGTCGTCTGTTAAACTGGGTCGCAGAGCTGCAGCAGAGGAGCTGCTCCGGGACGGCGTTGGCCCACCGCGGCGCGCTCTGCTGCGCTCTGATGCCACTCCGTTGCGTCTTTAGCGCTTTATCAGTCACTTCGGAAGGGTTTCTTCACTGGGTTTCTCTGCTCGCAAGAATTAGAACCGGGCAGGTTGCTTTTCCCTTGTGAGCCAGCCAAAGTGTTCCCTCTGGCTGCCTTTCCGATGGAATTCTGTATTTGGGATTGTTAGCAACAGAAGACAAAAATATACCAGGTGTGGTTTTGTTACATCTTAAAAAATTGTTATATCAAGAGGTACAGGAAAAATCTATTTTCATTTAGTGATAAGGCCCGATGGTTCATATTTACCACTTCAATTGTATTATTTGGGGTGTTGAAGTTAACCCTCCATCAAGCATTATAATGGGGGAGATTCAGATAAAAGGTTGCACGCAAAATCCAGACATGCCTCTTGCTCTGAAATACCCGGTTAAGGCACCAAACCATCCTATTTCTGCCCTGGGGCAACCGCCTCAGCTAATGACCATGCAGATGGCACGTGAACATTACGGGATCAGGACATCTGAATCTGATTCTAAACATCCATTTACTTCCCTGGCGCCTCTCCGTCACCACACTCCCAGACATCTGCGCTTTCTTATATGGACTATTTTTAATTTTCTTCAACTCTCAGATTTCTTAATAGTTTACCTTTAAATCTGAACTTCCGTGATCTGTAATTCCCACCTTTGGGATGGATGTACCCCTGTAGTGCCGTTTGTCCGAAACTCTTGGCCCGAGTTATGTTTTTATTTTGCCTTTAACATCTTTTTCTTTGTGAATTCCTTTGCTCGTTTCATTGAAACGAGAACACTGTCGAGGCACTAAAGGAGATTCTGGATGCTCTCTCTAGTAGTTTAAAAAAGATTTAATCTCTTCTGTTTTAAATTTTTGTTCTTGCAACAAGTTTTCTCATACACTTGTTTTGTTTTGTTTTGGTTTTTTTTATGCTCAGGAACATTGAAAAGTCTTGGGATTATCCTGGTTTTTCACAACCGTTCTGCATCTAAGACCAAAATAGCCAGCGGTACGATTCAGGTTTCTTTTTGTCCATCATCGTGGACAGGGCAGGTTTAGATTAAGCATTAGGAAGAAGTTTTTCACTGTGAGGGTGGTGAGGCACTGGCGCAGGTTGCCCAGAGAGGTTGTTGAGTCCCCATCCCTGGAGGTGTTCAAGGCCAGGCTGGACGTGGCCTTGGGCAACCTGGTCTGGTGGGAGGTGTCCCTGCCTATGGCAGGGGGGTTGGAACTGGATGATCTTCAAGGTCCTTTCCAACCTAAACCATTCTATGATCATGTGCGTTTGCTCTTGTTCTTCTGCTCTGTGAGCAGAACCACCATCTCCCTTCCCTGTTGAGGTTAAGTTATACCACATGGTACCTTTTAAAAATAATTTTAGGATTGAAGGTCTTTTTAGCAAAAAAGCTCACGTTGCGACAGAGCTGTAGAAATGAAAGTTCATGAGAAGTTCACAAAGAATCACAAAATATCTGCCGTGTCCCAGGGGAAGGGGTGGAGGTGCCCTAAGGCCAGGCATCCCATCGCTGTGCCATGGGGAACCGGGCACAGCTCCGGGCAGCCGCGTGCCGGGAGACGCCAACGTTGGCCCTCGTGCCGTTGGGTGGCCGAGAGGGCTGGAGCAGAGCAGGAGTCGGAAGGCTCTGGCTGCCCTTCCGAAGCCTTAACTCAATTTATTTTGAGGATGGTAGGTGGTAGCAGCTATTCTTGGAAGGCTGAGGGAGGCTGTTGGCCATCAGCGTCAGCTAAAAGGGCATCTTCCAGTTACGAGAAATGAGAATATTAAGAAATAACCATTAATTAGAAGTATTTTGTTCGTGTACAAGATTACCGCGAGCATTAATTGCAGGGAAATGTAGAGGCTCAGCATTGTAAAGATCATTTGCAACAAGGATAGCTCGATGTTTGGTGCTGAGTTGGAGAGATTTTTCTTCAGTATTAAATAAAGGACTTTTTCTAAATGCCTCTTCCCCTGATTTAATCATTCTAAGTAATGTCAGAGACCAAATCCCTATTTTAAGTACAAAACTAATTCCATTTAGCTCCGAAGCTGTGGGTAGGGTGTCTATAGTTAGGTTGGCACTCTGTCCTCGCCCAGAACCTCCAGTGAGGATGTGAGGGAAGGTGGCAGGTCCCTAACTGGGGTTGTGCTGAGGCTTTTACATCCTCCCAAACTTCCCCTTTATATACTTGTTTTTAAGGATTTTTTTTTTTCTTCTTTTTTTTTTGTTTTTTTATACTTGGACATGTATTCTCTGGGCTGATACCTAACATACGTTTCAAAGCAGCTGGACGTGAGGATGTAGGCTAATCCTGCTCCTCTTTGAGTCGTTGCTGGAGGGGAGCAGAGGGCAGATGTTGCTCACGGATCCGTGAGCAGACGGGCGGGCGAGAGGCTGCTTCGTGCTGCAGCGCTCTGCCCGGGCGCAGTGCCGCGGTGCTGCGAAGTCATTTGTTAGATTACAGAGAACCTGTAGAGAGAGGAGATACTTCATCCGGTAGAAATATTTCATCCAGTGAAACCCGGTTTAATTGTGAATGAGTTAATTGGGTTTTTTCGCCTTCTATGGCATTCGACCGGAGTACGACGCCCAGGGAAGTGGTTGAGTCACCATCCCTGCAGGTATTTAAAAGACGGGTAGAAGTGGTGCTTAGGGACGTGGTTTAGTGGTGGTGTTAGCAGTGTTAGGTTAATGGTTGGACTCAGTGGTCTTAAAGGTCCCTTCCAACCTAGAGGATTCTATGATTCTATATTAGGCATTGTGTTTTGTTAGGTTTTATTAGGGTTTGAGACCAATAGAATGGTTGTGGGGCAAATACCGTGGCCATAATGCCATAGAGTTAGGTATTTTCATCATTTTATCTTGCAGGTTAGTGCACAGATGTAATGTGCTTGAAATAGAAGGAAAAAAAAAAAATCCCTGAAAGCTTAATTACAGTATACGTGTGCTTAGAAGAGACACGTCTGACAGTGCCTGCCGCCCTTGTGTAACGTAACAGCTATCTGTAGGGCTTCAGGAGACCTCACGTGCTTTGGTTTATCGAGCTCACGCAGTGCCCGCAGTAGCATCTGAACACCGGCCGCCGAGCCGCAGGCGAAGAGCACAATAACTCACTTTGGGGGTGAAAAATAATGGACACCGATACATAGAAGGTGTGTTTAAAGCTCTTTAACACGTGACTGACTGAACCTTGTCGCGGTCCCAGAGAATTACAAACACATTTTTGCCAGTGCTTACGCTGAGGCTGAGAAAAGATTTAAGACTGGAAGAAAAATTAGGTGTGATCCACAAATGAGAAGAGATGGATGAGGATATAGATTCCTATATTGGAGATTTAAGATTTCCTTTCCATGCTGGTGAACCGCATATACACTGTGGAAAGGATGAGGGAGAGGGAGATAACTAATAATATCTTTTTGTTCTTAAGAAATAAATAAATCAAGAATTAAACTGTACAATTCACATCCATCTGTTCAGGCAGAAACCCATGCCTGTGCTCACTGCTTTAGCGGGACGTTTTGGTCGATGGGTAGAAGGGAGGCAATGCAAAGGGATGTTCTTCCATAGCCTTATTGCAAACTGGCTGCAAAGTTTGCTGCTATTTTTTTTTTAAATTCGTGACACCATACCAGGAGTTACCGGTTGTAGGTTTTGTAGTTGTATTTCTGTCCCCTGAACAACTTGTGCTTACACTAGCAATGCTTCCTGCATGTTGGCTGTAGAATCTGGAATATGAAGTCTCTCGAATTGCATACGTTAATGCAAACATTAATATGGATTCTTGCATATATTTACCTTTAAAATGCTTTTTTTTTTTCCTTTTTAGGTTATGAACTCAGTGCTTAAGACTTTTCTAGACTTGACATATCCAATAACCTCTATGTTTTCTGGAGCGGCTTTTAACAGCAGCATCAACAACATCTTCAAAGACAAGCAGGTGGAGGTAGGTTGCTTATTCCCTTTCGGTCTGGTAAATGGTGTCGCTGTGTTCTGTTGTAGCAGAAGCAGCTTCTCCCGTGCTCATACGAGAGATGGGGCTGAGATATGAGCTTCTCCCATGCTCATACAAGAGATGGGGCTGGGGGACAGCTGAAAACATGTTAAAGCTGGGAATGGGATGTTACATGAGTACAGGAAGGAGCCAATTCTTTCATTTTGGTGGATTTAGAAAACACAAGGAGTAGGTTATTTGTAGCAACCTCTGTTCAGTTTGACAAAGCGGATCCCATTGTCTGAGAGCAGAAGTTAAAATTCTGTTCCTGAAGTAGAATTGCTGAGACTGTTTTATCATTATTTTTCTGCAAATCAGATCTGAGAACACCCTTAGGGCACACCAGAAGAAGGTCTTGAAGAGGGTAGCAATGAGTTTGGCTTTTTTCAAATTTTATTTTTGAAGCTAGACTGAGTTTTTGTCAACAGCCTATTGAAAACTGCAATAACGTCAGTATATTGTTTCCTGGTTTGCGTGTGGTGACCTTTTGTAATTGCGAGGTGTGGTATGGTCCACCTGAGCCGATAGCCATGTTCAGAATCATACCTGTTCTCTGCCCCTCAGCAACACCAGTTTGTAAAGCACAATGTCAATGGTTTTCTTCCCAGATCACCAAGCTTAGGGAGTGTTGGCATAGTCTTGCAATCTTGTTTGCACTTTTAACCAAATTATTCCTGTGTTTGGAATCCTTGTGGTGAAAGATTATGTAGCAAATTAACACTATATATACTTTAAATCACAGAATCATAGAATGGTTTGGGTTGGAAGGGACCTTGAAGATCATCTCGTTCGAACCCCCTGCCCTGGGCAGGGACACCTCCCACCAGCCCAGGTTGCCCAAGGCCACGTCCAGCCTGGCCTTGAACACCTCCAGGGATGGGGCCTCAACAACCTCTCTGGGCAACCTGTGCCAGTGCCTCACCACCCTCAAAGTGAAAAACTTCTTCCTAATGTTCAATCTAAACCTGCCCTCTTCCAGTCTGAAGCCATTCCTCCTCGTCCTATCACTCCATGCCCTTGGAAAAAGTCCTTCCCCAGCTCTCCTGTAGGCCCCCTTTAGGTACTGGAAGGCTGCAATAAGGTCTCCCCAGAGCCTTCTCTTCTCCAGGCTGAACCCCCCCAACTCTCCCAGCCTGTCCTCCCAGCAGAGGGTCTCCAGCCCTCGCAGCATCTCCGGGGCCTCCTCTGGCCCCGCTCCAACAGGTCCATGTCCTTCTTATGCTGGGGACTCCAGAGCTGGATGCAGTGATGGGGTCTCACGAGAGTGGAGTAGAGGGGCAAATATATTTATTAAAAATAATCTAAACCATTCCCTACTTAAATGCAAGTATGAAAGTAAGTGATTAATCATCCCATGGCTTAAAATAGCATTTCACTGCACAGAGGGAATGGTGCTGGGAACAAACAGGTTTTGGAGTGATAAGTCCTTCTGAGAGTGGAATTATTTTTGTTTTGTTATTTCGGCAGCACCAGCCATACCCTCAGGTCTCTAATCATGCGTGTCCTTTCCTGAAGTGCTCCAGCTCCTATCTTTGGTTCCAGCAGAGCCTGACAGGAAAATGTGTGATTGTCCGGGGACTGAACCGTCTCCTCTGTGCTCGCTTTGGCGCAGCTGAGGAGCTGCTGTGTGCAAAGCACCGAGACCCTCTCGGTGGTGGGGAGCACGGTCTTCTCTAGGTTAACGTGGTGTGAGCGGTGGGTGGTAGGTGGCAGCGTGAGGCCGGAGGGCAATGCTGGGCAGAGCTTTGGCAAGGAGTGAGTGAAAAATGGACGAAAATCTCCTCTGAGCTTACATGGCCCCAGCTTCCCCTGGTCTATCACCGCTTTGGATTTCAGTGGTTGGTTTATTGTACTTCCCCGCAGTTGATTCCTTCCTTATGATTTTTAACAGCTGTAACTGTATGACCTGTTCTAACCCTGCAGCCATGGGAAGGTTCTGTCCAGGAGAAATCCAGTTCTAAGGCACATGACAGCATCACGTTAGGGGCTGACCTGCTGGAGAGCAGCTCTGTGGAAAGGGACAGGGAGTCCTGGGGGACAACAGGATGCCCATGAGCCAGCAATGTGCCCTGGTGGCCAAGAAGGCCAATGGCATCCTGGGGGGCATCAAGAAGAGTGTGGCCAGCAGGTTGAGGGAGGTCATCCTCCCCCTCTGCTCTGCCCTGGGGAGGCCACATCTGGAGCACTGTGTCCAGTTCTGGGCTCCCCGGGTCAAGAAGGAGAGGGAACTGCTGGAGAGGGTCCAGCAAAGGGCTACAAAGATGATGAGGGGACTGGAGCATCTCTCTGATGAGGAAAGGCTGAGGGACTTGGGGCTTTTTAGTCTGGAGAAGAGAAGACTGAGGGGGGATCTTATCAATACTTATCAATCCTTAAAGGGAGGGTGCCAGGGGGATGGGACCAGGGTTTTTCCAGTGGTGCCCAGTGACAGGACAAGAGGGAACGGGCACAAACTTGACGATAGGAAGTTCCATCTCGACCTGAGGAGGGCCTTCTCTCCTGTGCGGGTGGCAGAGCACTGGCACAGGCTGCCCAGAGAGGTGGGGGAGTCTCCCCCTCTGGAGCCATTCCAAACCCGCCTGGACGCCGTCCTGTGCCACTGCTGGAGGTGCCCCTGCTCTGGCAGGGGGTGGCACCGGGGGAGCTCCAGAGGGCCCTTCCAACCCCCAACATTCTGTGAATCTGTGATCACCTCTGTGCGCGCATGCTGAGGGCAGTAGGCTAAACCCTTTGGTCTGTGCCTGAGCGTTCCCTACGTGTGAAGGCTTCCATCAGATAAATAAGGAGAAATGTTGTGCAGATCTGCGAGCACAGAGGCAGTTACTCCTTCATCGCGGTTGGTGTTACCAGCACAGGTTAACCAGTCATGTCACAGGACAGCTGGAAACTGAAAGCTGCGGAAGTATAAAGGGTAACTTATAAAGTAACAGAAGCTGAACTGTGACGCGTTAAGCCTTGAACAAATGTTTTCTTAAAGCATTATTTCAGTGTCCAAACTGCAAACATCCATCTTTTCTCAGTAGTTGGAGTGGTTTTGGAGGGGGGTGGGGAGCAATGACTGCCAACTGGAAATGCGTATCAACAGGAGTCAATGATAGCCCTACAGACGCAGGTTGTCTTTGGATGCTTGGCCAGAACTGGCCACGACTGCCCCTTCCTGGGAGGACCCACAGTGGTGGTAGCGGGACCCGAGATCTTCCTCCCCGAGGGGCTGGGTGGGTGCTGGCCCTTGTGTCTCTAGAAAAGCTTAAAATGAGGAAGCACTGGGCCACATCCTCCTTCTTACTTCCCGTGGCTGTGAGGTGGCACTCCTGCACTTCTCACACGTGCCTTCGTCCCTCTTCTGCATCAGAGCCAGGGCAGAAGAACTTACGTTGAACTGTTATTTCTGACATAGAAAGGGAGGTTTCCATTTTCTCTTAAATGTGCTCTCTCACAACCCTTGTCACGTAGGTGTCTCCTGATTGCCAGCAGCGCTGTCTGTGGGGTAGCCCTGGTTACCAGCAGCCCCCGTGATTGCTGCTGAAGATGTCAGCCAAAGGCAGTCCACGAGGAGAGATCAGCCTGTGCATGTTCTTCCAGGAGAACATGCAGAAATCCAGGGCAGGGCGCTTGAAAGATATTTCTCGAGAAACAGAGTTACTGCTCCTCTGAAATTCATAGAATCACAGAATGGTTTGGGTTGGAAGGGACCTTGAAGATCATCTAGTTCCACCCCCCTGCCCTGGGTAGGGACACCTCCCACCAGCCCAGGTTGCTCAAAGCCCCGTTCAACCTGGCCTTGAACACCTCCAGGAATTACCCATCCTTCCAGGAGAGCACCAGGCTCTGGAATTTTTATCCCCTGTGCCAGAAGCACAAAATGCTCTTGCAAGTCATCGCAGCAGGAGGCTCAGGTGTGCGGAATCAGAAAAGACTTCTATCAAGTCCTGTTTGAGACTTGAATAATGCTCTGTCCCCAGATCAAATCAAATGATCTCGGAGAAATGCAGTCTTCGTTACTGCGTGATCGGCCTTGGTTTAGTTTCTTTTGTGTGTGTGCTTGCATGAATATGAAAGGAAGTGCCAGATAGACTTCTTTCCCAGTTCCCTTATTTTTCCTTCAAATGTGGTCGGTGCAGGGAGCTCTGCAATCATCAGAGCATCTTTAGCGTGGAGAGGCACCCCTGATACTCCCGTAGTCACACTTTATTCATCCGCCCTCCTATGGCATTTATACCAGATGGGTTGTAATACTTGTGCAGCATCTGTTAGTCCTCCCCAATTCCACCATCTTTGCAGAGCTGCTTAAGAGATTAAACTTGCTAGGAAAAAACCTCCTTCTTGGCAGGCCAGAGTTTCTCGTAGAACAGCACAGGAACTTACACCGGAACCACAGACTGAGCGGTGAGGGAGCGCTTCCCAGCTCGCCCTGGTAGCTGGAATCCAAACCCTTGTTGGGCTTGAGTTTAAGGCACATCAAAGCCGTGCTAGAGAGGACCCGGACACCTTCTCCCGTGAGCAGAGCGGCTGGCCGGGTGGGAAGCAGGGTTAACTCTTTAGGCTTCATTCAGCTTTGCTGACTGACGGAGAACCATCAGCTGTTGTTCTCTGGGCATAAGTTCAATTTATTCAAACAAGTTCTCCTCCTTCCCCTATCCTTTCACTAGGCACCATGGAGACTTTCCGAAACTGTCTTCCCTCTGACAAACCCCTGCGCAGCTGGGAGGCCATTTTTTTCCAGCTGGAGGGATGTGAGCACAGACATGGCTGAAACAAAAATGAGAACTTCACCTGCTGGGTGTGGGGCTTGTTGGTTTGGTCCAGCCCCGTTGGATAAACCTGTAACGCACTTAGCTCGGCCGTTCTTTTTGTATATCGTCCTGCTCCTTATGTACCACGCTCCTCACAGCTCTCTTACCCTGTGGTGTCTCACACAACCTCTGGGGTCTTCTTGAAGATCAGCCTTGCAGGATCCTTTGTTCCTATAGGTAATGCTCGTGGACTCATATACTCATAGAATGGTTTGGGTTGGAAGGGACCTTAAAGGTGATCCAGTCCCACCCCCCTGCCCTGGGCAGGGACACCTCCCACCAGCCCAGGTTGCTCCAAGCCCCGTCCAACCTGGCCTTGAACACCTCCAGGGATGGGGCAGCCACAGCTTCTCTGGGCAACCTGCGCCAGGGACTCACTTCCCCCACAGTCAAGAATTTCTTCCTCATATCTCATCTAAATCTCCCCTCTTTCCATTTAAAACCATTCCCCCTCGTCCCATCGCTCCCCTCCCTGATCAAGAGTCCCCCCCCAGCTTTCCTGTAGCCCCTTTAGGCACTGGAAGGGCCTCTAAGGTCTCCCAGGAGCCTTCTCCTCTCCAGGCTGAACAACCCCAAGATGCTGCTGTCTCACCACGGGAAGGGTTTAAACTCCTTAACAGCAGAGCTGATCTCTAACCCCGGCTTAGAAGAGAATGTGGTGTCCTGAGTGTCTGTCGCATGTGGCAAAGTGACATTTCACAGCACGCAAAATGCGAGAGTAAAATGGATCCAACTACAATGGAGCAGGCGGCGTTGCAAGGGTTTGCGTTGATGGTCAAACCCAAAGGGTTTGCTTTGGGTCTCAGCAGCATTGCTGTGACTCTCCTGCTGCAGTGACCCCCGGCTTCATCACCACAGGGTACAAATCGAACCTCACTTAGTCAAGAGGCCATGACTCGTGTTCTTCCCTCTTTGTCCTGGGCTGTGGTGTCTCAGGAACTGAGGCAAGGAAGATGCTGCCTGCTCCAGTCGTGGGTTGGGGTTGGGGGACACTCAGTAGTTGTGTGCTCATCCGTGGGGAATGCCATCGTGGAAGACTTGTTCTGTGTAGTGGGTGAACACCACCTTGAATGGAACAGTTGGGTGAAACACAAGAATGGCCGTACTGGGCGAGATCAAAGGTCTCTCTGGCTTAGTGCCGCGTCTCCAGGGAAGGCCAAAAGCAGCAGGTATTTAGCGATCTAGGTAAGAACGGAATATGTAAAAGGTGAGTCCTTTTTGTAGTCCCTCAGCAATAAAGAGCCGAGGGATCTCTTCAGAGGAGTTGTCGTCAGACCCCCACACTTCATCTGAAAGAAAAACAGATATCGGAAAGAAGGTGAACCGTAGTTTGAGTGATGAGGCTTCTGTGCTGCTCTGTGCTGGACAGTCTTCTGGAACTCGTATTTCTTGCTATTAGAGAGGATTTTTGTCTGCCTTGGCTCCGAATGAAATGTTTGGATAAGAAACAAATTTATGAACTTAAACACGGGGCTGATGGGTTTTTCTGCATCCATGCAGGCGTTCGTCTCTGCAGCTCTGTTAAGATACCGAGGCTGTTGCTTTGGTTTGTGTTTAGCATGGGTTTTAGTTTAAGTACAAGGTTACAGATTTAGTAAAATTGGGACCTTCTCTGTTGCAGGATCTGTGGATTCCTTACTTCACTATCACAACCGACATCACTGCCTCAACAATGAGGGTCCACACGGACGGTGAGTGTGTAGGCGGGTCGTAAATAATGGTGTGAGACTTCAGTGTGACCCCTTGTTCCTGGAATTGTCCTCACCTTTACATTTGTTTTTCCTTTTGTTTCTCCCTTCTCTGTTATTTGCTGAGCACCAAAGTGCGGCGGTACACAGATAACAAGGAACAGAGCTGTTGGGAAGAAATTAAATGAGATGTTGCATTCATTGTTTAGAGATAAAATGTGTCCATTGACACCATTCTTTTTCCTTAAAACACCCTGCGAAGTGCAGGTGTGTTAGCCATGAATCGGTCCTAATGCAACCAAAGCATTTCAAGATTCAAATTCCCCATAAATGAAGCTGTTTTCCCAATAAAGAGACTCCTGTGCCTGAAGCAGAGGTGGGGTTAGGTTCGCATTTGTGTCCGGTCCTCTTTATTTCTCTGGGGGAAAACTGTACTGTACTGTACTGATTGAACAGAGGAGAAAGATCTGAGCTGTCGGCTGTGCTGCCGGGACGTGGTGGCAGCCCTGCGGGGACACTTGCTTTAGCTTTGGTCTATTTGGGGTAACGGTGCAGTGACTCAGGCTCCAGCGGGGCCAGTAGAAGCCTACCAGGCGCCCCAGATACTGCCTTGGGTAGCCGAAGCCTTTGCTGCCGCGTCTCTGATGTTTCGTCTTTTGAGCTGGCGCAGGTCAGGCTCTGCATTGCCGCCGATAGGGCAGGAAGCTCTGGGTGTCATCTGTGGGGTGTAACACAAGAAGTCAGCATTTTTCTTGGGTGGAAGTTCTGACTCAACTAAAACTATAAATAATAAAAATAAATATATAAATATCATATAATATATATATTATATAACAATATAATATAATACAAATATAATATATAAATATAAATAAAACTCAAATCTGCCAGTATTGACCTGTGCTAAACCGTAGGAGTGCTTAGGTTATAATTAGAAACAGAACTGTTATGTATTTTAAAAAGAAAAGGAAAAAAAAAATCAATTCCCCGTTTGCTGGAAAGAGTTGCTGTTTGAAGCACCAAGGGGTTAATTATTGAGAAGTGAGCTAACGTCGCAAGTCGTCTTTATTTTTGAGACGTTAAAGATTCGCTTCTCAAACGAGACTCTTGGCTTCTTTGCAAGTGCAGCATCTTCTCAGTTCAGCTGATGTAAATGTTAAGAGAGAAATTGGTAAATAAGAGCCTTAAAGGAGAACGTTTTACAGGAAAGAGATCCAATCAATTCCTACTTGATTAAACTTTCTGTTTCTAACAGCTTAAAAGATTATAACTTCACAGTGCTATTACCAGAAGTGTCCTAAGAAGAGATGAGATGGCCACCATGTACTCCCACTGGTTTTACAAGTGAAAATGTTTGCTTGTTACAGAGCAGGAGAAACAGAATTTTTGGGCTTCTACAGAGTACATTTTTCACGTTCGGCTCCTGCTAAAAGTCTGGGTTTTTGTGGATCTCTGTAGGACGTAATGGCTTTAGCTGCACTTCAATCTGCTTATTCTTTCTATCCCTTTGTCCCCAGGAGAAGCCTTTTCCTTTCCTTATCGGTGTAAGCTCAACAAAGCACTAAAGATGATCCCTGCAGTCAGGCATATGCTGAAATCTCCTTGCAGGCAATAAATACGAGGCACGGGCTTAAAACTGTGGTTTCGAAGGTCTTTGCCTGGTTGTATGTCTGCATAGCCCTTTTTTTTTTTCTCTTTTTTCCCCTAGCCAGGATCATGGTATAGAAAATAAACTGCTTTAATAACTTTCTAACGGTATTCTCGGGAGAACCTCCATCTCCTGATTATTTTAATGAGTGCCGAAGCCTACCCCGCCTCTGTGGCAGTAATTAATGCTGTTCCCTCTCATTCCTGCAGGCTCTCTGTGGAGGTACGTCCGTGCCAGCATGTCCCTCTCCGGGTACATGCCTCCCCTCTGTGACCCCAAGGACGGGCACCTCTTGATGGATGGAGGTTATATCAACAACCTGCCAGGTAGGGGCACAGATCGCTTGGGAAGAAGTTACCCAGGACACAGCCCGTCAAACAGCCTCCAGAACTTTGTCCTCTCTTTTTTCTTTTTTTTCCTGTGGTTTTTTTTTTTTTCCCTTTTCCCCCTCCTTCAAAAAATGAAACAAGGAGAAATGTTGCAGACACCTTTATTCTCATGATGGTTACCAGGAGTCATCGTTCTCTGTTTCCTACGTGTTTGCTTTGTCATGGCTTTATTAAGACTGGGTTTTGTTACGAAGTATTTCCTAATAGACGTATTCTGAACGCATAATTCCAAGTTCATTTTGGATTTATTTTAGTGCTCACTGAAAGGAGAAGAGCAGAAGTTAAACTTCAAACATGCAGTCTGTCTTTGAGTTTCTTTTCAAAAAGTATCGGTTGAATCAGAAATAATTCTGAGAAAGCAACAACATTAACTCTTCGCTGTTCAGACTGGTGTCACCCAGAGCCTGAAGGGTTTGGCTGACAGGCGTCGCTGGCGTGGTGACCTGCTGGCACGTGGCGGAGGTGGACTCACGTGGGGTTCAAGAGAGATGTGGAGTTTGGGGTGTTCTGAGGACTGAACCCCAAAGGGTTCGAGGCGTGTGAATTCACTTGTGCGTGTTTGGGATGTGTTTTGTGTCAGGGCTGCGGTCATGGTCGTCAGAAAGCATTGGAAGGTGGGTGGCTCAGGAGGGGGCCAAGACAGAAGAGAGCGACGTGGTGTCATTGCAGTTTGTGGCTATAATCGTGTAGGAATAAAGAGGAAGGAATCTAAACTAGAAATTCTGCATCTGAGCAACCTGAGCCGTTCACGTGTTCCAGACAAACCCAGACTGCATTTTTCCATCATGGCTGTATTTGCCTAAAAACCAGAAATGGAAATAACACAAAATTGACCCCCAAAATCTGCATCTGGCATTCTTTCTTTGTGTCTGTAAGCAAAAATAGGAATTGCAAACAGAAGCAGCTTTTCCACCGGTGCGTATTGAAGAGGGCAAAGAGCACACACGCAGGTGACACTGGGTGGAGAAGATACAATAGACCAAACGAGCCCAGGAATATAAATCCAAGTTACAGAACAGATCTGATATTTAAATAAGTGTCTAAATTAAGCATCTAAATTGGTTCTTCAGAGCTGTGGTTTTCCTACGCGTAACTATTCTGGAAACTGCAACTATCTTGGACTCTGGGGGTGTGGAAGAAATATAAATTCACTCTGTGAGGTACATGTCCTTTTCTTCCCTCCCTTGGCACCTCCCTAAATCCTCGCCTGGCTCCGAAGGCAGCAGCTAGTCCTCTTACTGACCTTCAAGTAGGAAGTGTTGCCTCATTTCTCTCCCGCTTCCAAATATGAATCTTTCTCTTGGATCCCAAAGCTTTTCTCAGGCTGCAGTCCTCCCAGCCTCTCCGTGCTGTCCGGTTCCTGTGCTGCTCCTCTCCTTTATTGCCTCCTCCCTGCAGGGCTGACCCCTGCGCTGCTGACCCTCCTGGCTAAGGCCACTGCTGCTGCTTCTCTCTACACGTCCCCCAGATCTTTCGTTCTCGTGAGAACTGCTGCACAAGGTCAAATTAACGTGGGTTTAATGTGTTCTTTCACATTATACCTACTCTGGTGTAACTGTGGACCCGAGCTGTGTGTGTCCCACCTCGTCTCCCTGCCCTACAGTTCCACTGCGGCCTTCGCCTTGGTCCTGGTGACAGCGTGGCCTCAGAAAGAGTCGGGTCATCCCACCCATCCAGGGCAAAATGTACCCCAGAAGTGATGTTTGCCGGCAGTTCAGCAGTGGGAACCCACCCTGAGGTTACGCAGGGGCTCGGTCGGTGCGGAGTGGGCAGCACGTTGGGAGCCTGGAAACTCTGCTAAGGCACATGGGGAAAAAAGGAGGTGGTTGATTGCAGCCGACGTGGCTTCACCAAGGGCAAGTCATGCCTGACAAATCTGGTGGCCTTCTACGAGGGGGTTACAGCGGTAGTGGACAAAGGAAGAGCAACTGATGTCATCTGTGCATTGTGCAAAGCGTTTGACACTGTCCCACATGATATCCTGGTCTCTAAATCAGAGAGACATGGATTTGACAGATGGACCACTCAGTGGATAAAGAACTGGCTGGACGGTCGCACTCAAAGAGTTGTGGTCAATGGCTCCATGTCCAAGTGGAGACCAGTTACAAGTGATGTTCCTCAGGGGTCGGTA
This sequence comes from Anarhynchus alexandrinus, assembly GCA_008711295.1. Classification (NCBI taxonomy): domain Eukaryota; kingdom Metazoa; phylum Chordata; class Aves; order Charadriiformes; family Charadriidae; genus Anarhynchus; species Anarhynchus alexandrinus. Next base: position 142,987 of record VUYV01000467.1, read on the forward strand.
CTGGGACTGGTTGTAAGCTTTGGCTGAGCAGCCCCGGGGTTGGCAGCGCTGGTACTGATACGACCTTCTTTCCCTCTAGCTGATGTTGCGAGGTCCATGGGCGCAAAGGTGGTGATTGCGATTGATGTTGGGAGCCGGGATGAGACAGACCTCACCAACTACGGCGACTGCTTGTCTGGCTGGTGGCTGCTCTGGAAGAGGTGGAATCCACTGGCCGAGAAGGTCAAGGTATAGTAGATCTTGTTTTTATGGACAGAGCAGGAAGCTTCCCCATGGTCATTCGGGGAGCAAGCCTGGTGATGGACTGTTGTCTGTCTTGGGTTTGAGCTCATACTCATGGGCAGCTGGGCATTGCAGAGGGTCACCAAAAGAAAGGGTAGAGCCCCAGTCTGGGAAGGCAATGGTGGAATTGTTAGAGCAAAGAAACAGGTGCCACCTGTTCTTAGAGGGGCATTAAGTTTTGATAAAGTCAGAAATTACCGATTTTACCAATAAACGTAGTAACTCTGTCCAGTTCAGTGTTTCTCTCCTGAATGTCTGAAGTGTTGATTTAGGGAGATTTTAGCACTAGGCAGTTATTAACATTACTACTACACATAAACGTGGGGCTGCAGAGCTTACTGTTTTTTTTCTTTTTCCTTTTGTTGCACGCACAAAGGCCAACTCTGGGACTTATTCTTCTGCATTTCCTCATTTATCTGCCTCTGCACCTGTCCCCCAAGTGAATAATGTGGTTTTTTTAATTCTTCCCTCCCAACCACAGTTAACACGTTCCCCTCTTGGAATTGGAAGTTAAATACTTGTTTGTGCTTCCTGAAGTTGGGGAAAATACCACAAGCTGTGGGTGTAGTGCTCTGTAGTCTCAAGTTTTCCTCTGTGATAACTCCCTTTCCTGAGAAGGTCTGGTCTCCCTCAGCAGTGGCCTTCTGGAGTTGGTGCAGCTGTGGAGCGCCCTGCTGTGCTTTGGCCGAGTTGACCATGTTCCTCCCAGCACGTAGTGGGAGTGTTTGGTGGGGAAAATGGAAGACTCTGACTCCTGTCAGTAGTGCCCAGTGAAATATTACAACTGCCCAAATGGCAATAGGCACACATGAAAACACAGGATTCCTTCTGAACAGTTTTTTACTGGGGGTGGTGGAACGCTGGCCAACCAGAGAGACTGTAGAGTCTCCATCTGTGGAGATATTCAAAACTCAGCTGGACATGGTCTTGGACAACCTGCCCCAGCCGACCCTGCTCCAGCTAGGAGGGTTGGACTAGACGACCTCCAGAGGTCCCTGTCAACCTCAACCGTTCTGTGAAACCCCTGTCCTGGTAGAGATCATCACTGATTTCTGCCTGGAAGGATCACTGTGCCCCTCTCCCCTCAGCCCACATTGCTCTCTTAAGGTACCGCTGTATTCTGGAATGAAAGGCTCAGTTCAACCTTGAACTGCAGAAATATGTTTGATGCCAAATCCCTTTCTGCCGTGGGTTATGGAGACTCTCCGGCTAGCTGTCCACACTGCCTGCCAAACAGATGGGGGTGCTGATGTGTGAAGGCTTCGGCGGGCTTTTGTGCGCTCGTGGAGGAGAAAAATAATTGATAGATGACTTGCTTTTTCTCCATTGTGACTACAGAAGATATTCTGAAATGAAATTTCTGAATTAATCGTGATTGGTGTGTCTGGCCTCGTCGGCAGGTGCTGAATATGGCAGAGATCCAGACGCGGCTTGCGTACGTGTGCTGTGTGCGGCAGCTGGAGATGGTGAAGAACAGCGATTACTGCGAGTATATCCGCCCGCCCATTGACCGATACGGAACCCTGGACTTCGGGAAATTCGATGAAATCTGTGTAAGTGCATCCTGGGGAAGGCAGCTCCCCCCTATTGCCGTTCCACAGAAATCTGCGGGTTTGCGGTGCTAATTAGTGCCCGAGCCGGTGGGGAGTAAGAGAAGTCGGTTGGCACGGGGTGAATAATTGACGCTAAATAATGCTGTGGAATGATGTCATGGCTGTGAGATTGGATTAACAGCAGAAATTGAGTTAGTAATCTTGATTGTATAACGACCTGCGAAAGGATCAGTTGTCTCACTCTGTTTCATGACAGTTCTTGCTCAGCTGCTTGGTGAAAACTCCCGGGTGTCTGAGCTGCTTTGGGCAGTTGGGGTTTGTCAAATGGTGTCATTTCTCTCCCTTCGTTATGTAGCTTGTTGTCGCATGGAAGATTTGAAGAAGTCTGTAGGGGAGGCTGTGAATCACTGAAATGGAGGGCAGCACGCTAAAGTATCTGGCTCGGTTAACGTTTCAACACTTCTATTAATAAAACATATCGTCCACAATTCCTCTGCGCCTGATAGAGTATCAGGAAAATGGCACCAATGTCAGTGGAAGGACGTTGTGAAGAGGGTAGGACCGGGTTACACGTCTCTGGGATTTAGATTTGTTTGTGTATCGGAAACCAGCATGGGAGGAACGGACTCCAGATGCGCAGTTGAATTGTCTTAGTGACATAATTCAGCATTCACAACGAAATCCTCTCTGCCCGGCTGCGGTGACGATAGCAGTTCTGGCTCATCGGCTCTTGTCAGGGAAGTTATTTGACTGTCTCTTTCCAGTCTTTGCTTCCTTCTCCCATGCAAGTGTCTTCTGTCTTCAGGTGTTTCTGCACAGCTTTGCTCTTCTCCTCGGCTGGGGAAAAAAACCCAACACACCACCACCAATTTTCCTTTAAGTTGATCTCCTTTATGGATATGGTGAGAACTTCCAACACTGAGTAGGCTGCGGGTTCATTTCTCTAATACTGTGTTATAAATACTAAACAAAACCAGTAATACCACTAAGTCCTCCAGCTTCGCATTAGAGAGAGTCCTTAGGAGAGCAGCTATTCCAAACCACCAGCTGATTTCCCCAGTACAAATATTTTCTCAAGGATATTTGGTGTCTCAGAGCTCCTGGGCAAACAGTGCTGGCTGCCAACGGTGGAGCGAAGACTTCGCTGATAAATAATCTTCTTCGCTAGATGGAGTGCCCTGGCCGTCGCAAAAACCTTCACGAAGGGGTCTGATAGTTCATCACAGTAACAGATAGTAAGCTGTCAGATCATTGTTCTGTCTCTGTCTAATTTGGTGGCGTTAAAGAGATTTAAAGACGCCGGGCAAATTTTTCTCAGCGGAATAAAACTTGAGAAAAGTGCCGTTTCTCAGAGCTGTCGCTTTCTGTGAGCCAGTTCTTGGCACGAGACGCTGCGGGTGCGGAGGGGCAGCGCCCGCCTGGACTTCATTCCCTGCGCTGCGGCTGGATAACTTTTGTCCACGGGGAAGACTTAAACTCTGCTGACCTTAAAGGAAAGGGCACCCTCGGTGTTCCTTTGCCACTACAGGCCATGAAGTAGTGGGGTTTTTTATTTCGGCTCTGTACCTGGCTTTCACAGGAAATAGAGATGGGCACCACAGAACCGCTCAGCACGTTCAAAAGAACAAAAACTCCCTCTTCTTGTCAAACCCCCTCTTCTGTATGAGCCCCGAGCGATGAGCGCGCTGCACAGCGTTTCCCAAAGCAGATTCTCACAGTTCTTTTGGATCGGTCGGACCCAGCCGGCCCTGGGTCTGTCGGGTCCCTCTTCCTCCTGAACAATCGCACCCGCCCTGGGCTGAGAAGCTACGATAGATCACGAGAGGTGGATTCCAGCCCGGGTGCTTCCCGTGCTTTGAGCCCTGGTCCAAAAACCAGAGGAGAGGCAGTACCGGCTCGGCCAGGGCTGCTGCCAGCGCTCGGGGTTCCCACGCAAGCCGGAGGTTTAGTGCGTGCCGCCAGAGCTGGAAATAGGATCCGGGAGTCCCGACACCTGTTGCTCTGTCCTTTCGATTTGATTTTTCGACACAGTTTCTACTGTCTTGTTAGAAATGAGGAAAACTTGGAGCAATTCATTTATTTTTTCCAGTTGTTTCCATGCTAATGGCGCAGTGCTGTGATGTTGTTCCAAGTGCAAATTACTTTATTCTGTCAAATTAGAGGAACATGGAGTTTGTGGGTTTGGTGGTGTCCACGTGCCGTCGCTTCTCCTCCAGCAACATGGCGCTTACGTGTTCGGTGCTGTCCGGCTTAACGTACTGCAAGAGATTTTGGAGCCGGCTGCCCTGCGGTAACTTCTCTTTGCTAGAAAAGTTTGCTTTTCTTGGCCATTTTTGAGCCAAGAGAGGAGGAGACACAACTTAACTTGTGGCGTTACCTTCTTCCAAAGAAAGCGCCGGTACCGGACGGGCGTATACGTGTGCCTCCTAAGCTTCTCTGTATATGGGGTTATTCTGTCAGCAGCCTGCGTGAAGCCACTGCTGTAAAAATAGTTGCGTCAGGTGGCGCTTTTCATTGCATACTCCGGGGTCAAAGGTCAAGTTAGCGTTTGGACTTAAAATAGCACCTTGTTTGCTTAATCGTTCCCCTCATTCTTAGGCTGAACAGCTTATGTGGCTGAGGCTGGAAGGTAGCAAAAGAACATCCTGGCTTTGGGGTGGACCTCTGGATTTCCTACTGATTTGCAAAAGATGTGTCATTGTGGGTTTTTTTTAGCTATTAATTACTTTTTTTCCCCTGACTCTCTCTTTTTTTTTGCAGGAAGTGGGATATCAGCACGGGAAAACAGTATTTAATGTGTGGTGCAGGAGCGGAGTCCTTGACAAGATGCTGAAGGACAGGCAAGAGACTTGCAAATCCAAAACTGATGTAAGTGTTGGGTTCAAATGCGCTGTTCTGCGAGAGCCGCTTGGTGCACGCCGGGTCGGGTACTGCCCCCAAACCGCGCGGGGGTATGAAGGAGAACGACCGATTGCCTCGAGTCCCTCTTGTGAGCACACGTGTATTACTTAAAACTGTATTTTAGGCAAGAAAAGGTACGATCAGTTTTTCCAAACATGGGATCGCTCACACCTCAGCTGGCCTGGAAGGAAGGCGGGATGCTCACCGGCGGCCAGCGTTGTCCGAGATGCGCAGCTGCCGTGTACGCATTGACACACGCAGTGTTCTCTTCTCCTTCCCTGTGCGCGCCGGTCGTCTTGAGGGCACCCGGAGCTGCCGACTGAGCTGCCTCTGCGCCGAGCGCTGGAGCGGGCTGCGACCGTGCCCCAGCAGGGCCCGCGAGAGAGGGTGGTCTGTGGTTTTGGGTGATGGTCACCTTTGTACCCATCGCGTGACTGCGCGTGCGGACTGTCTCCCTCAGTAACACTGGGGAGGAACGAGTAGCTTTCTAAGAATTATTTTTCATTTATTCTTGTGCCACAAGCCTTAGGTGGTGCCTGGATGTTGTTCTTGCTGCTAGAAACTGCTCTGCCGGGGCAGTGGCGCTCTCCCACCAGCCGCCCGGCGCTCATCTCGGAGGATGGGAATTGGGATCGCCGGAGTTGATCTCAGCCAGGGTTGGCTTTCCAGATGTGACTCAAAGTAGTTCTCAGATGCTTCCAGAAAACCTGAATTAAACCCATGCTGGAGATGTGTTTTTAGCCAAGAGTTAAAATCCCTGCAAAGCCATAGATTTCTTCCTTTGTTGCTTTTCTTCCTTGTGGCGATTGAACGGCACGGACTCCGATATGCAGGATCGAAATCAGCTTTATTAAGCAAGCGTGCTCTTTATATACTTTTCCACCAAGGCCAGTAATTTTCTCCTTTACTTGTTTACACCATCGCGTACTCTAAAAGATCACGTTCCCACCGAGAAGGGAATCTCTCTTCCCTGTGAGCAGCACCTCCTTATCTAGGGAGTAGCTTCACACGACTTCATCCTCTGCCAGAACAGCGCTGCAGCTGCTTATTCCTCCCTATTAGTTCTGCCACACTTAACCCTTCTTTTGCCTCGCTCCCCACACTTCCTCACTCCTTAACAGAGAGAACAGAAAAGATGTGGTAGAACCGTCATGAAGGCTCGGCAGAAGCTTGCAGCGCTGCCGAGGCACTGGCTCTCACGCGCCTTCTTCTGCCCACTTCAGCACATCCAGGCACTTAATGTACAATTCGGTAAATGCCCGATTACGGTAAATCTACAGGCTGTGCACTGTTGCTGTGGGGTTACAGTTCTGTTAAGATTTCTGCTTAAAAGTAGGATGAAATTCTCTTGGCTCCACAGTTGAAGGATTGAGGTCAGCTGCGAGAGTTGGTTCATAACTCAGTGGGCTGACTGAATTTCTTGGCAGGGAAGTTTCAGTTGGTTTTAAGAAGCAGTTACCACCTTTTGGGGGACTTGGGTACAATAGTATAATATATTGGCTTATTGTCCTCATCCTCCTTTGAATTCCTCTGATTTAAAACCCGAGTGCTACTAAGGCTTCATGTTTTACCCAGTAGTTCATCTTTATTGTCTTTTAGAGATAGGGAAATGAGCAATAATATTTTAAGCGATTGCCAAAATGTATCGGAACTGTAGTGAGCCTCGCTAAGGAAAGTCAATAGAGGTGAAAAATGACATTGAGGATTTGCGTCTCTTCCAGACATCAGTGGTAGAGCACTTTCGCTAGGAGGGGGATGGCGTGAGCAAGGGGAGAGGAAGGGCAGTACTCGCAGGGATGGACATCAGCCCAATAATTGAGGGCTGGATGATGCCCACATCTGAGCCAGTTGCCCTCGACCCCCCGTTTGTCACCAGAGAGAGATGAGCCTCTGTCGGGTGTGAGTCACTTGAAATGGAAATGGCTCCGTTGGGATGAGATGAACGGCACCCTCGGCTCCGGCCACGCGAAGGGAGCCAAGGGCAACTAGTGCCGATGGCTTCCTAGCCCCAGCTGAGTCCCCCCCAAGCTGCCGGGCAGGGTGGGTGGCTGTGGGAGGAGCACCGCGGCACTGAGCTTTATGGGAAGCTAACTGGTGAGCTGAGGAGCCCCGAACTCATCACGTGGTTATTTCTCACTGGGAAGATGACCTGGACTGGGAGATAGATTAGTCTGAGCTGCAGAAGACGGTCCCCATTCTACCTCTGACACCTTGTGTTCAGGCTAGTTATAAACTGGGGTGGGTGGGTGTATTAATACTCATAAGAAGTCAAGGGAGAGAAAATTGTGTGTCTTGGAAATAATTATATGTCCTATTTCATCCTCTAACTTTTATTGCCAACTGGTAACAAGCTCAAACATATTCATTGCTGTAACAAATGCCTCTTTTTAAAGACTTCTTTTAAAATTGCCCGTTATATGGGATAGAGCAATTCAGGCTAATATTTCAGTTAAATCACAGTATTACAGCTGTGCATCAAGCAGCACGTTGAACATCTATTACAATCTACGCTGGTTTTTATGGCTCTTCAACTGCCCTGGAGATCAGATGTGTCATGTACTCATTGTGGACACAGCCTGTCATTGCGTTTCCGTGTGTGCGGCGGATAACCGGGCAGAAGGTGCTGATTGCCGAGACACTGGGAGTATGAAAATAACGGGCTCAGGAGAGTGACTCAACAAACTGATGGGGTTATGGCGCGGGAACCGTCGGCTTTGGGCGTTCCCCAAACTGTCGCCACGGCTCAGCTCCCGGCCGTGCTCCCGAGGACGTAGGAGGTCTTCTGCTCTTCCTCTGAAAACGTTCGAGTCCAGTAAAAACTGAGATTTTTTTTCATTTGACTTTTGTTTCAGTAGATTTATTTCTACAAAGTAACAAGGCCCCCACTTGGGTGTNCGCTATCTTCCAAGCATAACAGCTGATATTTTTAACTTGCCTTTCATTAGCGAAGGTTTTGATGCTCTGCGTGTTTTACTTCTTCAGCTATTTCTGGAGCGCTCAACATCTGAGAGCTGAGCGCGGTTTCTTATCATTTTGTTTCCATGTTTCAAGCATTGAATTTTTCTTTAAAACTCCAGATATTTGATCATTTAGATACTTTTCCTTTGCTTTCATCATTCAATCACTGTTTATCTTGTCTCCAAAGTGTAAATACAGAAGACACAAACAACAGGAACCTTACATAAACTCCGCTTGAACAACCCTCCCTCCTCCCCAGCACAGAATAATGCAATACCGTTAATTGGATCTCCTCGGGGAAGTTTTGTCTACTGAAGTGTTATTCATAGTCGAAGCTAAATATAATCTAGCAGACTACAATAGTAACTGTCTTTCTCCTCTAATTTATTTAATAAAGATTGTGCCGAAGAGAATACTTTCCTCCGCGGAAAAAAAGATATGTATCAGCAGAAAGGTTTTGGAGTGGGTTTCGAAGGAATCTGAGGCACTTCTTTGCCTTGTGCTAACTGACGGCAGTGTGGTTTTTGTCCTTAAAAGTAGTCAGAGGAAGTGCTTAAACACTAAATTCCTGTTTGCAAAGCATCAGACGGGCGTGGGAAGACACCTGGTTTCCCACAGGCCGTGTTCCAGTCTCAGTGCTCAGGCTTTGGGGTGCCGCTGCCTCCCCAGGCGTCCTCTGCCCGGCTCACAGCGGGGTCGTCTGCGTGCCGGTGACCCGAACAGATGCTCTCAGGGGTACGGCCACGCTTGTGGTGGCCTTCGTACTCCTCTGCCCTCGCGACTCCTCCGTGGGAGCACGGGAGCTGATGCTGGTTTTCCTGAAGCACCTTTTTGGCGACGGTCGCTGCAGGACCTTGCTCAGCTGTTCGCACAGTGCCCGGGACGCGTCTCCCCTCCAGCGCCGGTCCCCGTCTGCTCCGAGCTCCCAAGGCCAACCTGGCACGTGTCCGCCCGAGCGCTGGGTGCAGCCGCCGTGTCCGCCGCTCGGAGTCCACGTTTGGCCGGTACAGGCGACTGCCTCCGGCATTGCTGCGTCTGCTCGGTGGCCGGAGTCTGCACATATCCCTCGCTTAGTCACACAGCACAAAATGAAGATGTAGATGCTTTTTTTCCCCCCTGTCCTGGGGAACAGCCTTCTGCAAACGCTGCCCTGGGACCATTCAGGTCGGATGTTCAAAATGAGACTGGAGTGACTCACCCTTCTTCACGGTACCTTAATGGTCGCACTGAGCTTCTGAGCTTCCCGACTTCTGGAGATTTTAAAGTGTCTGTCCTGAGCTACTGCTGTTTCATTTCGTACAGGTATTTTTTTTTAATTCCCTCTGGGCTTTTCTCCGTCCGCCGCTCCCCACCGGCTGTGTGTCCCGGATCCGCACTTTGCTTCAGCTGTGCTGAATTACATCAAAAGTCAGTTACGGATTAAAGGTCAACCGAGAGCGATCTGCCGCGGCTGTAATGGGCTTCTGCTGTGACCCCCACAGGGGCTGTATGATTCATAGGATCGGTGCTTTTGCCAGAAGAGCAAAGAATTGCTCATAAAAACCCTGGGTTAGGAAACTGCCCTGTCTGGAAGCACGTGGCCGGGTCCGGGTGTTTAGAAGGACGGCTGTGGCAGCAGTTCCTGGCAGCCCGGTGTCCATAACGTGCCCCCGGCCAGCGCTTCCCCGTCTCTCTGCTCTGGGCTGGGGGTCGCTGTGGTACTCATGACAATCACTGGTTTTAAAAAAGGGTGAGAGGTGTTCGGGTTTCCATCTGGTGACCTTGCGCCGGGCCCCGAGGAGGGAGGTAGGGCTGCACACAGCACGGCGTGCGGGAGGACCAAAACGGTTCTTAAATGCCAAAGTTGGGTTTTATGAGAGGAGAAACTGGAGCAGGCAACTTCCCAAAATAGAGAACACTCAACCCACTGCTTGGGTGAGACAGAGTGAAAATAGAAAGGGTTTATTGAAAAGAGGAATTACAGTGGGAAATACTTCTCCTTGTGGGGCGGACCACGTACCTCAGGCTCTTGCTCACCGCAGCGCCTCCAGCTCCGTGGCGTGCTGGGGTCCCGCGTGGGTCCTGGTCACCCCAGTGCCCGCCGGCCCGCGCAGCCTCCCATGGCACCGCTCCACACGCTCCGGGCAGGACCACGTGCCATGTCCTACACCACTGGAGCCCCTTCTCCTCCCAGGGGAAGGGGAAGGCTCCCTGGGGGCTGCACTCAGCCCAGCCCGTCCCCCTGGCAAAGGAACGGTGATGGAGAAGGAGCACTGTCTGTCCCAGAGCCCAGACCCGCCCGTTCTTGTCTTTGTGGTCTTTTCCATAGTTCGCTAAATTTTTAATAAGGCTTCTTGTTGCATGGATGGCAAAGGAACCACTTGGGAATCCCGTCTCCGCTGCCAGACCTGCATCAGGAGAGTCGGTTCGTGAATCACTCGCTGATGAGTAATGGCTGTTGAGGGGGCAGTCGTGGGGAATTTGTCCGTCCAGAGCTTTCTGTCTCTTCAAGGTTATTTTTATATGATAAAAATGTTTGAATTTTTTGTGTATATTTGTTAACGTACCTAAACCGTAATGCTGTGTTTCAGAATGTGACCTGTCCCACCACCTCATTTACGGACCTGGCAGAAATCGTGTCCAGGATCGAGCCTGTGAAAGCGCCCGTGGCAGACGGTGAGTCGGGTGACGGGGCCGGCGCGGCGGCAGCGTCGGGAAGGGCAGCGGGGCCGGGCCGGCTGCGCGCTCCCCCGGCGTGCCTTGTCTCACTGCTTCCTTCTCACACCCCGTGCTGCGAGCCGTGGTGGTCCGGGGCTGGCTGCCCGCTCCGGTGTCTGCTGAGCAAAGCCACCAGTGGCGATAGGGCTGTCCCCAGTGAGCCTCTCCCCGCAGGTGCGCCCGAGCTCGCCCCGGGCCCGACCCTCCGCGTCCCCCTGCTGCTGCCTCCTCCGGGAGAGGCATGTTCCAGAGTCGGATGTTCCCGCTGAGCGAGTAGCTCTGGAGTGACTCGCTGGCTCCGTTGGCTTTGTGCACTCCCGTTACGGGGAGCACTGGTGAGCTAACGAGGAACAGGTCCTGCACCTTCAGAGGAAGGCACTCCCTCGTGCCTCAGCCCTGCCCTGCGCCGCCGTTCCCCGTACGCGCCGGGACCCAAACTCGCTGAACAAAAAGGAGGAGAGCTTTGCAGGCCTGACACCTCCGAGCCTTTCACCAGTGCCGGAGCTCTTTATAAACCGTCTCTCCCCCTCCTCCCGATTCCTCGTTCTTGCAGAGGGAAATCTAAAGTTAGCAGTCCTCCCATCTGTGACTGTTTGTAGAGATGTCCCTGTGGTAATTTGAAATGCTAATTGTGATCATATGCCTTATGAAGAAAATATTAATCAAACGTGGTTGAAACAGCCATTGTGAATAAGAACGAAGAGTTCACGTAACGCGGTTATTCGGGGCACGGGCGTCGAGACCTCCTGTGGTTTAACCAGTGCTATGGGGAACATCTTCCTCCTTTAAATAGTTTCTCATTATTCGCCCCCATTAGGGAGAGCTGCTTTGTGCTGGGTGAGGCCACAGACACGAGTGTAACAAAGGGACGTGTCTTTCAGCAAGTAGATGTGGCAGATTTTGGGCTAAGGAGGGGCCGCACGGAACGGACCGGACCGGGCGGGTGCCATGTGCTCCTCACGGATGCTGAAGGCTGTTGGTTGTAGAGACTCCAGAGGAGGGGGAGGATGGCAGGAGAGCGCCACACGTGGGTGCTGTGTCTTGAAGGACCTTTTATATTGATGTTGTGGGTGGCTCCGTGCGCTGCCTGCCGGCACCTTGCCCGTTTTTCGGTGAGCAGCGGCTGTAAAGGCATTCCTCTGAACGTGGCACTGCCTTGGTGCCTCTGGGGCGGCATCGCTTTTGCTGACGAGGTACGCGGAGCGGTCGGGGGAAGCAGTCTGTACCGAGGCGAGCTCAGCCGGAGGGTCACTGCTCCCCGGTGGTGGCCGTGCCGCTGTCGGGCGGTTCCTCATACGCACTGGTGAGCCTTTGGGTTTGTCTGCTCGTGATGATGGTGAAGGCGGTCTGACTGCTTTTGTGGCATGGAGGTAAGAGCCCGGGGTGCTTCTCGGCAGCCTGGCCGTGAAACGCGCTCTCACAGCGGGGAGACCTTGTTTTCTCCCTGGAAATCCCTTCCTGAGCGAGATCTCGAACCGTGGGGATGTGGAAAGGCTCTGCCTGTCCTGACAGCGTACGGCACTCAGGCTGGGCGGAGAAGTTATGTCAATAATTTTGTTCTGAAGAAAGAATGACAGTGACCACGTGATCGACTGGGAGAGGGGGAAGCGTCAGGACTGAAGGAGAAAGGTGCCTCTGATGGGCAGAGGCTGGGGGGCCTCCGGGTCAGAGTCTGTATCGCTGGGGAAAAGGGCAGTGAAGTTTCTTCCCCACTCTTGAGCAAATGGAGAGAAATGATTGGAACCATTGGAGGGGGAGGGGAAAAGGGGAGCCTGTCCTTTGGGAAGGAGTGAGGAGAGAGAAGGAGGGCAAAGCCCTGCGCTGGATGGTCCCAGGGCATCTGCACTGGATGGACCTGGGGCATCTGCGCTGCTGGGGAGCGGGTGGGAAAGTGTCTGCAGGAGAACAGAAGCTCATTCTCACAGCAGTATTTGTGGCCATGTTTCTGTTCTGCATCCAAATGCGTCCTCGATCGGGATTTTCTGTCTTTGTTCAGCTGGAATTGCGATTTAGGCGGCCGTGGCCGTGGCCAGGGGAGCAGAGGTGCCATCCTCCGAGGGTGGCTCGGCCGCGGCTCTGGTCCCGCTCCCGCCCGTAGGGGGTTTCTGAGGACCGAAGCTCGCGGGCTCTCGGCTGGTTTCCCACAGCAGGTTTCCTGTCCCGTTTTTCAAAGCAGCGATGTCCCCGGGGCCGGGGCTCACGGCGTGAGGTGAGGTGGCGCACTCGCTGTGCGCCGTGGCTGGAGGAGATGAAGTCGTGTCGCAGCGCAGTTGTAGCGACAGCCGTGGGGAGAGAGAAGCGTCACTCGTGGTGTCGATTGCCTGGTCCTGCAATAGAGCAGGAGACGTCCCAAAACCTCTCAAGGGACACAGTTTTGGGGCGCTAGGTCACCCTCTGCATCTTTGCTGCTTGAAAAGTACTTTTATCGAGAAGCGCTAATGCACACTGGGTTGGGATGAGATTCCCCGATTTACATCGAATTCTGTGAGTGCTGCTGAAACACGACCCCTACAGCCACTCCGCACCCATCTTCCTCAGGGGCGGTGTGTCGCCTGCAGAAACCGGGCACGTATAAAAGAAATGCTGAAAGCTACAGGATCCCCGAGCAGATCTTTGGCACGAGAAGCGTGACCTGCCTGCTGTGAACGTGCTCCCCGGTTCCGGTGGGTTCGGGAACCTGTCCCGCTGTCATCGCTGCCTCACTGTCCCCGGTTTCCAGCTGCAGCGTTTGGGTGTTGCGGTGGCGAGCGGCGCACCGAGGCCGCGGTCCCGCTTGATGCTTCTGGGAGTTTTTGTAGTGTAAAGGAGCAATGGCCGTTGAGCCCCAGAGGCTCAGTGCCGGGGGCGGGGGGGGATGATGGCAGAGGCCCCGAGGGACAGCAGCACCCACCTCCCGTGCTCCTTTCCCCTCAGGCCTCCAGCGCCCGCAGCTGCTGGGTGAAGGACGTGAGAAGGGACACGGTCCTCTCGGGGTTTAGTATCTGTAGAAAGACCTGTTAAATGCTTGAACGGTGCTTGGAAAAAAATGAGGAGTTTGGGTTTGATGGTCGTTAGTTTTATGGGAGCTGTAAAACTGCAAACTATTGTTTGTGCTCTCTGTTGCTGCTCAGGTGAGTTTCCGGTTTCTCTGGTGAGTTTTATCAAAGATTATCAGTCGTGTTTTTAGTATGAACTAATGATAATTCTCTGATCCACAGTAAAAAAAAAAATGAAAAAATTTAAAAAAACCCCAACAAAATGTCTTTAATCGCAATGTTCTGGCAGTTGGTTGTAGTTATCGTGTCAGAGAAAATGCTGTGGAACAGACTGTGCTGTTGTCTTCAGCGTGGAGCAGATGCTATTGACTGTTCCCAAAAGAAATACTTAATGAAGAATCTGGTTTAAACACGAGCCGCTTTCTTCACTGGTGGGCTGAAAACCAGGTATTGCTTCGGCAACTCAAAGCACACTTGAATTCTCTCGTGAAAGTGGTGGAAAACCTAGTGTCAAAATAAAAAAAAACATATTTTTCTGCCATTTTAATGCGTTAACTCGCGTTCTGAAGAGCCGCGTGCCAGAAGCTGCGGGAAAGGGGAGGTGCCCATCTGCCGCTTGCCGGGTCCGGCTGCCGCGTGCTTTGCTTTCCGCCTCAGCTGGGATGGGGCTCTGCGGCCGCTGCCGGCGCGGGGTTGCCGTGCCGGGGCCGCTGTGGGAGAGAGTCGGTCCTGTTGGAGGTGACTCTCTGCTTTACAGACCCCGAAGTGATCTCCAGGTGCTGGGAGAGGCATTGACCGCACCGCTGCCTCTCCTGCCTCGGCGGAGGGCTTCGGCGCCGGGGGCTCCCTGGCACGTCCTGCTGCTGCCCGCACTGCTCTGGAGCTTCCCGAAATTATGTTAATCTGCTGGATTATTGGAGAGAGCGGGTGATTGTCCCCTGTGGAGAGGAGGGGAGCGTAAATGTCACTGTCCCCTGCGGCGAGGGATTGTGAGGCGGGTAAATATCATCTCCGCACCAGGAAGAGCTCTGTGCCTGGAAGTCCCTGAGTCCAGCGTGTCTGTGACCGAGGTGTCCAGGGGAGTTTGGATCGGTAGCTCGTGGGCAGACATGTCTTCTGGAGGGGTTCTACAGGTCTTGTCTGGACTGGTGGGTGGAGACAGCAGCTATTCTGTGAAGAGCATTCACCAGGGAGCAGCTCCCTGTTGCCACTGTTGGTGTCCCATTGGGCACCCACCACCGTAACACGGACAGTTGGTATCTCACTGCTCTTGCTCCGGGCTCTTCAGATTCTGGAGGGCTCCAGGACACCACCTGACATACAGGACATGGTTTATTTTGTGATGTGGCTGGAGAGCCGGTATCTGTGTTTGAGCAGTCCCAGTTCGCTGAGCTGCGGAGCGTTGGCCGGCAGTCACCCTGCCCTGCGCCGGTGCTCCGCGGAGGCACCTATCATTCCTCTCCCAGTTTTCTCTGCCTCTCTGAGCGCTTGTTAAAACCAGTGTGCTTTCTCTCCTCTCTCTCTAGATGAGTCAGACTACCAGACTGAGTACGAGGAAGAAATTCTGGACAACCAGAAGGATGATTATATCGATTTCATAAGCAACCAGGCCGAAGAAGACTCGGACTCGGTACGGACTGCCCGGGCAATAGGCAGCGCCTGTGTGGCTGCAGAGTCCCGTGTGGACGGTGTGCGGTGGGTGTGAGGTGGAGGTGTGGGGAAGGATTCTGAGAGAAGCACCTGGAAGGGCCATGCCGAGGAGGACTGTGCAGAAATAAGTTTGCTTTTCGGGTAGTACAGACACTAAATGACAGTCGCTCACCCAGTTCAGGTCAGTCATCTGCAGCGGTGCTGTGTGGGCAGAACGTGGCCGCGGCTCAGACCTGACCTGCAGCTCCCGGGGTCTGCCTGTGAGGGGGTCGGGGCTGGAGGGTGTCCGGCATGAGGAGAGGCTGCGGGAGCTGCTTTCTCCAGCTCAGAGGAGAGGATCTGACTGGTGTCTGCAGCTGCCTGCTGGGTGGTTGTGGAGAAGACAGCAGCAGAGATGCACAGCAAAAAGACGAGAGGTGACAGGCGCAGCTTGCGCTGAAGGGAATCCTCCCTGGGTACCGGGGAAAGTATTTCCCAGTAAATGTGGCTGAGAACTGCAACGGGCTGTGCAGGGAGATGGTGGAAACTCCATCCTTGCAGGTGCCCAAAAACCAAATAGACGCCGTGAAGAACCAGATGGAGCATTAGAGACAGCCCCACGTAGAGCAGAAAATTGGATTATACCCTCCAGAGGTCCCTTCCAACCAAAGTTGTTTGATTCTGTGGGGCCTCCGGTCCACCCTGAGGAAAACCTGCCCCGAGGCCAGACTTGGCGTGATGCCGCCCGCAGCCTGAGAAGCGGAGCTCGGCCGGGTCGTGTCCCTGCGGCTCTTACTGGGGCCGGCGCGGGCAGCAGCTTCAGAGGTGAAGCGGCCTGGTGTGTTGGACACGAGCGGTTTCTCCGGGGGAGCGTGTGGGCGGTTTGGGAAGGTGCGTGGCCTGGGCCGCTGCCCACGCCAGGGTGTGAGATGGCGTCGGTGCTTTGAGTGAGGAGCGGGAGTGGTGGCATAAAGATTTTGCGTGCTGGGCTGATCTCCGGTGGGTAACGGTTAGCGGACGAAGAAGGGGTGGAGGGGAAGAGGACAGATTTTATCCAGTTCAGAGAGGATGCTGAAGAATGAATTTGTATTTTATTTTATTTTATTTTTTTTCTCCTTCAGGATGAAGATATGCAGATAAGAAAGCGCAGGAATGTCCCCAGCGTGGGCGGCCAGGCGAGCAGCACGGGAGAGCCGGGCTAGCGCCCCGAGAGTCTGACCTTGCTGGCTGAGAGCTACACCCCTTGGTACTGACAGCAGCCGTATTTATTAAAAATTAAAAAAAAAAAAACCCAAAACAGTTGAAATTAAGCAAGCTTTCCTCCTTCTGCAGCCAGGGTGTGGGGCGTTCCGCTGCCAGCACTAAGCACAGTATCCGCATCACGCCTGAGCCCCTTTGGACCCCCGGCCAGGGTGGCCGAGGTGCGCCGTGCTCCCTCGCAGAGGAGCCACTGTGAGCGGCCGGTTATTAATCCCTCTGGGCCTGGCAGGGGGGAAACGTGCCGGGAACGGGCAGTGAAACGCTGCCTTGGGTTTTGCTGCTGTATGTTCTACTCGCTGTTTTTACTGCGAAGGCCCAAAGAACAACGGGGTATTATCCTGCCGTGGGTGAGAGGGCTCCGAGCAGCAGCGCTAGAGAGAGGGAGGGTTTGTGGGTCGCAGCAGTGTTGCTTTCTGTTCATATGAATCAGGTAACTGTGTAATTAACTCCTCAGTGACTCTGAACCACGTACTTGTGAGCAGTGCTCTGACAGGAGCGAGTCTGAACGTATTTCACTTGAAATCTAAACCTAAGAAACGGAGTAATGTGAGCGCTGGCTGTAGAGCCTGTGTCCTCGAGCCATCAGCGGAACATTTACTGACGGATCGTGGAGCTGACACTTGCCGGGCAACTCTGGAATCACTACGTGGCTGTATTTGCCCTGTGAAATAAAGGTATTTGTTGGGTTGAAGCGTCTGCGTGGTTCCTTGTGTTGGGTCCCACAGAGAAAAAGTTGTCAACAGCTGAGAGCCCAACGTGCCTCTGCTTGTATCAGACGTGCGAAGAAACACGTGCGGTTTTCAATGCCTCACCCCCGCAGGAGTCCCTCGGGGTATTGTCGAGCACTGGAAAGAAACCTCCAGTGCTTTTCCCCCCCTGAGGGCTGCAGCAGTCCGTGTGAGTTGGACGATGTTCAGAAGTCCCCCGGTGCTCGCTGCTCTTGTCTCACATCTGTCGTTGCCGATAGCTCCGCTTGGCTGGTTAATCAAGCTGAATTCTTGCTTTCTCTAAACCCTTCTGCTCAGCGCTAGCTCTCGGTGCTGTTGCCTTGAGGGGGTTTGTCATCTGACCGGAGCACCGAAGACGCTGCTCAGAGCTGCCTCCTTTGCTGAGCTCTCCTGGCCCTCTGATGTGAAGCGCATCAGCAGCCGGCGGCGATGGCTCCAGGCGTGACCAGAGCTGGGCAGCACGGCTTCGAGGCCAGAAATGGGTTTGGTGGCACCACCGAGGAGCCTGGTGGTGGTAAACGCTGTGAAGTGTGACCTGTTCTCTGTATTTAACCTCCTCTCCTCTGGTGGCACAGGCTCTGCTTCTCTACCTGCCCTGCATCGCGTCCCTGAACGTGCAGCCGTTACCCGGGGAGGCCGTTCCTCTAACACAAAATGGTATTTCCAAGTGTCAGGTCAGTGTTTTGTTGGCAGAGGGGCTCCAGCCCTCCCCATGGTGAGGCCACCCGGCCTGGCTGCACCTCCAGCTGGCCCCAGGCCCCCCCAGAAGCAGTAGAAGCGATGGGAGACCTTCCCTGCAAAGGTCAGCCTGACCTTTGATGCAGATTTTGGTTAATGCAATTGTATGGAAAATGTTGCAGTTGCCCGAGGTTGTTCCCTGCTATTGGAAAGAATTAATTCTTCCAAAGAAAACTTACAAATGGCTTTTGAAATGGAGGTAGAGCTGACAGCAGCTGGCACAGGCTATCGGGCTGGAGAGGTTTGATTTCTGTTGAGGTGGGTTACAGGGTGGTGGTGGTGCCTGTTACGGGGAGGGCTCGAAGCTGGGACAAGCCTGGGAAGGAGTGGGTGCGGGTGGGCGCCCACCTTACTGCTCTCGCGCTGAGCAAACACAGGAGGAGCACATCTCGTGCAGCAGCGGCACAATTTAGAGCTTTGTTTTTCTGACGAGGGGATGCAAACCAGATGTGAGTCCCTTCAACATCTGTATTTATAGGTGGTTACAGCACAGGAACCTTTCCCTGGGAGACGGAGAATAGAGCTGGAGTACAGACCAACCCGAGAGATGACCGAGGTCCTCTGGTTGCCCTTAGTGAGCCCATCTCGGGCCAGTGGCCTTCAGCCTTCGAAGGATACGTTTAAAAACAAAAGTGCCTTCAGCAGAGATTGGCTCCAACCTCCTGGCGATGGATGGATTGTGAAAATGCGACCGATTCTGCTTGCTGCCCTTGTGCCGGCAGCCGAGCCGGCTGGGGCAGGACGGGCACCACAGGTTGTTTCCTGGCAGGACAACGGGTCCATCAGCCCAAACCCAGCACCGCCGTACTGCTCTGTGCTGCTCCAGGAGAGCGCTTCCCCTCTGTTCAAACAGGGAATTCATTTCCAAGTTGCGTATCCGAACCCTACACTTCCCGACAGCCGCACTCGCTGCTGGAGCCGCGGTGGGATAGATCGAAGGAGTCGCAGAAAGCAGAAAAACACTGGGCTCCTGGGTGTGCTAATTACAGCCTCTACATTTGCTTTGTGCCCTGTTCCACGGGGAAATGGCACTTAGTTCAGCTGTACCAAGACAGAAAATAAACCTTTGATGTGTGGCTGAAAGTCTCTTCTAAATAATTGATCACAACTCTCCTCCCCATCTGCGTTCTCCGTGGCTCAGCCCTGGACATTAAAACCATCTTTCCTTCTGCGTGGAGGAATGTAAAACAATTATGGAACAACTTTAAAAGCAAAATTGTTTCTCCGCTTGCTTTGCTGTTGGCTGTGGTCTGCCCAGCTGCCGGGTCGGGCAGCGCAGGGTCCTGTCCGTGGTTCAGCCTCATCCTGCGCTTACAGCGGGTGCATCCCAGTGGTCCTGCACTCACAGGCGCAATTCCATCTTTGGAGGCTTTCAGCAGTCCCTGCCCGCTTGGACACACAGCCATGTGCCACGGGGTTGGTGCTGGAGCACCCCTTCGCGCTCTGCAGCGACACTCCCGTGGCTGTTCTGTGGGCAATGGGGCAACGGAGCAGGAGAAGGGCTCTTTGGAAGAGCCCGAGTCTGCCTGTCTCGGCTGTCCTGGCTCCGGCCACCATCCTGCCGGGCTTTGCTGGCCCTGTGGGTGCTGGTTGTAGCTGGAAACCGCCTGCTTTCCCTGCCACTTCTTCACGGGTGTGTGATACCCCCAAAAGGTAAAGTCTGACCAGAAGCTGGATGGATTTGGCCTTGCTGGAGGAGACAAAACAGCTGCTGAAGCCTGAAGGTTTCATCTTAGGTGAAGAGGACACCGAACTTGTTCCCCCAACAAGCCCGACGCCAGCCGAGGCCAAACATGAAGCAGCAGGATCAGAGTGCGTTCCTGAGGAACCACCGCCGTGAGCAGTAGCTGCAGTGGGAAAGGTTCCCTGGGAAGCCTTTGGCTTGACACGTCTGATGGTTGCCAACTGCTGGGGGTAAAGCCTTGAATGAGCTTTCAGAAACATGTCCTGGTGATGGATTTGCAGTGGGTCAAGCACCAGTCCTGCTGGGTGGCCCGGGCTCAGCCCCTCCAAGCCACCAGTGTGGAGAAAGGGGGGGTGAGAAATGCCCCCGGGCACAGCCTGTGCTGCCCGAGGGCTCGGCCGGTGCCCGCGGCTGCTGCGCTGGGGGGACAGACGCGCCCCGAGTCGGTGATTTGGGACCCAGGCGCCCGCTGGAGAGGGGAAGCCGTGGAGGAGGGAGGGTGTCTGGGGGACATTCGTTCGCAGGACTCCAACTGTGCCCCAGTCCCTGCAGGGGGAGGGCCGACAGTGCAGCCGCCGTCCACGCCTGGCGAGGGGACGCTGTAGCGGGGCTCCTCCCGTGCTGGTGAGCGGTGGCACTCCTGTCCCCACGGGGCAGCACTGTGGGGCTGACCTGCTGCAAGTGGCTCGGTGCAAGTAACAAACTTACCTAGTTGCTTTATTAACATGGCCTCGTGAGCTGCCCAGCTCTTAGAGACAGCTCCGGTGGGGTTTGGGAAGAAGAACGAAGCCCTGTTGCCCACATGGCAGCTGGAAGCACCTGCCCGTGCTCTCCTGGAAGCCTTCCCGGGCAGGGCCCGGCTCGTGCACGGCTGTTTGCGACGGCTCCTGCTGCTGCTTCTCAGGTTCCTCACCCCACGCGGAGCCGGTTGGGACTGTGCAGCCCCTCTGGGCTTTGCTCCGCGGCAGGAACGGTCGGGGCTGCAGCGGGACCTGCGATGCTCCTTCCCTGGCAGACGTCATTCTCGCTGCGTGTTGTTCCAAAATTAATCTCCTCTTATTTACTCGTGCTCCCCTGACCTCTTCCGACGTGTGATTTTCCCTGCGTGCTGCCTGAGGACTGTGTTTAAGCTGTCAAGATGTGGGGGCTTTACTGCGCCTCTGGGTTTAATTTACTGTTACTGTGAGTAAGAGCCGGTAATAAAATCAGCAAATGAGGAATACAGCAAATATTTTCCTCTCCCGCAGGGGCTCTGCGGGGCCGGACCGGTGCCCGCTGCTGCCCGCCGTGCTGAGAGCCCTCCTGCAATGCAGCCGCGGGATGTGAGGTTTCACCACGGGACTGTGGCTTCCCGGAGCAGGAGGCGTTGGGGTTATTGAGACGTTGGTTGTGTGACAAACGTGATTTTGTGATGTGGCCTTTGCTGGCCCCAGGAAGGGGCTTCCTGGCTGATGGCCGATTCTGCTCGCATCAGGTCTGGTGGGGGTTGTGTCCGCGCTCCTTGTCCCCATCCCCATCCCCCTTTTTCCCGATGGCCTTAATTTGGGCTTTGGTATTAATAGTGCTGGAAGGAGCTGGCACTGGCAGGGCATCCGCGCCTGCGCCCGTATCCCGCGCCTGGGAGCTGCCTTGGGAAATTGGGATGGGGCGCAGCTGCCTGCGGGCGCTGGGTGCAAAATCAGACAAATGCCGATTTGTCTGAGGCACCGCAGCCTGGGGACACCCGTGCTGGGCACGTCAGCACCGCCACAGCCCCTTCCCTCCCTGCACTCAAGGCTTTTAGGGCAAACGGTGGCACTAGCAAAAGCAATAGAAGCATTTGCCTGTTGGTTAAAAAGAAAAATAATAATAAGGAAAAGCAAAACCAGAGCAATATTAATGTTCAAGCTGGTTTTAGAAGTGAATGTATCATAAATCTATTTAATTGTGTGTCGGGATTGTTCCTGCCGACACGCTGCAGGAGCAGCCCTGAGCAGCGTTCCGAGCGCTGGGAATGCACCTGGGGCCTGAGCATCACTTAGCGCAAACGTGGCATTTTCACAGGTAATTGGCAGAGCCACCGTCACCGCTCTCCGCCGCGGCCGGCACCAGCAGGAACGGCTCTTAATTAAGCCTCACACCGTCGGGGGGTTACGGACAGGAATGAGCGTCCTGTGACGGAGCAGCCGGGCCTCCAGCTCTGGAAGCGCAGAGGTTTATCAGTGAGGAGTGACATTTTGGTCCAATGTGGCCTCGATACAGAGCTGTGCTGTGCTGAGCCCGAGTCCCCCTGGCTGCCACCCCCGGCACCCGGCAAGGGTTGGTACCGATGAGGTACAAATGCAACCGATGCTGCTGAAATACTTATTTTTGGCACCCTCGTCCTTAGCAGGGAGGCAGGCTGAGCAGCACCGGCGGGCGATGCTGTCCTCGCGGGGATGAGCGCAGCTCTCCGTTATAGCACTCATGCGATGTGTAATTTGGGATCAGAAAGAACACCAAATGCGCATTAATTTTAAATGTACCATAAATGACACTTTTTTTTTTTCCTCGAAGAAGGCACATTAGATGTGATGCACAGCCCCAGAGGAATATGTCGAATACGGCTGGTGCCTCGCTCGAGCCGCCCTGACCTGCCCCCGCGTCCCCGGGCAGGACGGGGTGAGCTCTGGGCTGCGCCCGTGCTTGAGCGCGTTGCTGCTGCGTGGGCCACTGTGTGCAGTCACAGGCGGCCCCAAATGCCCCACTTGCCCTTGGCATTGGCTGCCAGGGTGCTCCGCACCCCACCGGGCTCGAGGAGGCACAGCAGGATGCCTTCTGGCACCGGTTGTCCCATTTGCATCCAATATATTTTTTTAACTCCATCTCGGGCGCGTGTGCATCCACCTCTGTGCGGGCTGAGTCGCGAAACTCTTTTTCCTCGTGGTGACTAATGGCTGCCTCGAGGCAGAAGCACTCGGTGACAGTGTTCAGCCACTCACTGCCATGGCCAGAAGGGTTGTTTCCGCTCTTTGCGTGAGAATTTGCCCAGGCTGCGCAGCGCGTTGGCTCTTGTGTGGTTGGATGTGGCGGGGAAGGGTGTGCGTGCCGGCTCTGTTGTCCTTGGCTTCATCATTCTCAGTCCCATCTTGGTGCTTTCCCCCCCTCCAGCTGGTGTGGGTCTGTTCCTCCAGCGTGTGACCGGGCGGTCGCTGCTGTCCCCCTCCCAAATTAGGTGCTGCATTAGCTGGAAGGGGCTGGTGGGTGACTTCTCTCCCTGCTGCAGAGCTGGGGGATGCCAGCCCAGCTCAGGACACCCCTTAAACTGCTGCCCCGTGGCTCAGCACAGCACTAAGTCATCCGGGGGCTGTAAAATCCCTGCCCTCCGCTCGCTTCCGCGCTGGAAATGGAAAGCTTTTAACGAAGCGAAGATCAGAAAAGCTTTTAGAGCGGGACTGGCAAAGCGGTGCACCCCTGGGATTTTGGGGGTAATGAGGCGGGAAAGAGCTGGTGAGGAGGAGGTCGTGCCGACCTCGTGGATCGGTGCCCGGGCTGCAGCCCAGAGCGCCGGTGTGGGGCTGCCTGACCCAGCCAGCCACCGCCACCTTCGAGCTCCTGCGGGGACACGTACCTGGTGGTGAAGGAGATTTTGGTCCCTGAAAGCAGAGGGGAGAGCTGAGCCTTGCAGGGGTCGTCGGGGTGAGCGTGCCTCTTGCTGGGGCTCCTCTCCCGAGAGCAGTGAACCTTCCAGCACACTCCCAGTGTCAGGAAAGTGGTTTTCAAAGTGCCCAAGAGCTGCCACATTTATGGAGATGGCATCTGTGCTGCGGCTGTTCCTCGGTGTGACACAGGCGGTGGGAGGAGAGCGCTTCTGCTCATGTCCCTTGCAGTAAAACCAGGGTGGCAAGTGGGGATTTTGAAGTGCTGGAAGGGGATGGATGACTTAAAATAGTAGCTGGCTGGTGTGGTTGGTAGCACCCTGCCAGCCCCCGTCCCTCGACCACCAGAATCACACAGACTGGGGGACCCGAGCCTGCCATGGGGCGCTCAGCACGGCGCCTGCCGGGGGAGGCTCTGCAGGAGGACAAGGCAGACGCATCCGTTGCCGAGCGATGCTGGGGCTGAGCCTGGTCCCTGCCGGAGCTGTGGACAGGGGAGACCTGAGAACAGGAGGGAATGGGCACAAACTTGAGCATAGGAAGTTCCATCCCAACCTGAGGAGGGCCTTCTCTCCTGTGCGGGTGGCAGAGCACTGGCACAGGCTGCCCAGAGAGGTGGGGGAGTCTCCCCCTCTGGAGCCATTCCAAACCCGCCTGGACGCCGTCCTGTGCCACTGCTGGAGGTGCCCCTGCTCTGGCAGGGGGTGGCACTGGGGGAGCTCCAGAGGGCCCTTCCAACCCCCACCAGTCTGGGACGCTGTGACACCAGAGCCTGGGCACGGACCGCACATCACAGCCGCTCCACTCCCCATCACCAGAGCCAAACTGGATGCGGCTCCACAGGGCACCCGCGTGCCGGCTGTACAGGTTGGCCAGTTGGGAAGCTGAGTTGCTCCAGGCAACTCCCTTGGGGACCCAAACCCAGGCTGTGTCCCTGCTGGCCTGGGAGCTGCTGCTTTTGCACGAGGCAAGAAAAAAGTAGAATCGCAGAGCCCCAGCAAAAAGGCCGTTGAGTCCCCACAGGGCAGTGCCCACCCGGGGGCCCTGCATGTGTCCCCGCTGCAGGCAGCCCTGGCTCCTGTGGGACCCTCCTCCTCCTCCTCCCCAAATCTGCCCCTGGGTCGGCTGTGCTGATCCGCAGGGAGACAAAGCACCATGTGCCGGGGTCGCGGTGTCCCAGGGGAGCTGTTCCCGGAGCCGTCGGCATCCTCCCCAGCACGGGGACGCAGCGGGGCGAGCGCTTTGCCTTGCCAAACTAGGTCACGCCGGGAACTCGAGCGATGTGGCGGACAGAGCTAAAAATACCGGCAGAGCCGAGCGTTTCCCCAGCAGCTGTGAAGGGCCGTGGCCTCACCGGGTCGGACCTTGGCCACAAGATGCCACAATCCTGGCCCCATCCAGGAGGGTCACCGGGGCCCGTGGGCTGCTGGGCTGGGGGTGATTTAGGAGCAGGTGACGGAAAAGCCCCTCTGGGGCTGCAGGGCCGGAATCCGCCCAAGAAAATGCCTCTCCGCTGTTGGTGTAAGTCAGTCATCGAGAGGCAAATTGCAGCCGGGCTCCCGTTCCTTGCAGAGACCCTCCTGCGCGCTTTGGGTGTCTCATCTCCAGCCTCCTCCTCTGCCTCCTCAGCAAACCACCTCAGCTTCCCTTCGTTATAAACGTGTCGACAATTAGTGGCAGAAAACAATGGCGAGGGGGGGAAATGTAACCCAAGCCTGATGCAAGAACTCATCATACCTTTTTTTTTTCTCTTGGGAACTCGAGTGCTTTTAGCATCACACTTCAGCAGGACACCAAGAGAACGGGGACGAGTGAACTGGAAAGTGCTGCTGGGACGAGCGTGGCCGGGTCCCTGCGCGGCTGTGGGGCAGAGCTGGCGGTAGGTTGTGGGCTGGAGCCCATCCCCATCCCCATGGCTTGCATCCCATGGGGCGCCTACAGCTCCGGGACTTTGTCTGTCCCCTCTCTGGGACTTCAGCTGTCCCCTCTCTGGCCACAGCTCTTTGCACCGCAGCAAAGCACAGCCAGGACGGTCCCACTTTTTCCCATCCTCTGCCTCCAATTTCTGCACTTGGGTCCAGCGCCGTGTCGCTGGAGCGTTGCAAAAGCAACTGCCTCCGACATACCGTCCCCCGATGATGTCTAGACTTGTGCATCCCATCTTTTTTGGATGAAACATTTCCTGCGTTCCCGTTCGAAAGCTGGCCCATTTTAATACTGCCAAGTGAAAATGGGTTTGCGCACAGAAAAGATCCCAGTTGCTCTGTATAACTTCTCTGTCATAATTATTCACTGCCAGTCCCTCTGCCTCCAGCAGCTGTATAATTTATCAGCTGTGTTTTGTGCTCATTTCTCAATCAATGATGAAAACATTGATTAGTGTCAGGCTGGGACCGACTCCTGCAGAATCCCTCTAAATCATCTCTGTTCGCTGATGACTCCTTGTTTTGGAGATGGGCTTGCAGCTCTCCATCCGTTTAATGTGGGCTTTATTGAGATTGTATAGCGCTAAATTTGTAATTAGGGTGTCATATGATATTAAGTCAAATATGTTGCCAAAAGCTAAGCAAATAATGGCTACGTGGTAACCTTTATCTACAAACTTGTAATTTTCTCAAAGGATGAAATGAGGCTCATTTGACAAGACATTTTCCATTACACCGCACCAATGGGTATATTTTTAATCCCTGAATTCTATATTAATTGAACCCTCTGTGTCTTCTCCATTTTTCAGTCCGAATGGCACGCTGGACCGACCAACCGGTAACCAGGGCACCCGCTGCGCCCACCGAGCACCACGTTAGCGTCCTGCCAACCTCGGCGTCTTCCCAGGCTTGGAGCCTTTCAGCGGGGAGGGAACGCCGCTCAGCTCCGCACGCTGCTCGAGGGCCCTCAGGTGCAGCTCATGTGGATCTGCTGATTTAGAAACCCCACAGATGTCACCTGAGATGCTCTCAGTAGACCAGAGAGTACCTCATCATCCTCATGTCCTACATTCCCATTCTTTCTCAATGCAGAAGAGAGGCACTGAGGGCCTCATCGCTAGCAATGTACCTCCTCATCTAGGAATGCCGTGGCTTCGCCGAGCTTGGAGATTTTTAAAATTCAACGGGGCGATCCCTGAGCAAAGCTGTGCCGCTTTGACATCGGTCCTGCCCCAAGCGGGAGGTTGGACTACAGACACCCGAGGTTGCTCCTGACCAAAATCTTTTTATGCTTCTCTGAGTCTATGAAGTGAACTGACAACAGCCTTAACGCTTCTTTTGTTTCTAAAATATTTAGTGAAGAACTTCTTACTGGTCGTGGCTTTGCCAGGCATAGATTTTCCTCTGTCCGTTTACCCTCTTCTATCAATATCTCTGCTTCATAGCTCGTTGTGGTGATTGCTGCTTATTGATTAGTATCAATTCCTTTCTTCCTCTTCATATATATTGTAATTTTGCTTCCAATTGCTGTTTTCAGGTTCCCGACTTACAGGATGGGCGTTCAGCCAAAGTTTTATTTTCTTGACTCCGCAATATTAGCTTTTCTGCCCTGTTGCAAGCTCTACTCAAAAAACTGCTGATTTCCCACTTGACAGGGTTGGGTTTTTTTCCCCTTCAATTTTCCTCATAATTGTCACCCTCTCCACGAAGTTTGTGAAGCTGTTGGTTCTATGAGTGATGAAGAGACCATCAAGCCATACCCATCCACAGGAAAGTTACGTGACGGTGTGACGCTGCCAAAGCAGGCTGGGGTGGCTGTGCCGAGACCATCGTGGCGGACCTGGTGCCTGAGGGAGGCTCTGCTCGGGCTGGTCGCACCTGAGCTGCTCTCCCCACACTGGAGCATCTCTGCTCTCCCTGCCAGTGTGGTCCACTGCTTCACTATCCTGAACCAGTTTTTCTTTAGGTCTAACCCGGATTTCCCCACCACGGTTTCATCCCAGTGCTTCTCGCCCTGTCCTGCCGTCACCCTTGTACGTAGCTGGAGCGTGTTGCTGTGCTCCCCCCAGGTCTTTTCTGGGCCGAACCAGTCCTGCTTTCAGCTTTTGCTCACAGGCTGCACTTTCGCACCATCCGACCCCTCCCGGTGCTCCCTCTGAGCTCTCTCCAACCAGCCTGAATCTCCCCTGAAACACCCCAGCCAGCGCTAGGACGGGTCCTCCTGGACGCACGACGGCATATTTCCGTATTATTTCTCCTACTGTGACATTCACCTGTTCTGCACAAGCTCAACACTGTTGGCTCTGGTTCGGCTGAAGATTTGCAGCAGCATCCAGGTCCTTTCCTGCAGAGCGGTGATGGATCCAGCTGCTGCCCACCCCAAGCTCCCCGCCGCATCTCCCTCAGCACCCGGCTCATTTCAGCACGAACCTTTGAGGGCTGCTCTTCTTCCTCCCCGCAGGACAGCTTGGAAGCGGGGCACGGGGAGGGACAGCAGAATGGATAACCCCCTCCTACCACACGCACACATCCCAGCCACTCCTTTCCTGTTCCCGGGGCTGTTTTCTTTGCAATTGTGGAATTTGTTATCCTGCCAACAGGGTCTGACCTCAGGGCTCGCTGCTGCCTGCACCTTTGTGCGATGCCCCAACTGAAGCAGATGGCACCTATTTTGCTGCCCCCCCACCGTGGCCAGGAGGTGGTGACAGCCCTGGATGTGTGTGCAGTGCGGCATGAACCTCCTCATGCTGCCCAGAGCCACTTCTTGTCACTGTCACAGAGGCAGGTATGGACTTCAGGGCAGAGAGGAGAGCCCTGGAAAGCCCTGCAATGCCCACGACACAGCAAAGCCCAGTTCTCCCCTTTTCCTCACCTGTCAGCTTCTGAGTATTGTGTCCAGTTCGGGGCTCCCCGGGTCAAGAAGGACGGGGAACTGCTGGAGAGGGTCCAGCAAAAGGCTACAAAGATGATGAGGGGATTGGAACATCTCTCTGATGAGGAAAGGCTGAGGGACTTGGGGCTTTTAGTCTGGAGAAGAGAAGACTGAGGGGGGATCTTATCAATGCTTATCAATCCTTAAAGGGAGGGTGCCAGGGGGATGGGAACAGGCTTTGTTCAGTGGTGCCCAGTGACAGGACAAGAGGGAACGGGCACAAACTTGAGCATAGGAAGTTCCATCTGAACCTGAGGAGGGCCTTCTCTCCTGTGCGGGTGGCAGAGCACTGGCACAGGCTGCCCAGAGAGGTGGGGGAGTCTCCCCCTCTGGAGCCATTCCAAACCCGCCTGGACGCCGTCCTGTGTCACTGCTGGAGGTGCCCCTGCTCTGGCAGGGGGTGGCACTGGGGGAGCTCCAGAGAGCCCCTCCAACCCTGACCAATCTGGGATTCTCACTCTTGCCACAACCATCGCAAATAATTTCCTTCCGCCCACCGATGGGGAAAGGCTGAATGCATCCCTCCTCATCCTCCAGCTGAGCTGAGTCACCCTCCCCATACATTTCCAGTGGCTTCTCTCCTTGCTCCTTGGCCTCGCCGCTCCCTTGCGCAGTCTCTTGAGGGGCAGACGCACCGTGTTGGAGGGCGCTGGCCCTGCCGTGCCCTGGGCTGCACGGAGCGTGGGTGCTGCATTTCCAGCTCTGCCTCAGCCTTTTTGCCAACAGTAATAGCAAATGTGCAAAAGAGCTGGAAATTGTTTCATTTCTGTGCCCAGCACCTTTAGACTCAGCAAGGTGTGGGGTAGGGTTGGAGTGGAGCTTCAGGTTTGAGATGTTTCTAGAGACACAGTCACACAAACTTTTCTTTAGTAGCAACATTTTTTATTCCATCTTAAATACAACACGGCTGCTTCAAAGTTCAGCTCTTCTTCTGCTGCATGGTACCAATGTCAGGGCAAAGTCAGACTGTTATTTTGCCAAACAATGAAATACTGACATGTAGATGGAGCAAAAACTGAGTAATCACTGAATCATTGAGCAATCAATTACCATCAGGTCTGTTCCTGGAGCTGTTTCGGGAATCCCGACCTTGAGGAACCTCCATTGTAAGGGCCACTGTATTGTCTCCTGTACTGCCACAGCCGCTGAACGGTCCCTGCGGTGCTGGGGACCCGGGGAGGGAAACCTGTCTCTGGCGGGTGCAGAATCAGTTTCCCTTCACCAGGAGGGGTGTGCAGCACAGGAACACGTCACCCTGGGGAGGGCGATCGCCGGCCAGCAAGAGCGTCACAGCTCGGCCAAGCAAAGTTGCTCTAGTGTAGGTGACAGTCCTGTTTCGAGCAGGCAGCAGGACGAAAGACCCCCCAGAGAGCCTTCGCACCAGTGCTTCCACATTTCTGTGGAGCAATTAAGGAATCTTTTCCCTGTATGAAATGTCCACATTGTTGTTTCCTTTGTTGTATCAACTGGTTTGCTTTATTGTTGTTTATTCTGAGGGTCTGGCTTATGTCAATTTGATGCCACTAATTTAGCCAAGAGGAGTGAAATGATGTTACCATCCTGCTGAAATCCTCCCTCCTGCTATAGCCAACGCTCATTTCTTTTGTTTCTCTCCACCTGCTGTATCATTTTAGGAAAAAAAGAGGTATATAATACTATGCTGCTCTTGAAATGCTCACTCTCCTTTCAGGTCTCCTGACTCAGAAATGTGGTGTCTCATCCAGAGTCTTCCTCTCCTGGGCAGCGTGAGTTCCCTCGCGGGGATTTAGGAGCACGGTTTTGGAAACGACCCCACCCAAGGCACGGACACAGACTGCAGCCATCTCCCGTGCTGGAGCTGTTTCCTTTCTTTGGGCTCTTTGGCAGCTCCGCTTGCCTGTGTTGGTTTTGAACATTACAGAGTCTGTGCACAGTTGCCCAATAGTGGTGCTCAGGAGCTCTGGGGCTCAGTAAATGGCCAGAAAACTGACTTGGCAGCAAGGAGCAAAGGCTTTCTGCTGGCACAAGATGGAGAGCAGGACTGTGTGGCTGGGAACGCGGGGAGTGGGAAGGAGCGATGGGAAACGCTCTGACTGTGCTCAAGATGGAGTTTGGAAAAGGACAGAGGGATTTGGGAAAGGATGGAAGCGTCCACATGGCTGGTGGAGTTGGATATGCTCTTGTCCTCCCTTGAGTGTCTGAACTGTATTATTATTATCATTATTATTATCACTGTTATTACTTTATGAATTGGTGTGCATGCATGTTAATGAGGGTATGCACGGGACTGAGTCTCGCTGGCTCCAATCTACTGGGCACAAGGCATGGCTTGCATTTAGCAAATTATTTTAGCATCCTGGGGCCACGATTTAAGGCAGGTTTGTTCCATACTTCAAGTTTCAAGCCCTCAGTCCTGACTAGGCTTCCCATTTGCAGTACAAATCTAATAAATAACAGGCATGGCTGAGTGGTGAGACAGTGTTGTGGCTTGCATGTGAGCTTGTGTCACCTGGCTGTTGTAACGCCAGCGAGACCTGGATGGAGCAGCCTTGTCGGGAAGGCAGCTCGAGATTTCAGCCAGCAGAGTAATAGCTAATTGAGTGTATTTCAATCATGAGATCCACAGAAGGAAAGCAAGCTCCACAGAGTAGAAGGAAATTGCATCTTAGAGTAATCTGAATGTGGGTAGATAATTAGGCCTATATTTCATGGGAACATTTGCTGGGCAACATAATGAAAAGGCCAGCAACATAATTTTCTTTAAGTAGTGTGATGCCTCCCACCAGGGCCGTGCCGTGCCGGTGCTGGTGCTGCAGTGCAGCGGGAGCAGGGAGAGGCATTGCCCGGCCCCAGGGGCTGTGGCATGATGGTGCCAAGCTGAAGCCCGTCCTCTCCATCTCTAATGTCTGCTCAGAGAACGCTGCTAAGGCTCCTGCACTGCTCTCAGCAAGAAGGTGGCAAAATAAATCCTGCAGCCTCATCCCCTTCCCGTCCCTCCGAACAGCAGCCACAGCAGAGGCTGTTCAGGACGCGCTTGCAGAGCCGGACAGACCCAGGGCAGCTCAGCGCTACGCTGGGAGTCTCCCGGTGGGAAGCCAGGCTGCTGCCACTGAACCCAACTTGGAGGAGCTCCTGCTCCGAGTCACTGTCTGATCCAGCTTGGAAGGTCAGCGGGGGCTGACGAAGTGGCTCTCTGGCTGGGGTTCGAGGGAAATGCAGCCTGGCTGTCCGTGCCCGGGAAACCCCCTCGTGCGAGAAGCCCGGCCTAGGGAGCAGCAGCCCACTGCGCCCTTCACTTTGCCCTGAATGTGCCATTAATGGGCTGCTGCACTCCAGCATGGAGGATGCACCATGCTGCAGGTGCACCAGCACCTCAAAGGATGCACCAGCCCTCAAATGCCCCCCAAACTATGGCTATGCATGGGAAGCAAAGCTCCAAGGCCTTTTTCAATGTTGTTTTTTCCAAATTTGGCTTTGCTTTTCCACATCCTCCACCCTCACCTAAGCACAGATCCTCCCTTCCAGATCTCCAGTTTGGCCCGGCGTTGCTTCTGGCTTGCCCTGCTGTGGACTCTGCTGCCTTGTGCAGGAGCAGACAGGTAATATAAAATAATATTTGGCTTCTTCATAATGCTGGCAAAATTAGAAGATTTGGGAAAGTGCAGTGATTTGGGAGGGTGGAGGAGAGGGTTTAATCTTTGAGCA
This sequence comes from Anarhynchus alexandrinus, assembly GCA_008711295.1. Lineage (NCBI taxonomy): Eukaryota > Metazoa > Chordata > Aves > Charadriiformes > Charadriidae > Anarhynchus > Anarhynchus alexandrinus. Next base: position 174,550 of record VUYV01000467.1, read on the forward strand.
CAAGTAACCCTGTGGTCAGGGTCTAAGGGGTCTGAATTCCTCTCCCACCAACGCTGCACTCATTAGCACTTTGGGGCTGGGACATGTCACCTAACAGAAAGAAAGGCTGAGAGGCTGTGTCCAGCCTGGTAATTACTGATTAGGTCTTTTACTAAAAATAGCTGAGGGTGGGCTGGCCTAACATTGGGTCTGAGTGCTCCGGGTCCCAGCTGGTTCAGAACTGTTCACCCAGTGATCGGGACTATCTTTGGGACTGCATTTAAACAAGCTCTTGTTTTGTGGTGTCAAATGCTTGGCCATTTAAGAACAGGTCTGTCCAAATGAATCTGCTCAAAGCAAATCCATAATTCTTGGCTAACTCCAACTTGTTAGCTATTGATATTGCTTCTGTGATGTATTGCCCAATTTTAATTATGCCAGTGTTGAGAAAGTTATTTTCTTACAGTGCCTCATTAGACTGAAGGTTCTAATCGATGAATTCAACAGGAACATCTTGAAGTGACTAAATTGGCCAAGCGGGAAGGTGGTTAGGTGATATTTCAGAGTGACCTCCTGGTACCTGGGAGACCTTGAGCTTCCCAGTGCAGTTGGCCGTAACTGTTGTCCTCAAACTCTTTCCAAGCAGTACTACGCAGATAAACACCGACAGCTCCTCCAGCTTCCCCACCACCTTGGTTTTATCGTCATCTCTCAGGGCTGTTGTGACTTGTCAGAAGAGCTGAATTGAGACACTGTGTTTGTGGACACATCAGTTTGTCTTCTCTTTTCAGTCTGGTGCTTCGCCCCTCCATTACCACCGCACTTGGGCCAGTTGTTTTGTGCAGAACAATGGGAGCAGAGGGCAGGAGGCTAAAAACATCCCTGCCTGAGCCCGTCCTCTCCCTGCCACTCCTGCGGTCTC
>VUYV01000467.1:180866-244371 GCA_008711295.1 Anarhynchus alexandrinus
CCTCCACCCTCACCTAAGCACAGATCCTCCCTTCCAGATCTCCAGTTTGGCCCGGCGTTGCTTCTGGCTTGCCCTGCTGTGGACTCTGCTGCCTTGTGCAGGAGCAGACAGGTAATATAAAATAATATTTGGCTTCTTCATAATGCTGGCAAAATTAGAAGATTTGGGAAAGTGCAGTGATTTGGGAGGGTGGAGGAGAGGGTTTAATCTTTGAGCACAAGTAACCCTGTGGTCAGGGTCTAAGGGGTCTGAATTCCTCTCCCACCAACGCTGCACTCATTAGCACTTTGGGGCTGGGACATGTCACCTAACAGAAAGAAAGGCTGAGAGGCTGTGTCCAGCCTGGTAATTACTGATTAGGTCTTTTACTAAAAATAGCTGAGGGTGGGCTGGCCTAACATTGGGTCTGAGTGCTCCGGGTCCCAGCTGGTTCAGAACTGTTCACCCAGTGATCGGGACTATCTTTGGGACTGCATTTAAACAAGCTCTTGTTTTGTGGTGTCAAATGCTTGGCCATTTAAGAACAGGTCTGTCCAAATGAATCTGCTCAAAGCAAATCCATAATTCTTGGCTAACTCCAACTTGTTAGCTATTGATATTGCTTCTGTGATGTATTGCCCAATTTTAATTATGCCAGTGTTGAGAAAGTTATTTTCTTACAGTGCCTCATTAGACTGAAGGTTCTAATCGATGAATTCAACAGGAACATCTTGAAGTGACTAAATTGGTCAAGCGGGAAGGTGGTTAGGTGATATTTCAGAGTGACCTCCTGGTACCTGGGAGACCTTGAGCTTCCCAGTGCAGTTGGCCGTAACTGTTGTCCTCAAACTCTTTCCAAGCAGTGCTACGCAGATAAACACAGACAGCTCCTCCAGCTTCTCCACCACATTGGTTTTATCATCATCTCTCAGGGCTGTTGTGACTTGTCAGAAGAGCTGAATTGAGACACTGTGTTTGTGGACACATCAGTTTGTCTTCTCTTTTCAGTCTGGTGCTTCGCCCCTCCATTACCACCGCACTTGGGCCAGTTGTTTTGTGCAGAACAATGGGAGCAGAGGGCAGGAGGCTAAAAACATCCCTGCCTGAGCCCGTCCTCTCCCTGCCACTCCTGCGGTCTCGGCACACCATGTGCCTGGGAGGCACCCGCACCTCGGCTCATGCTGCGGTAACGTACAGCCCTGGGAAATGAACCTGGGGAGGGGGGTCCCACACCTCCCTCGGCACCGCTAACCCTGTTACTCTGCCCTTCCCAGTAACTAAATAACTGACTGTGTTATGTGCAAGGACCACAAACGATCCTGGGCTCAATTTGGACCAAAGAAACTACAGTCATCTCTCATGGCCCGTTAAATGTCCTGCTGTGTCCTGGGTTTACGCTTACCATGCTGCTGAGTCCCTTCCCTTTCCCTCCTGGGTTTGTACTGCCTCCAACGCCAGCAACCAGTGCGCGAGGCACAAATGCAGCTGGGGTGGGGATGATATTCAGATGAATCTGGGAGAAAAAGAGGCCATTTCTGAGGATAATGATCAGTGCAGAGCCCAGTCCAGTACTGCGCCACTGAAGCTGGGATTTTCTCCTGTGTGCCTATCTTTGTAATTATCTGCTCTGCATGTCCCGAGCCATTTTATTACCTAGTTATTCCCTATGATGAGGTCCTTGTATAATTCTTTTACAGCGTCTCATGTATTTATGACCCTGAATACCTCAGCATCATCAGCAAGCTTTGTCACCCCTTTTTTCAATTCCTTTTCAAGATTATTTCTGAATACACTGAAGTGAGCAGACCCCCAACACAGGTCCCTGTGGGGCTCCATTCAAATCCTCCACTCAGGAGCCTGCCTATTGATAGCTACTCTTTGAGAATCCTTTAACCAATTATTTATCTATTTCAAGCACTTTCTGTTAATCCCACGGTAGCTGCGTTTCTGTAAGAAACTCCTGTGACAGACCTTTTGGGAGTCCAGGCAGACTATACCACATGCTTATCGACTCCTCTAAGGAACCGTAATAGATTTATGAAGCATTCCTTTATTCAAGGAAAACCACTTATTTTTTTTTCTTCCTAGTATTTCAGATGTATCCAACTATGCACTAATTATATTCTTTATTACAATTTCTATCAGTTCGCCCAGGAGGGACCTCAGACTTCACAGTCTGTAATAACCCCAAACCCATCCCATTTGTCACCTTGAAGCTCTCGGACACCAAGGCTATGTTATGCGCAGTGATTACATGCTACAATTAAGTAATTAAACTGTTTCATCTCTGAGTTCCTCAGCACTTAGCTGAACCGTGTCAGTCTGGCGAATTTGCACTCTTCGGTTTGGCTATTTATTCCTCAACTTCTTCTGCTGACACTTGAATATGAGCCAAATCCAATGCCACGTCCATATAAAGATGACTTTTGGCACAGGAACTTCTCTGAGCTTTTCCTCACTGACTACAGATGCAAAATATGCGTTGTTTTTCTGTTCTGACCTTATCTCCTACGAATGCTCCTCTTGCACTGTGGCCAATTTCTGACTCTCCAGACTCCAACAGGCTTCCTGTGCTCCATGTGTTTGAAGAAGTATTTATTATTATTTGCCTTTGTCTTTTGCAGGTTGTTCCTGTGACTGGTTTTAGCTTGCCTTATTTCTCTTTTTGCATTTAAATTGTCAAGATACACATCATTCTGCTTGTTTAGACAAAAATGACTTTTCCAAACATAAAAAGACCATATCTTTAAATTCTGAGAATCATCAGGCCATCTCATCTCAGCCTGATCTAAGACTAGACCTAAGCAGGTCTAAGGCTCTGGGTTTCCCACTCGACGGAGATGTGCTCTTTGGTTTGACAGGGTGCTGAGATACCAGACTTTTCAAGTGTGATACATTTATATGGACAAAAATCATCACTGGCCAGGATGAATTTTGCCTGGCTTGGACTTCAGGATATTGCACCTTCGCCGGTGGAAGGAGGGAAGGATTCCTCTGACTGGCTATGATTATTTTGGAAGCTGCTTTGGGGTGTGCTCCCCTAGGATGGCGTGAGCTCGGCAGAGAGCGCCCCACGAGTGGAGGTGTGGGGCTCGGGCGGAGGGACCGCAGTGCTCCCTGCCTCCTCGGCCTGTTTGCCTACGTGCGTGTGTCTGGAAGGCCTGTTGCCATGGAGAAGCGATGGAGAACAGTCTGCCTGGCTCGCCTGACTTTTTTCCTAGCACGAAGCAAAGGCATCTCTCCAGCTGTAATGAGCTGGAGGCCCGCTGCCTCCTCTTCTGCGCCGCACTGGGGTAATCCAGACCCCCAAATACCTGGGAGAAACCCAAAGGCAGGGAGAAAACCCTAAATGAAGGTAGGGAAGGAGCAGAGAGCAAGAGGGGAAACTGCAGGGAGATGGACCAGTGCTTGTGGGATGCTATGGATCAATGGAGCCGGGTGCTTCTCAAGGGTGCACAGACCAACAGGCAGCGGGCACCTGTTGCAACAAGGGAAATTCCCATTAGATATATGGAAAAAATCTTTCCCTGAGAGAGTGGTGCAGCCCTGGGGACATGGGGGCATCTTCATCCTTGGTGGTCTTCAAAACCCATCTGGCCAAGCCCTGAGCAGCCAATGTGCCTTTGAAGTGAATGCTATTCTGGGCTGGACCCTTCCTGGCCTCAAAGAGTGAGACTTTACTGGGGAACAGACAAGGGTGAGTTTGAGAGAGCTCCAAGAGGCATAAATGTGGCAGAGTGTGGTCTGAAAACAGGATGAAGGTGGAGGCATCCCTGCTTTTTCATTTTGGGGATTGACAGTGCTGGACACTGCTTCACTGACACTGTAACTGCTTGCATGGCTCAATTTCCCTACATTTTTTTTAAGGTGCTCCCTAAAAACAGATGGGTTTTCTCTCATTTTCTGCTGTAGAAACTCTTTGCTGACATGACTGTACAACAAAAATGGCTGCAGGAGGATAGTCATGAGTAGAAATTTAATGGGAGTCATCTTCTGTGGGAAGAAATCCAATGCACTGACGTTGGGTTTTGTTTCATACCTGAAAAATGTCACTGTGAGCAACTTCGGGGTGTTTCCAGGTAGATCTGGTGGGGATTATGTCGGGGATAGAGTAGACCCATCTGTTAGTTTGGGGTTTTTTCTTGTTTGCATTTTTGAAGAGTAGCATTTGCCACAGCTGCCAAATATTTAAACACAGAAATAAAGAGCATATTCCCCCTCTAATTACAAAGGAAAAAAAGGGGGAAAGCACAGTCAAAAGGCTCGGGCTGACTTTATTTTTAAAGTATTCCCGTGTATTTCTTTTTTCTCCCTTCCTTTGACTGTGTGCGTGCCTCCAGATCTCCACGTGTCTGTTCTAGTGGTTTGAAGCAAGGCTAGGCTTCGAATCAGATGAGCGTGCATCAGCTCTACCACACTTGCTCCCAACACACAGGGCTGGGGCGTACCTGCCCTAAAATCTGTTCACCAATATTAACACATGGGATCGAGACTGTAATGTTTAAAGAAGTCTCATCACTCAGTCCAGCGCTGTGTAACAGCAGAGCTGTGTTCATCCCGCTTGGGTTACAAAACCCTGCAGGAAGGGGAGTGACTTTCATCTGCAAGAGCAGCTCTGCGGAGCGAGCGGGACACAGCGGCCAACTCACTCGGTGGCAGTGATGGAGCAGTGGGTGTCACTTAGCAGCTCTCCTTCGGTCAGCTGTTCTAAGCTAAAAAGCAGCATGACATCTTTATTTTGCCCACATGGCACTTTTTCCGCTGACAGCTTGGGTCTAAGCGAAGATACATTTCTGAAAGTTTGTAGTTCCCAGCAAATTCCCCAATGTATGATAAAATTCCAGCTGATGAGGTATTTACATCCTGCTCCTTGTTTCCACACACAGCAGGGTAGTTGGGTACCTTATTCATCTTTTTTTTCCTGCTCTCTACATTAATTACTTTATTTTTCAGTTTGTAGATTAATAGACCAAATAGTTAGACTTAATTTGTTCAAATCCTCAGATGTTTTCTTGCAGATTTGACTTTGGAGTCTATGGAGAGAGAGGACTGCAGCTTTTCCAAAACTTTTGGTCTCTACCATGCAGAGTCTCTGAAGGACAGTGAAATGGGAGCTTATGCTACAGCCTTTCCCCAGGTACAGACAAGACAAGGTGTGTCTGTCTGTCTGTCTGTCTGTCTCTTGCAGCTTTGGCTGCCTCTTTTCACAAAGCTTGTAGGCAGTTTCATTATCTATAAAACTTCTACTCCTCTGTCAAATATTGTTGAATGAGTTGGCTCTGAATTCCTGGGAGTCGTGCACTTGCTTGCAGAGCCAGGGGGACCGCCCAAGTGCTTTTTCTGTATATATTGTGAAAAATATTTAAAAACTCGCTGGCCCCACTCACTCAGGTCCTCTGAAACCAGATTTATAAAATATTTGCTCAAAGAAAAGCGCTTTTCCAAACCCTCCTACAGATCAAAACCTACATCCATGACATTGATCTGGAGGCTGGAACCCCTCTGCTGTGAAGAAAGGCTGAAGGAGTTGGATGGAGTTCAGATGGAGAAGAGAAGGCTCCGGGGAGACCTTCTTGCAGCCTTTGAATATATAAAGGGGGCTTATAAAACAGATGGAGAAACGCTTTTTCCCAGGGCCTCTAGAGACAGGACAAGGGGCAATGCTTCTAAACTGACAGAGCGTAGATTTAGATTGGGCATAAGGAAGAAATTTTTGACGATGAGGGTGGGGAGACCCTGGAACAGGTTGCCCAGAGAATTTGTGGATGTCCCATCATCGGAAGTGTTGAAGGTCAGGTTGGATGGGGCTTGAAGGAACCTGGTCTGGTGCAAGATGTCCCTGCACATGGCGGGGGGTTGGAACTAGGCAATCTTTGAAGGTCCCTTCCAACCCAAGCCGTTCTGTGAGTCTATGAATTGAAAATCCCCTGAGGCTTGGCTGACGGAGCAGCTGACCAGCTCCTCACGCTGGGTTTGTTTTCAAGCATTTGATGACCCCGAGGAAGGTGTTTGCTCTGGCAGGTGACACTGGGGATGAAGAGGTGTCTGGACGCCCAGCTGTGCCCCGAGGCTCTGCCACCTCCGGGAGCTCCCATCCCAGCCCCACCCTGCTCTGGGACAATGGTGGTGAGCAACAGCTGAGGGGACACAGCCAGTGGAGGAGAATGGGCATTTGTGTCAGTCCTTCAGAGATGCCATGTTCAAGGCCTGACCTGTGTGACCGTGTCCACTCCGCTGCACCCACCCACCGCCCCGCCACCACAACAGACCTGTGGAAAACCAACCCTTCGTAAAACCTTCCACCACTTCCCTCAATGGCAGGCTATAGTTTCATGTCAAAACGACTGGGTTTTTTTTTTTTTGCTGTTTGCAGGGCTGTTTCCTGACGGGGGCCGGAGGGAGCCCGGACCCATGGCCTCCCCTCGCCTCGTCCCTGAGGTGAGGTGCCCCCACCTCAGGTGCGGCCACAAACCGCGGAGGGCAGGGTGGCGGTGAACGCGGGACTACGATGGCGGGGAGAAGGGCCGGGACACACACAGCCGCCCTTCCCCGGGCTCTACCGGGCCGAGGCGACCGCCTCCCGCCCGCCGCGGCCCCTCAGGCGGGGCCAGCGCCCCCCTCCCGGCCGGCCCGCCATGATGTCAGGCGGGAGGAGGCGGGGGCGGAGGAGGGAGCCGCCGGCCAAATATAGCGGCGCTTCCTGGGCGGCGGGCCGCGCCCGGGCCCTCCCTCCTGCCGCAGTCAATGAGGAGGCAGCGGCCGCGGCGGAGCGGAGCACTCGCCGGGGGCAGCGCGGCGGGNATGAGCGCTCCCCCGGCGGCTCCCCCCCGCGCGAATATGGGCACAGCCGTGTCCAAAAGAAAGACGCTGAGGAACGAGGCCATGTCGTCGGTGGCGGCTAAAGTGAGGTGGGTGCCGGGGGCGCGGGCGGGCCCCGCTACGGCGCCTCAGGGAGCCCCGCCGTGCCGGGGACCCTGCCCGCCCCTCGTCGTGCCGGGGCGCCGGGCTGGGGGAAGGCCCCGAGCCTTGGGGGGCTTGTCCGGGGCTTGTCCCCCAGGGCCGGAGCGGCGGGGCCATCGGGGCGGGGGGCTCTCCCCGCGGGGCTCGGGAATGGCAGCGCTTTGGAGGGACCCCGGTTCGCGCCCGCGGGGCATCCCCGGCGTGGGTCCCCCTCGCTGGCTGCTGCGGTGCCCCCCAAAAGCAGCCCCCCGCTTTGCAGGCGGTTGTGGGCGACCGCGCTCCCCCCGCACGCAGCGGACCCTCAGCCCGGGGAGAGGTGGTTTGTCTCCAGAGGTGTCCCCGCGTCTCGCTGCCGGCCCGGCTAACATCGTCCGCGGGTTTTATTTGCTAGGCGGGCAAGGAGCAGGTCACAAGTGGATTTGTCAGGGCTGGAGCTTTCTAATCTTTGGGAATTGGAAGCGCGGTCGGTGTGCTCGGTGGTTTCTCGTGGGCTGAAATGCCATCTGCGTGTCCGAGGGCAAAGGCAGCGGCTTTAGTTAAGGGGTCTCGTGCCTTTGAATGGAAAACCTGCTGTGTGAAAGTCTGGACCCACCATTTCTGCCCTCTCCAGCAGCGTCCCGAACCACTACACTGACCACTTAAAAGATTTGGGTTCTGTATTTCGTCTGTTATGTTTTTATATTGCTCATCCTACAGTGTAGGATTTCACTGATCGTCTCGTCCCAGGGCTTTTTAGTATCAAACATGGGAGATCCTAGAAAACGCATTTGCTGCTTGATTGTACTTAGGTTTAAAAAGCTATCGCAGATGAGATTTGCTACGGTGCCCTTTGCCCAGGGAGATGGAAATGACCCTTCTCCCACGCTGCAGTGCAAGTGTCACGGCAATCGTCTGGTGACTATTTGGGGGCATTGGCGCAGCTTTTGGCTGGTGCTACAGCACAGCTGTGCAAAGGGGTAGGTCTGTCGGTGTCTCTGCTACATCTAAACTAGCTCTTTGCTGCTGAAAAAAATAGGAAGAAATAAACTTTTCAGCTGCATTATATAACACCTCCTTTGTGTTAGACAAAATTGCATTAGAATAACCCGGAGTCATGTGTAGGACTCGATCTGTGCTGCTGAGAGATCTCAGTCACCTCTCTGTGACTGTAACTCAGCATTACAGCATCTCTGCTGTGCTGGGAGGAAAGGTAGTCTTACGGGTGGAAGTGAAGAGATCCAAAGATGTCTGTATATTGCTGTCTGTTTGTGTTATAAAGAAATACATCCTTCAAAGTCTGGAGTGGTCCTGGGGAACGGTGTCTGGGCAGAGCCTGGAACTTTTCCCCACGTTATGATGTACCCTGTTCATAACCGGTAACGAAACCATGAGTGCTTTCAACGGCGTTCAAAGATCTGGAAGTGGGATTCTTTTTGGCAGATGTCAGCCAGGTGGATATACAGAAATGACACGAAATGCACCATAACTGTTGTAATGGGGTTCTGGGAGTAGGATTAGACATCCAGTCACACAAACAACATATTTGGTAATTGGTAAGATTTCAAATGATAGTGTGGGTGTTTGGGAGTGAATAACGTGTTTTGAACGCAATGGCTTGATAGCCCACACCAGGATGGGCAGATGCTACTCAAGTAGCGTCAACTGTGTAGAGTCCAGGAGGTGCCCCTGGGGTTCTGGTTTGCTGCCTGCTGTAACTACTGACAAGCTGCTGCTACGGTTATGTGGGAGCTCTGAGGTGTCTCTTGGTGGTGTGAATTGTGGTGGTTTGACCAGAAAAGTTAGCTGAGTGAACCTGGGCTGGGGAACATAAAGTCCTCGAGGAGTGTCTGGTCCTGTAGACCATGGCACAGGACAGGTGCTCTTATGTGTCTCCCTGTTCATGCCCTGCTCTAGAAATGCCTAATCGAAAAAGCCTTTGGGGAGGGCAGAGGGCTTGAGGAGCTTGCTGCATTGCCTCTTTGCATGGAGAAGGTGCTGGTGGGGACAAGCGCTGCCGGTGTGCCTCCATCCTGCCCTTCCAGGCACGTCTCAGTCCCTGCCTCGTGAGAGCTCTGCCACCCTCAGAATTTCTACAGCGGTGATGACCCACCTGCTGAAAGGCTTCCTCCTGGCTTCCCGGAGCACATCACACGCAGCTCCTCTGCTCTGCCCTGGGTCCTCCTCCATGTATCGCCCCCCGTGTCCTTATCTTAGTTATGTACAGCGAGGAGGCTCTGCAGGACAGTAGATTAGGCTACAAAGAGAGACTATTCTGTCCTTCCTAAGAGGTTTGGGGACTTGGATCAACTGTGTGGGTAGCACTGCTGCAATGATCCTGTCCCCTGCGGTTTCATGTAGGCAGCTGTGGGATCCTGTTCTCATGCTGCAGGACGAGATGCTCTGGGATTGTTCCTCTGTACCTCCTGAGCTCTGCCCTGTTCATATTTCTCCTGACTTTTCTTTTTGAGAGAAAAATCATCTGAAATTTGCTGCAAGTCCAAGTGGCCGCTGCTCTATACTTATTATGCGTGGCTGAAGTGCGTGTGTGTGCATTTGACTGTCTTACTGAGCGGGGAGCATCATTTGTTTGTTGTCGTGAGTAATGTGATCTAAGCAGAAGGTGCAAGCTCCCTAGATTCTTAAATTAAAATCTCTGCAGAGCGACTCGGGGGAGTCTCCTGTCCCAGGAGAATTAATTAAGCTCCATGCAGTTTGTTGTGTGCTAGGTCTTTTTAATAGCTTCCTACAAAATAATGGCATAGTTGCTCTGTGCTGGCACTGTTGAGAGCATCTGTGATGCTGCTAACTTTGGTCTCTGTAGTCTTGTCCTCTCCTGAGAGAGTTGCAGCAAACTGCGCGCTGATTCCGTGTACGGCACCCGGGAAGTGACTGAGGCTTAGTGCTGTTGCTTTGATCAAATTTGAAGCGCTTGTATGCGAGATCTCACTGTGGTACTGTGTTTTCCTTCCTGAGTGCGTTTTTTTGCCTTGCAGCTCTTGGGGCACGAGTGCTGAAGGCAGGGATGACGCAGTTGTCCTTGAGTCATGACCTTGGTGCTGCCCCTCCGCTGACGGCTCCCAGGCTGCTGCGGACTGGTGCAGGTTCTCTTCAGGGTCCTGGCCTGCGTGGTGTCTGACACACGTTCCTTGGCTTCCTCAGCACACTTGCAAGGGCACAGATGAACCAAAGCCTTTAGAAATGAGCTCTCTTTGTCCTTGATGCCTACAGAACAATACTGGGTACCCCAAATGGGGCAATAAAATAAGTCTTTTTCTGCAGCTCTGCATTGTATTACTCCGGCCTACGGCTTTTCTTTGGGTGCGTGTGATAGTGCAAGCAAACAGACGTGAGACTTTTGCTGGGTGTTCCAGAACCATCTCTCCTTGCTATAGTTAGCACAAGAAATATTTGAGTTGAGTGTGTGGTTCATCTTACCCAATTTCAGGACTTTGGTGTCTAGTCCAAGATACCCTGCAGAGAGATATGAATTTGGTCTCACTCCCTCTGTTCTGACTTAGAGAGGGCTACAGAGTGAGTTTAGGCAAGGCCACGAAGCATTAATTGCTGCAAAAGGGTAAATCTTCCACTGACAAAATGCTGAGGTACTTGAATGTGTTCCTTATTCCAGGTTTCTTACTGTGTGAGCAATTTTTGGCTTAGATCAGGGTTCTTCAGGGAGTATAGATTCCTTTTTTCCACTTATGAATTTTCCTGTGAGTGATATAAACTCTCTCATGCTTTGATTATCTTGTTGCTTTAACTTCTTCCTACTCTGTCCTCTCTTCTGTCCAAGCTTTGTGACTATAAATTCTTCCAGGACTATCGGTTTTTTGACTTCAAGATCCATTGCTGACATCCCGTTTCCCTTTCTTGAGAGTGAGAATTTAAAATTTTAAAATTTAAAATTTTCCAGCTACCATCTCCCTGCATAGATACTTCAGAAAACTGATTTTTGTCAGGGTATTGTTACTATTAGGTTTAAACAACGTAGGTGTCGACAGTCTTTAATGGCTGAGCTGTTAACTAGGGATATGCTGGCAGTGTTCCCCTCTCTGCTTAGTGACAGGAGCAGGATTGCTGCTGTAGGAGGACGTAGGTCCTGAGGATGCAGGACGTCTCTTCTCTCCTGTTTTCCTGAGATGCAGCGCTGTCAGATGCTGTCACAACAGATTCCTGCTGCAATTCCTCTGGGCATTACTTCTGAAGGAACACGAGAAGGTGGTGGGTGTTCTTTGTTTTTCCATGTAATACTCCTGAGTAGTCCAGGTTTTGCTTAGCTTGCTGCTGTGCCCTAAATGGAGTTATCTCAGGTCTTTCCTGTGTCTCTGAGTGTTTCAGTACACATTTCACTCAGTTTAGTGTCAGTTTGGTGGATTGCATAAATTTGTGTGCATCAATTTCCCATAGCTGCTAGTATGCATGAAGGCCCCTTTTATCCTGTTGATGTGATTATTTCAGAGACACGAAGGCTATTCCATGCTCATCACGTTGTAATTGAGATCTTTGTTATTTGGCGGCTTTCCTCCTTCTAGCAAATGTATGTCTAGACTGCCTGTGCTTCTTCGCGAAATCTCAGTCAGTTTCTCTTCCAGACCTGAGTCCAGCTTTAACATCTAATGCACAGTGAGTACTGAAAAATACTCTCAGAAGGGCAGCTGCCTTTGCTGCCTGTGCTGTGCTGCCCCATCCCACCTTCTGTGCTCTTGAGTGGTTCGGACAGAGAAGAAGCCAGAGAAGATGGTGTTTTTTTTCTCTGAAACAATAGCAGTCTTGTCTTTACTGGTTAGACTCAGTAGCACAGCGTACCAAGGCTATAGTCCCTTCTGTTAAATCAAGCTGTGCTGACTGTAACATCCAGGTCTGATCTGATACTAAAATGAAAACCTCTCTCTCTAGATGAGTCAGGGCTAAACCTGTCGTCTCGTCAGCTGATTACCTCTCAGTACTACCTGCTCATTTGTATGCGGCTTTTGCAGTGTCATACACTCAGGGTTATAGCTCATCGGCCCAGGTATCTGTAAGGCACCTTGTACTTCATCACATTTATGTGAAACAAATTTCCTTTTTTATCTCTTGCCAGTTAAATTATCCTGCTCTGAGCCCAGTTGAAGGGTTTTCTGTCCAATGCCATCAGAAGGCTTGATGGGACTTGAACTACGTTAACTGTGACATTGGAGGCAAAACTGAGCTGAGAGAAAAGTACGATTGTGCGACTTGTATCAATACAGTGCGTTGATAAAAGAAATAGAAAAGAATGGGATGAATAGAGCAGCTACCATGTGCTTGAATTTTGCTCTGACTTTATTTTGATCAGGTCAGCGGGTAGCCAAGGAGAGGGGGTAAATGGCATGTTAACGATGCGGGCAGGTGCTGGTAAACTGGGGTGACTGTGAGCACAGTGAGGGCAGCGAAGGAAGACAAAAGGTTTGGCAAGGGGAGACCGGGCATAAGGAGTTAGCGTGGCCAGCAGAGTCCCCTTGGCAAAGGGCACATGCAGACATCTGTGGGAGATCAGCTGAGGTACAGCCAAGGAGAAGCTGGTGGCACATGGGAAGCAGGAATGTAGAAGGGAACCACTGAGATAACAGGCAAAAAAATTAGTCTGAAGTTTCCAGTGTAATTGGCTGGAAAAACCCCGCCGCACATTGTACTGTGCAGGCTTCATTGCCTTATTAGCTGTTGCTAGTTAACTGTGATCAAGCGTCCACGTTCGTTTGCTCTTAGGTTGGCCTGCAGCGACTGAGAGCAGTGGAAGTAGAACAGTAGTGACAGAACTGCAGGTTCAGCCTGGGCCAGGCAGCAACGTTTTTGAGTAGCTCTGTGCTCCTTGCCTGTGCTTCTGACCTGCGAGGAGAGGTCTGGGTGTTGCCTGTTCTCTGGGAGCTCTGGCACTTGGGGTTTTACCCTCCTACCTCATCTGCTTGGGGAAACAGGAGAGTGAGGTTAGAGACACTGCAGCACCTTTAAACTCAGGCTCTTATTCTGAGTGACACTATTTTCACCATGGAACAAGGTGGGATGGAGGGTGGCAGTGCTTCTCTCTGGCTCCATGTTAGCAATTTGCAGTTTGGGTCTTAGGAAGTGCTTGGTACTAATTTTTTGAGCCTGTAGTTTGCAAGCTAAGGGTGAAGTGTGAGTTCAGATTTTAAGGCAGATAGATCAGCTTTGGGCATTGTCAGAGAGATGAATGGAGAGAATGATATATGAACTAACATGCTCTTGGAGCTCTTGAACTAGTTACAGACTAAATTTTATCATCATATTTCAGCATTTTTTGTGTAAATCACCATGTTCTCTCACTGATAATCTGCCTGAGAACTTGCTTGTTATTTTTTCTACGTGGAATGACTGCTGGTGCACAAGAGAAGCTTCAAAGTAATTCCAAAGGGTGTAAGTGCCCTATTTGTGATGGGGGTTGACGATGCCTTGCAAGGACAGATATTTCTGTGGGAAGCCTTGGAGTCCCAGAAGTCTTGGTGGAAAAGATGTTGGCAGTCTTGAGCCCAGCCATCTGCTCAAAGAGGGGCTGTTGCCAGTGCGACGTGAGATCAGACATGGCTTTGGCTGAGCCTTAACCACCTCTAAGATGGAGGACAGGAGTAGCTCAGGAGTGCTCTTGCAGCTTTATAGCATCATGTTAGAATCGTAGAATCGTTTAGGTTGGAAAAGTTGCCACGCTCCAGCTCCCAACTTTACATTTGTGTGTTGCCCTAGGACCAAGTCCTGCTTTTTGCCCAGACAGAAAGGTGGTGGGTGCAAGGAACATCCATGAGGGAGGCACTTGTCCTCCTACGCGGGTGAATCATGATGGTCATCTCTTTGTTCTTTGTAGCGGGGATTGTGTGCTAATTGTACAGTTCCCCCAGGTGACCAGAGGAGGTCACCAGCGGTCATGCCTCTGCACACCCATCTCTGGGCGGGCTTAGGCATTGAGGAAGACAGTTTGGGCAACCGCCACCCCAGGCTACTGTCTAAAAGTACAGCCTGGCACTAGACAGGCAAGAATCTGGAAACAGAAAAATCCTCAGCACTGTAGGTTAGCCTGTAATGAAGGAGAAGGTTAAGCCTTGCTTCTTGCACAGCTCCGAGTGCGCTGCTCCAAAGCATTTTGCATTTGGCTGTGCTGAAATTTAGTCCCGGGGAGACTAAATTACGCTTTCTTCATCGTTCATATCGATCCCCTGTTGCTGGCTGTGGATGACAAATGGACTTCCCACTCCTTCCAGCTCTAGTCGCTCTGGGAGGTATATTATAGCTTTGTTAATCTTTTCCATTTTGGGAGGAGGTGTATAAAAGCAGTGGGGGAAAATCCTGGCTATGCAGGCTGGGATATGCTTTTGCATCGGGTAGCAAAGCAGAAGATTGTTTTGGAGGTCAAAGCCATTTTGCACTTAGATGTTTAATGGCTGTTAAAAGCATCGCCTTTTGTGGGAGCTTGAGCTGGAGATGGATGTTCTGAGGTTGAGCATCTCTGAAGGAGGACAGTGGACGTGATGTCTTGGCATGGAGAGTCTTCCCTGTTGCAGCAAGTCTTCGTCTCCTCCCCCAAGAGATGCTGGTGTGCTTGCAGGCTGAGTGCTTGGCTGCTGGGTTTTGTTGGCTTGGCTTGGCTTGCCAAGGAGGTGGGTGGCTGTTTTGTCTCATTGTTTGTGAGCCTCCACCCTGGACTGTCCCTTGGCAAATACCAGCCTGATTGTGATGCTGCAGACCTTGGAGAGATTGTTCTACAAACCTGGGGAAAATGGGTGGCTGGGGAAAAGCTGGTATTAGCTCTCTTGAGTCACAGGTCTGTTGGGTACAGGAGAACAAGCACAGCAGCAGGACGTTACAAACGTCCTGGCAATAGGAGACTGCAAATTGTATTTACTGTATACCAGGGAATGCGTGCCTTGACCAAGGATTCCTTTCCTGTGTGTGTTGGAAGCAGAAAGCTTTTCTGAGGTTGGAATATTCATGGGTTTGCTCTCTTATGTAGGCCTTGATGTGTGATAAGGGTTGAGCACGCCCTGCCTGGTTGATTCTTAATACATTTCAGTAAAAGTCCAGTCATCCATGGGACCTGAATCCATCAGAGAATCAGGAATTGCTTTTGTGGGGTGTTATGGGGGGGTCTTTCAAATAAGATTGTCCAGTAATCCAAATACTGACATAGTTGTTGCTTGAGAGCTTAGGTGAAATGGGTGTTAGCTTTAACGTCTAAGCTGTGATAACTCACAGATAGGAGCATTCAGAACCAGAGTAGAAGACTGGGGTGATGGTTGGGACTGTGGTGGAGATACTTTCTTCCCTGGGCTGCCAGAAGGGGTTTAACTTAAGGTGCTTAGAGACAGTGATCCAGTTCCTATGTGCATCACAGAAACAAGGCCAAGTTTAATGCAGGTGCATTTAATTTTTTTCCTGTTTTAACAGAGAACCTAAAGATTAAAATAGTCCTGGGCTTGTAGTCCAACTCTGGTTTTGCCTTTGGCCAGGAGAAAACTGAGGTGTGTTAACCAGGAAGCCCCTACTGCTGTTGCAGCAGGTTTAAATTGGTGTTGCCTGAAGATGAGGGAAAGGCAGCTACAGGAAAACAGCAGTATATTGAACTGTTCCTTCTTTCCTTGACCTTTAACCATTGCCCATCTCTTTCTTTCTCTCCTTTGCTGCCTTCTCTGATGCTTGGATGTGCAGAGCGGCAAGGGCTTTTGGAGAATATCTTTCACAAAACCATCCTGAAGGTAGAAACGGCTCAGGTAAGAGAATTGACGTGCCTTGTTTATATCCGTATGTGCATGCACCTATTTATTAATAAGCCTTAAAATGAAAGTGTGTTTGTTTACCATAAAGGGTTAGTGTGAGATCCCATCAGCAGAGAGACGGGAGGAGTCACCCTCTGGATCTGTGAAGCCCTTGAGGAGAAAAGGCAGTTTGGTGACTCAAGGGTTGGGTGGGCTGTGGGGACAAGTTGAGTTCTAGTGGACAAGTGCCCTGGCACAAATTCACCCCTAGAGCTGATGTCCTTGGGCAAAGTTTCAGCTGGGAAGTGAAAGACTGCACTGCACAAGGCTTCTGCACTGGTTTGACACTCCTAGCTCTTGCTTTCACTGGGGAATAAAAAAAGGTGAGTTACAGTGGGTTAACTGACGTGCTTAGTATATGTGCAGTAATCTGTCTTTGCTGGCAAAGGTAACCTTTGGATTTATTCCCAGGGTTTCCTTCAACAGAGGTTAAAATGAGGTTTGCCTTGTCTCGTTGAGGACACTAGCATGCGCTAGCTATTGTGTTAATCATTTAGATGCAGAAATTGCCTCTGTCAGCCTATGATGAGTTCTGCTTGATGGGCAAGAGAGCATGAGAGAAACTCATTTGACTTCTAACACGGCTGTGTCTTCTCTGTGAGGAAAGAAAACATTTTGCAGATGATAAATTCACTACAAAACCTATAGAAAATCCTGTGGAATCCACAGAAAATCCTGTGTGAACAAGTAGCAGATTGTTCTGTAGGACTGAACTGTTTTGCAGGGGATAAAGTTATTAAATAGAATGTAATGTAGAGTGATGTTACCATTTTAGGTAAACCGTAAGTGTGTGTGTTTAATTAAACCTCTACAGGCAGGAAATGTCTCTTGCTAACAGAGCAAGCCCAATCACACTAGTCTTTGACAGCCATCTAAATGAGTTCCTGCCTTTTTTCTTGGATCTGTTCTAATGACCTTCAAGTTGTCCTTGGCTGAATTGTACTAACTTTGTGAATGGAAGGGCTTTAAAACAATGTAGTGCAGGTTTTTTTGATTTTTTTTTTTCAGGCATGAGAAACTCCAGTGATACATTACTTATAATATTTGGTCTGAGACCAACCCATGGTGGTAGGTAGGGACGGGTAGAAAAGACTGGGGCTTAGTGCAGCTGAGATGAAGCATCTGTGAGGCAGAGGGAAGGAAGGGGTTGGACAGACAGTGCAGAGGCAGGCCAGGCAGGTCTGAGGAGGCTTCCCAGAATGGCAGAAGCATCCTTTATCATGGCCATTTTTGCTGCTACTTCTGTTAGCTGAGTCTTTGCTAGTCCTTTTCTGCAGTCCCCCACCCCAGTTTCCAACAGGGAGCAGAAGGGTTGTGCTGCTCACTTTGTAGTGCCCTCATAGTACCGGTGGGGTGACCTTCAGGTCAGATGGAAAATCTCGGATGGAGATGAGGGGAAACAGCAGATTCATTTGGGTGCCTGAGACCTGGGAGCCCTGGTCAAAGCCAAGGAGTAGGAGCCTCCCTGATGCACACTTACAAAGCCATTGTTTTACTCAGCCGTATGGGTGCTCCTAGTTGCTCGTTCCTCTCTCTGACTGTAGATAAGGAGAACATGGAAACGGAGCTGATGCGACTCCTGGATAATTCGTCACTATCATGCTCCCCAGACCAGTGCTTAAGCGCGTTTGCTGTGCTTGTAACATATCTGTATGGTCTCCAGCGAAGCCTTCTCCTACCCGCTGCCCCCTTGGTGTGTCAGGCTTGAGATCATATTTGAATCCAAGCGAATTTAGTTGCTACAGGTAAGAATCAAACAGTGAGAGGTACCCATGGATACACCACAGTCCTTATGGGATCCTTAAGTATTGACGTGGAAATAAAGTTCCCTCGAAATTACTCTAAGTGTTTATAGAACAGGGGAAAAAATCATAATTTTTAAAGTCATCTTTTGAAATTCTGCAGTGTATAATTTAACACAGTCTGTAACATTTCTTTATAAATAACCATGGTAGGAAGGTTGCTATCCTATAAAAATGTTAAGAGTAGAAAATTTGGCTCCCTTTTGTTCATCCCAGTAGTCCAATAACTACTCTTTCCTTCCTGTAGAAATTCTCTATTTCTCAGTATTGCTTTTGCAAGTTTCTGAACGCTTCACCTTTGGCTCAGTAGAGCACTTAAGCTGTGTGATTAGCTTTCACCCAGTGACTCCAGTGAGACAAATGAAGGGCCTCTTTTACGTAAGTTGAAGATGTAGCACATATATAGAAGTACCTGAATCTGCTCCAACTCATCAGCTTGGCTGAAGAGAGTAGGCAGAGGCAGTGTTACGGCTGTACATGCCCACTGGTATCCTGTAGTTAAATTCCTACCTGCACGTGTTGGTGCCTTAGGTCCAGAAAGCTCACCGCACTGAAGAACTGAGTCCTCGGTGCATGTGTGTCACTGCTCGTAGAACTCTGGGCTTTCACCATAAGTGTCTTTACTTGGTGGGGTATGTCTGCTTTCTGCTGTAATACCCCCAGCTGTATATGTGCACATTCCCTGCACTGCCAGCAAACTGCAGTTGGGATTAAGGCTCTAGCTCAAATGTAAACAGAAGGAGACAGGCCTTGGCTTTAGTAGTTTATAGTCCAGAAAAAAAAAGGTTTAAGAAACGTTTAGTGATTGATGAATGCAGTGAGGGGAAAGGGTTGTGGTCTTTGAGGAGCAGGAAGGTGGCAGAGCCATCAATGGGACTGTGGAGGCCTAAATGGAGGAGGGAAGGATCCTCCTCCTCTGCGGATCCAGGAGCTAGAACCCTCCCCTCTGCCTGTGGAGGACAATCCTCATGCAGTAAATGAGGTGGGTATGAATCTTTGGGATGGCAGTTCTTTTGCCGCTTTACCTGCTAACTCAACACCTCAGCAGAACGGTGGAGTGCTGGAATACCCCAGGCAGACACAGGAGACCCACCACCTGAATGGAGATGCCAAGTGTGCAGAGACAGCCGCAACTTACTCAATTTCTGCTGCACTTTATTCCCTGACGATTGTCCATTTTGGTTTGACTTTTTCTATCTTTAGAGTCTCTTTACTCCAAGGAAAGGAGGTGGTGTAACAGCTTTTGCATCCCACCTCCTACTTCACATTCCACAACTGATCAAAGAGCTTATTCTTTGGTGGTAACTTTTACACCCCAGAATCTATTTCTGGTGGCTCCTCTGGAGAGCTTGTGTGTATGTGTGTGGCAGAACAGCTTTGAGAAATTGGGGAGTGGTAATGAAGAGCTACAGAGGGATTGTATATCAGCAGGATGGGCCAGCTGCCATGTCCAAGCATTCTCATGAGGGGGGAGTTATTTGCAAGGCTTTGTTTACTTTCAGTTTTCAATAAAATTGCAGTCTGTCCATGCTTAGCTTCCTTCACTAGGGTAGTGGGTATGGAATTGACCATCAGCAGGAGGTAATGAGGATTGCAGGGTACTGCAGGGTGTACATGTAGTGAGGAAAAGGTGAGGGAGAGTATTTGTTGTTGGTTACAACTTCTGATTCTTCCTGATGTGAGGCCTGAGAACTCCATGGCTCAGAAATACTGTGTGACTGTCCCTATGCAACCTTTCGATGTCTTATTCTGAAGGAGGTTTTTCCAGGTGACTTGGGAGGTACATTTACATCTCCTCTGTCTCTTGGCTCAAAGTGCTCTGACCATGTTCTCTGAGGTTACAGCAGGGATCGTGTCAATACAGATTTTTCTTCTCTTTGTTTCCTTTTTGGAACCAGGAAGCTGCCTGGTGATGGGGTATGAGTTGTTGGCAGAGGATGAAGGGGTTGTCCTCTTGGGATCAGAGATTATTTTTTTTTTCTCCTGATCTTTAAGATATTCTGAGGAATTAGAAAAAAGGGAGGATTGGACTCTACTGCAGCTGGCAGGACACAGATCTGCTAAGGAAGCTGGTGCCGAGGTGGTAATGCATCTCCTGCTCTCTTCCTGCCTCTGTTCAATGCTGACTTACTCACACAGGCTGAAGGTCGGGGAGGGTTCCCAAGAAGAGTACTCTCCCATGTTCAGCGTTCATCCTGACTGCAAGGCTGTTGCCATAGTCCTGGCTGACTCTCATGCCTTTCTGGTACGTTCCAAAGGCTTTGTATCTCATCTGTGGCATGGTTTTAGTGTAGGAGTGGGCGTCTCTTGGGGCAGACCTAGAAGAAAGACAGGGAAAAGGCTTGAAATGTTGTGAAAGGGAAGGGTAAAAAGGCTGCAGAGAGCAAAATGTAGAAGAAAAATCACTGAGAGTGATTGTGGGATAGTTTTGAACATTCCCAGAGTCCCCTTCTCCCAGGTTAGATGTTAAAGGTCCTACACTGAGATACTGCTTTAGATATCTTTATCTCCCTGTGCTAGAGCTTTTAGAGGAAAAAGATACTGAGGGCATGGGGCAGTGAAATTAAAAATGACAGCGAGTAGAGCATTTGAGAAACTTTTTCCTCTCTGGGGGAGCAGTGATGCATCCTGGTGAGATGGGATTCAAACACAAAGATCCTTTGCAGAGGAAAGGAAGGGGATCATGCTGGGTTTTTTCCTGATGCTTCTTTATCAGTCAGTTTCTATTTTGCTCGGTTGGGATATTTGGAGTGCAGCTACTGCTGCCGCTGGAGTGCTGGGGCTGTCGCTGTAGGATGCAGCGCTGGTCTGCCCACTGCAGACTGGCTGCTCTGGACAAGCTGTGCATGAAAGGCTCTGGAAGCAAGAGAGAGGGAAAGATCCCAGCAAGCATAAGGTGTGCTTGGTGCTGCAGAGATGACGGGCCTTAGGCCAGAGCTGCCTAGCAGGTCTTGACCCAAATTCGCTGTACTAATTGCAGAAGCAGCATGGCTACTCTGACTGGTTTGCATCAGTACAAGCCAAAGGGGTTAGTTACCTGAAACTGGAAGAAGCTGCTTCTTAAGCTCAAAAGAAGTCATCTTTGCTTCTTTCCTTTGGTTTTGGATGACATTTCACCCATCAGTGAAAACACTGAGTGTGTAAGAAGAAGAGGGGTCCTGTGAGCTTCCCCAAGCCAAATAGCACTGGGTAGCAGTGGCAGGAGAAAAACGTGTTTGCTGAGGCTATTGTGCCACGTGCAGAGACTGCACAGAAGCAATCGCTTCTGTTTGCACCCTGGGCTTCTGCGGCTTCAGAAGAGAGGGTGTGCGTGCGTGTGGAGAGCAGCAGCCATGCAACAGAGGAGTTTCTGGACACTGCCAGGAGCTGGCATGGGGCTTGAGGAACTCCAGCATGAGGCTTTGCGGGTGCTTCAGGCCAAGCAAGTGAGCTGTGTTTTTTATGAAGCCATGAAGTAAGGCTGCAGCTATACAGTGCTCTAAGAGGACCTTCAATTTGCCGATGCTCAGACTGTGGAGCTGCCAGTGGAGCCTGATTTAGGCTAAGCACCGAGTCTGCCTTTTTCCCTGGAGGATGTGTCCCTGTCCCCAGGACGGACCCCAGCAGCACATCTGGCCCAGCTCTCTCAGTGTCTCCCTGTGCTGATGTGGTGTGGCTGGCCTTGAGCAATGGAGGTGGCCTTTCTAGAAAGAGCTCGTGGTCTGGAGGGCTTTGTAGGCAGCCTGAGTTCAGGGAAGAACGGCAGTGTGAAATCTCATCTCTGAGGGTTTCAGGCTGCTTCCAGAATCAGCCAGCACAGGTATGGTGTGGGTGTATCCTAAAACTTGCCATGGAATGTATTGTTTGCTTATAAAGTGAATCAAAATGTAGGTCATGGTGTTACCATGGAAATGCTAAGGCCGGTGGTGGAGCTGCCACTTGCTCCTTTAGGTCGTGTCTCATAGTAACAGTTTCACCTATTCACATTAGTGTTACAGGCCAGACTAAAAGGTTACTCATCTATGAGGCACAATGTCAACAGTGTCTTCAGTTTGTTTGTTTTCTAGGCCCATTTCAGTGCAGAAGACTAATTGGAACCATTTTGTCATGGTTAAGTGACCTTCTGCTCTCTCAGAGCAGCTCCCTTACTGAAGCGGCCCTTGCCTTTTCTCTGTGGCTTTGCAGAGAAGCGTGTGACGTTCCTTCCTTAGGAGTGGTAGGATCAGGGTGCTCCATAGAGTCACAGTGGGGCTGGCTTGGTGAGGCTTCAGGTAATTCCATAGCAAACATTGTGCATGTCATTCGCTCACTTGACCCTGAAGCTACTGTGTGGCCGAAATGCCACTGTGACCTTTTTTTAATTGTTGTATCTCCATTTTTATCTCCCTACCTCATGCTTCAATATTTTGAACGAATCTCCTGGTTTTTACCATGCCTATTTCTTGACTACATTTCAACCCTGCAGAGCGGCGAGGTCGGCTGCCAGCCTGTCTCTGGAGGCAGGAGCGCCGTGCTGGCCGGGTGATGGTGCGGTACGTTAGCCTTGGGAAGGACAGAGCTGACGTGGGAGGGAGCTTTGCATTATGGCTCTGATGCACGCGCAGAGAGAGAGCAGAGGAGAACAGGACCTGACAGCCTCTTAGCACACCTGAGGGGCAGTGGCAAGCATACAGGATGTCTCGGAACTGAAATTGCAAGAGAAACTGCTGTGCTGTGCTGTTTGAAAAGATGTTACTGTTTTTGCAGTGCCCTGGGTTCTAGCCAGTGCTGCCGTCTGCTCTCCTCATTGAGAGTATCACCTGGACTCCTACTGGTGTAAAATAAAAAAAGCATTCACTTCATTCCTCCTCCTATGAACAATGCTGCAAGCCTGTATACTGTAAATACATATATTTCCATTAATCTTCGGTGGCTGAGACGGTTCTTTCATTTAAAGTTGGTACCATAAACATCAGGTCCAGAGAGGTCCAGCTGAGGTGGAGTGGGGAAGAGTGAACTGTTCCTCTGAAATTTATTTTTCTGAGATGACAGATGTTTTTTTAATAGGGTTTATCTGGATTCCCCTTTGCCACTTTGCTTCTGATGCTGGAACTGAGGTTTTAAATCTAAGGTACTTTAATCATCAGTTTGGCTGCTAAATACAGTAATAAATTTGGGATTTTTTTTTTTAAGCTTCAGTCTATGCCTTGTGGCTATATTCTGCCTTGATTTATAAACTTCTCATCCCATGGGGTTACAAGGCAGTCTGCATCAGATATGAGTTTGGCTGGTGAGTCCCTCCACTGTTGTGAATGGGCATCAGTCAGCTGATGCTTATCCCAGCCTGTTACCTCCTCTCGAGAAACGTTGTGACAGCGAAAGCAAATGTGAAAGTACTTTCACAGTTAGTTACCTGGGTCAGAGCAAGTGCTCAAGTTAGAGTTACTGGATGAGGAAGGATGTATTGTAAGTATCTAATAGTAATAAGCACCTAATTATCAGGAACTACATGTTCTTTCTTTCCTGAGATACGGCAAATTAATCAGTACAGATTGTCGTTGCTGTCAGTGGTCATGTCTTTGGTGATACACCTGCCCTAACAGCTGTGTTGGGCACTGCTGCTTGGAAGGTGGAGGAAGAGATAGCAGAGAGGAGCAAGTGAAGCCAAAGAGACATGTGACAAATAAACAACAAGGTGGGTGAGAAGTGGATGGGCCCTCAGACCGGACTGTCGAGCCCCAGGCTCTGGACAGGCTGTTAGACTCAGCCCAGGTAGACAGGGAAGTGACGAAAATACGATTTGGATGTTTCTGTTACCAATAGACATGTGATCTACAGATCAAGCATGTTGGTCCTCTTCCCTTCATCTTGCTGTTAAATATCTTGGGCACTATAAATCCACATAGAGCACAAATCTAGCTGAAAAGAAATCTGAGGAACCTGCTTTGTCTGCTCCAAGGTAGCTTTGCAGCTGTGTGAGACAAAGGTGTTGCTGATGAAAGCAAGTGGGAGAGCAGAGTTGTTACCAGGTCAGCTTCACCGGAGTGGCTGGAGAGGACGGCACTGTGCCAGGCTTCCCCAGTCACGCTGTCCTGGGCTGGCGTGGCAGTTTGATGGAGCAGCTGGTTGTGGGAGAGGTGGCAAGAGCAATGTGAAAATGAAATGAAACGGAGCAGCGGTAACCAGGCAGAGGGTGTTAACAGCAGTCTGCTTCAGCTGACTCTTAGGAGGCAATTCCAGTTACTGCTGAAGTCTCCTGTTACTGTTTCTCAGTCCTCTTCACTGAATATCCCTGTGGCTCAGATTTAAATTGGCATTGCTTTCTGGACCAGCTTGACTTCTTTCTTAGCAGAAGCAAACTAAAATGCCATAATAGAAGCAGGTGCAGTCCTTTCGCACCTGAATCGAGTTCACTGCAGGCACAGACAAGGGAACTGGTCATTGGTAACACCTCTGGGCTGCTGGTGTACGTGAACACCTGTGTGTGTGAATGCTGGTGCAGACTTGCTCCATGCAGTGGTGCAGGTTCGTTTTTAGAAGCAAATAATTCATGATGATGGATGTTTGAATCTCTTTTCCTTCCATGCTATTTTTTTTCTGTAGATAAATTCTGTATTAACTAGAAGTCTTGAATAAAGCTTCACATTCCCTTTCCATATGAAGTTGCTTCTCCAAAGTGTAGTTACTGAAGGTGCTAAATTGAATGAAAAGAAATAATTATCCAGTTGTTTGACAAAGAGAAAGCATATTGGTATGGTGGCAGGCCTTTGTAGTGTAGACCATGGAAACTCCTAGATAAATACAAATGAAAACACCTTGAGTTAGGGACAAGGCAGGAAGAAAGGATTGTCCTCGCATTTTGCATGCTAGATCAGACAGGTAGTTTGTCAAATATATCCAGTCAAGAATTGTGACACTGCCATGGTTTCAGTAAAAATTTGGCTCTTACTTGAAACCTGTCATGCCCCACTTACATGTCTGTAAATTTTATGGGGCTGAACAGACCTCGATGCTTATAAAACAGAGGCTGGAATTGGTCTCTCTGCACTTGTGATCGTCAGCATTTTCAGAGATACTATACTTTGGGCACTTCATTTTTCCATTTACTCGCAGATATCAGAGTTCAGAAGTTCTTGGATCTCTGAATTGTGGTGGTGTCAGTGCGTGGGTAAAGGTGCAGAGTCATGTGTGTTTGCTCTAATGAGGCTATACATCTTCCACAGAAGTATTGATTTCAGGAGGAACAGGGGCAGCTGTCAGCCACTATTTTGTGGTGTCTTAAAAAATATGTAGTATCATTGTGCCCACACAGATTAGTAAGTTTGACAAGTTGAGATGAGTACTTAGAACTGGCCTTTGTTTTTAATTTAAAAAATGGTGTGCTTGGCACCATTAGCCAGCACAGATCTTGGCAGATCTTGAAGAGTCATTTGGTGGTGTTTTCCCAAGACATGCTCACTCTAGAGCACAGTTAGTCTTGGAACTGGAGAGAGTCTGAGTGTCTGGAGAGCAAATGTGGTGGCCTGCTGCTCCTTGAGGGGTGACAAGTGGTTGGAGAGGCTTTGGAGCCTGTGAACACTTTCTGTGCTCGTTGGTCCATGCACAATATCCTGCAGCTGGTAGGGCTCGGTGGACAAGCTCTTGAATGATATCTGGTGGAGCAGTTTCTTCTGCTTGACTGGCTTGCAATTGTTCTGGTGATGGCCCTTTTCCATCAGGCTGTCCTCCTGGAGGAGGTGCAGATGTCCATGCTGTCTCTGTGCAGGAGACTCTGGGTGAAGTAGACCACTGCCTGCCTTTCATACTTTACCTGGAACAGCATCAGTGAGGTGTGTGACTCCTCTCTAGACCTAGGCATACGTTTTGGACTTCATATGAAGTCTGGAAAGCTATAGATTCAAGAGGCGTAGCTCTCTCTTTAGGACTCCTGCAGGCTCCTTCTCCTGGTCAGCTCAAGTTGTCACACAGCTGCCAGCTACAGTATCCGGACACTGAGGTCTCACCGGGTGACAAATGAAATGAACCTGAGTTGTGTCAGCCTGAACGGTCCTGACAGTCACTTCTTGAGCAGCGTGGCCAGAGATGTATTTATCCCCTGGTGGTGCTGGAGGAATTGCATCTCAAGCAGAAAAATGAGCTAAGGGTGACACGCTGTACCAGTACCAGCTAAATTCAGTTCAGCCTTGGCTGCAAACAGAGCAGGGGGAGAGGCCCTTGGCAACATGAGGAGGGCTTCAGGTTCAAAAGCTGAAAGTGTACATCCTCAGCTCAGGAGGGCTCTTTTCAGAGAGGCACAAGGGCATGTCATCAGAAGCAGAATGTGGCAGCAGTGAAAGGTCCATGTTGCACACATACATCAGACTTGTCCAGAGATAGGTCTCTTCCTTCTTCATCTCTTCATGGTCAGCTACGAGGTAGCCAAGCCTCAGATTGTTGCTGAGTTCTTCCAGGTCATGGCTCAGTAGCTAAATGAAAGATGTTCATTAAATATCTAGTGAAGTAAAGGCTTGGGTTTGCTTTCTGCCTCTGTTTAAAATGCTGCTGTCTGTGCTGGACACTAATAACTGTATTTTTTCTGGGGTAGTAGTCACATGAATAATGCATTCCATGCTGAGCCTTTTTAACAGTCCCCTAGCTGCTTCCCATCTGAAGGGAAGTGTAAGAGGTAATTAACAGCCACTTGAAAAAAGGATTAGCCAGGTGGGTGGGAGCTACTGTTGGGTTCATGCATGGAATTGCCATGGAAATGCTGAGATTTCCTGGCACTTCATCCAGTGTGTGGGCTCCAAAGATAGTTGCACTCATGGGCCTCTCTCCTTTCCATCTTCCTACCCTACAAAGGGAGCGGCTGCGTTTTCCTTCAGGACAGCTTCCGCAGGCTGTGCGGTCGCCATCTGCGCACACGATGAGGGCTGCTAACCAGGGGTGCTGCAGAGAGCGGGACGCCGCCTTGCAGCTGTCGGCTGAAGTCTTTCTGCGTTTCTTTCATGTCAAACCAATTGGCAGAAAATCGGGGGCGGGGGGGGGGAGCCAAACCCTGGTGGTTTGCACCTTTCCCTTAGTTCTGAAAAATAATAACTTGGTGCACAGAACACTCAGAGTTTGTCACTTCTTAGAGAATTTGGTGCTGATCCTTGTCCTGCAGGCTTTCAGCAGCTCAGTAGCCCTTGCACGGCTAAACCCGCTGAAGCAGACAGGACTGCCCAGCTGAACAAGGGCTGTTTTGCACGTAAGTATTTTCAGGCTGTGCAGTGAGACCTGCATTTGCTTCTGGCCTTGTTTGGTGGCCGTGCACGCTTAAAATATTGGGCGTATTTGTGAGAACTGTCTCTCATTTCAGTACCAGCTCTGGAGTTTTAGAAGGCTGTGGGCATGCATTCATCTGAAAAGGTTCCTGGGGGAACCTACCATATCTGTCTCCCCCTTCCCTGTTCTGCAGCAGTAACAAAGAGCCTCCTGAATTTGTCGGTGTCTGGGGTGCTTTGGTTTTAAGGAAAGTGTGCCATTTGTTTCAGATCACCTGTTAGCCGACTCCTACATCGGACAGGAGGACTCCCCTGAGATGCAGCAGGCGGCACAGAACAAGCGCAGGCTCTCTGTCATCTCGGACGGCAAGTTTGAGAGGAGCTTCTCTGAGGAGCAGGCAGAGAAGATGCCAAGCGAGGGACCGAAGCCACGAGTCTACACGATCTCCGGCGAGAGGCCGATGCTGTCGGACCACGAGAACGAAAGTATGGAACTGGTGGTGATGAAGGGGGCTGCCCAAGAGGAATGCCACCACGGCCACCAAGTGCACAGTGCTGGTGGCTCTCATGGAGTTAGCAGGCATTGCAAGGGCTGGCCAGGCAGCCGGCAGGGCTCCAAGGAGTGCCCAAACTGCACCCGGCTGGCTGCCCCTTCCCAGCATTCCTTTGACCTGGAGCAGCATCAATCCAGCGAGACTGGGTGGCACAGAAAAAGGCTGGAGAGGATGTATAGTGTCGATCGAGTGTCTGGTAAGTAAGGGTGAGTGCTGGATGCTGGAAGGACACAAAGGGACTCATCGACACAGGGGTGAAGGGTGACACCCGTCTTATCCCAGCATGGAGGTTTCATTGCCATGTGCCTCGAGTTGGGCCCTGTACTGCTTCCCCTTCGACACCTTGCTGGTGCCTTGTGCTAGTGTCCATGGAAAGGGATTGTCAAAGGAGGAGTTTGAAATAAGCTGAGCTCAGTTTGAGGCCAGCTCATCCAAGCTCCGTTGTCTCTGCTTCTAGCTTGTCAGCAGCAGATGGCCTGGGTAGTTTTCATGACAGCTTCATGTAGCTTAGTGAGGGTGATCTCTGTGGGCGCCCTTTCTGTTGAAGGAAGAGCCAAGAGAGGAGGGGCTGTGTCAAAGCACCTATATTTATGCTCATCCAGGAGGCAGTTGAGAGCGGGACCCTCTCTCCTCTGTATCCTGCAGGGGCTGAGGCAGGTGAAATCTTCATACTGGGGTGCTCAGTGTGAGCCTCAGCTCTGGTACAGTGTTCTATACTTTGTTGCGTCTCCAAAATGCTCATCTGCGTGGCTGGAAGCAGTTTAGCAGGGTCCCTCACGTAGTGCCACCTCACTGTCTTTCCATAAATACTAGCAAATAACACAATATTGGACTTCCTTCCCCACTTACTATTCATTTGCTCAATATTTTCAGGGAATAGAGCTTGTAGTTATTCAATTACATTTTAAAAAATCCTGATTGTCTTTAAAAACTTAACTATTAATCAAATATCTGTCATAATCTATGTGCTTTGAATTATAAGCTGGTACGCAGTCCCTCTTTGCCTGTCAGCTCTTTATGTGGCTGGCAAAGAGTCTGACCTAATTTGTCTCTTTTTTTTTTCTTTTTTTTTTTTTTTAAACACACATCAAGGCTTTTAGAGCGGAGTGTCCAGCCAGAAAAGGTCAAGGTTTTCTCCTTGAAAATAAATTGAGTATAAGGACTGTGGAGATAACTGCACATTTTTCCTGGGTTCATAGTTTTCTAGTAAATATCACAGTGAAATTTACTGCAGGTAAAATCACAGAAAGCTTGGGTTCTGGACCATATTTGCCTAGATGCTTGAAATTCTGTGACTAAATTAATCCATGGACTAATACTAAAGAATAATAATTAGAAAGTAATTGATTATCAGGTGTGCAGAATACCTACAGTTCTCGCTAATTCCTGTACATAGTTGTTAAGCATCATTTCTCAGTTCCCTGTGATTTTTAGGCTTCACATCAAACACTACATGTGCAAGTTTAGACTTTTTTATTTTTATTGCTTAAGTTCAAGAAAAGGAGTGAGAAGAGCTTTCCTTTATGAAAACCTGTTATGGTTTTATGATCATACATGTTTTACCTGCTAAAAGATGGCTCTGCATATGACGACACAGCCGGAGACTTTGTGTGAAGATAGAAAAAGAAAGCCATTTCAGTCCGAGCCTTTCAGGAAAGCAGATCACAACCCCAGGGGCTTGGTCTTGTGGAGATCAGGGTGCTGAGTTGCATTGGTTGCAGCCTCATGGTATGTACTAAATTAAGAAATCGAAGTTTTCCTGTTCTAATGCTGATGGATTTATGTTGAAACTTTCCTGAACGAGTCAAAATTGTACTCTGCACTGTGGGACTGAAGCAGCTTTCTTGGTACAGAACCAAAGAAAGCTCCAAGTCACTAATGGAGGAGTTTAACTCCTCATAGCTGGAGGTAAACACCTCTTTTTTGCTGGAAAACGGGCTAGCAAGTGCTATAGAGAGATGCCATGTTCTGTTTCTGGGCCTTGGGATTTATAACATGTATTTTCAACTAGGCAGCATTTTTTGTTAGGCCAGTTGTCAATGTGAAATGGAGATTTGCCTTTCTGAAAATATATTTGAATAGTTACTTAAAAGGGAACAGAGGTGACAGACTGAACCTGCAGATGCCTCCACGAGTATTTCATGTTTCGTACAAGCAGGCAGCAGCTACCCTCGGTGCTTGCCTCGAGCTTCGGAGTGCTCGCACGTGTGGCTGCGCAGGCAGCGTGTGCCTCTGAGACCAAATCCCATTATGGCACTGGTATTGTGCAATGCAAGTGTTCTCAGCTTGGTCTTGATTGCGCTCTCTATCCAAGCGTTGTTACTCAGAGAAAAACTGAGAATTGAATGGCACAACTGTCGCCAGTTGCAAGAAGTATTTCTTGGGATGTCCTTCATGCATGGATAGCAGAGAAAACAGAGCAGAGATGAATGGAGGCGAGAGAGACTAATTTCCCCAGAGGTTCACTTTACAGTGCTGCTTATTCTGTTTGGATTTACATGACACATTACTGCTGAAAACCAACACTCATGGCAGTTAGGCCAGATTGGCATAATTTAATATGGATTTTTGTGCTGAGTTTATGATGCCTAACACCATTCCAGAGAAGCACAAGCTGTCATCTCCTGTGTGGCTCCCAGTGTCTGATACAAACACATCCACTCATGGACAGAGGGGCTGACATCTGCATGCAGCCTGGCAAGTGGCTGGAGATGCTCAACGTGGTGGTGATGTTCCTCCAGTCTTACCCAGCCCATGATTCCTTGACTATTTCATCACAGTTGATGGTAACAGGAAAGGAGAACAAGATGCTCTGCCTGGCCAAAAAGGAGCATGCTACCTGCTCCTGGAAGCAAAATAGCCATACTCATAATCTGAATTTAAATGAGCTGAATGAGCTCTGGAGCTGAGCTGTGGTCCCCAGTCCCCAGCTGTGTGCTCCTCTGGTACTGTTCTGCCTCTGGCTGGTAAAGAGGCACCTCTGAAGGGTCACAAATCCTTTATTCTCCATTGAGTGCTGTAGGTAGCAGCGTGATATCTTTCCTATGTTGACTCTTGTCTATCAGAAAAGAAGGGGAGGCTTCCAGCAACTGTCCAGGCAAAACCTCATGAGGCTCTTAGCTGTTGTTCATAAGCTCTGCTTTGAATCAAAGCTAGTGGCTTAAAAGCTGTAAAATATATTAAGAGATTGTCAGTCCTTTGAGATGCACAGTCCCTGAGAAGTCTGTACAGAATTGTTGGCTAAAAAGGACTTTGTACAACTTCTCCTCCTTCACCACTTTTGTGGATTTGAGACTTCAAACAAGTAATTCATTTAGTCTGAGCTGTTTTGCATTTCTTCTCTGTCTGTTTTTTTTGGAGGAGAGCAGACATAGGAACTTCGTAATAAGTATTTAGCATACTACAATGCAGTTTTCATTTAACATATGTATTTCCTTTGGGTGCCTTTATACAAGACTTGACATAAACTGTTAGCTGAGAAGGAGTGTCTGTTACAGCTTTCTATATGATTTCTTGGAAGCTTCACTTCAAAGGAAGCCTCCCCAGTTGCATTTAGCATTTTTTTGCATCTGTAATTTTAGCCACTTCTTGTACAATCAGGGAACAGCAGGATCAGTCTGTAGTAGCTGATGATCTGTATGAAACATTTGGTAAGATATTTGGTCTGTAGTAATTATGTCTGCAGTAGGCATGAAGGCTTTGATTGGGTTTTGGCCAATGAAAGTGAATAAAAAAAATACTCTTGACAATGCCAGAATATTAATAACTAAGATACTGTAGTTGCTAATGATCTTAAAACTTGAATGAGTGAAGCAAGACACATGATCAGCAACATGTGGCAAGGCATTAAGCAAGGAAGCCACAAATTGGGAATGAAGCAAGATGAAAAATCAGGTAGCCCCAAATCCCAGGGATCCAGTCCACTGAGATCTCGCATGTCTTGTGTCAGTGGGTTTTATACACCTCTGATCCCCTGCCTGACTGACTTCACCCCGAGAGTTCTCAGTAGGAGCTGGTTCTTGTTTAGATTCCTCCTTCTGGTCACCGCCATCCCACACACATAATTAGTGACTTATGTTGCTGCCTGCATTTTGTCTTAGTGGTTGTTATGTGAAGATCCTAATGCAATGGAATTAGGAAATAATCCACAGGGCAGTGAACAAAGATACGGGACCAAATAAGCACAGTTACCTGCAGATTGTACAGCTGATGTGCTGTTTGACTTCTAAAACCAGAAAAACTCATGAAGGCCAGGTCATCAGGAGCAGGTGGGTTTATTGAAACCTCTTGAGGGGTTTATTGAAACTTCAGTCGTAGAAAGAGAGTCTGTCTCAGGCTTACAGTTGTGAAGAGAGTAAGATGAATGCTTTTTGTCTTCCATGGGAGGCTGTGTCAGAAAGAACTGGGTGAGTGGGACACTTCAAACTAATGGTACTAAGGAAAAGGCAGAGGCAGGAAAATGCTTTTGATGAAAAATATTTCTTTCTTATGTTTTTTTTTTCTTATTCAAATGTCTGTTCTATAATTCTTGGATTATTCTAATCTTCCACGCTGAGGATAGAGCTTTCATTGTTCATTTAGTAGCCTGATAGACAGGCTTAGGAGAAATTTACAAAACACTCGGTGGTAGCGTGCATGTATATGAGGAGGATGAGACTCTCCTGTGTAGTACAGGGCAGGATGCTGAAGAAAAGTACAAAGAGAAAGAGCTTGGAGAGTCGTGCTGTCCGAATGATGTCTCTGCCCACTGGATGCTCAGGTTTTGCTCTCTCTCTTCCAGATGATGTCCCCATACGAACCTGGTTCCCAAAAGAGAACCTCTTCAGTTTTCAAACTGCTACTACAACTATGCAAGCGTAAGTGAAACTACTGCTATAGCTTTTATTGTGTATCTTAAGGTGTGTGGTGCACTCAAAGCCTGGAGCAATCGAGTTGTATGTTTGGCTCCGCGGTGGGGGGTGAGACAGAGAGACAACCTTGTCTCTTATTTTCTTTTTTGCACTTATTAGTTCTCTTTCCTACTACTCCCGCTTCTTTGGTTTTACCTTCTTTAACTCCTTGGGCCTACCCAGCTCTTCTCTGCTTCCCTTATTTTCTCTGTGACACTGTGCAGTGTCCCTGGGTGCCTTGGCAGAGTGAGGGTCCTGGGGAAGCACCAGCTGAGACCCTCTACCACTTGCTTCTGCTGCAGCCACTGCCCCGAGGGAATGTTTTTCCAGGTTTGCCCTGCGTCCATCGCTCCAGAGGAGTGTGTCTCTATGGGATGAGGTAGAGCCCTACAGCTTCTGCGCTGGTCTGATCATTTGAAGAAGGTGTCAGTAAAATCTCTGCAAAGTGTGAGCAGATCTGAGTTAGGAACAGCCTCTCCCTCCGCACTCCACGCAGGTTTCGGTGTCCCTGGTTGCTGTGTGTTGGGAGGAGGCAGTTCTCAAAGGACTGAAGAGAATAAGGGAAGCCTTGTTTCCAGGTTGTACCCAGCTTGTCAGGAAATACCGTCTTCTGGTTTCAAGTATTTCCTACCTGGCTGGAAAGCCGAGGCAAGCAATGAGGGAATGAGATGCTGTTCTGCCTTCTAAGACCCTTCTCCAGCCTTGTCACCTTTTTCCTTTGTCCTTCTTCTGATGTTTGTGTCACCTTCAGCTCTACTGCTTGCTTTATTTCTCCTTGTCCAATCAGGTCTCCTTTTTGTAATCTATTTCTCTGCCATTTCTTCTTTCCCTCGTACCTTTCCCTTCCCAAATCCCCAAAAGAGGCTGACTGTTGACGTTGGGATAACCCAGTCTGGGTCAGACCTGTAAGGACTGATGCAGGGAGAGCTGGATCCGGCACTGGGGAGAGGGGTAGCTACTGAGATATTGGAAGGGATCTGCATCCCCCAGAGGAAAAAAAAGTATATCTTCATGCCCTTTCCCTCCAGCTCAGCTGGAGGCGTGACCCACCCTCCCAGCATGGGGAGCAGCACAGGGCAGGCATTTGCCTGGTGCTGGTCTGCAGAATCTGGTGCATGGTGGTGGGGTGCTAATCCCACCCTGACAGCGGTGGCGAGGAGCCTCTTGTGGGCTTCTGCTTTCTCTGCATCATCCTGGTGCTGCTTCTCTTACCTGACCTCTATGTCCCTCTGCCTCCTCTTCAGGGATTGTAAGTCCGGTGGCACCCCAGCTGGTTAACACTCCTGGTCACCAGGCTGGCAGCGCCTGTGGGCAGTCTGAGGGCAATTTGACAGATGCTTTGCTCTTTAGAAATGTTGGCTGGTAACAGCAGATGCTGTTTTACAGTTCTGGTCTGACACACCGAGCCATGCATGAAATCAGCACGTTTCCTTTGCCTTCAGGCGCGTCCTTTGCTATCTGAAGTTACCTTTGCTGTGCACAAGGTTTGTTGCAGGATGGTGGCCCATGGCAGGGTTTACAAGGCTTGGAGTGGTTGGAGGCCGAAGTGAGGTTGGTTTGGGGAATGGTGGCCTCAGGAAACCCTTGAGGAGCACAGCTCCCTTGGTTAATGTAGCTCCCAGGTTAATATTTCTAGAGATTCTGAGCTGCCTCTAGAAATGGCACGGAAACATCTTCAAAAGTTCAGGGCACTTCCCTAAGCTGGTTGGAATGGCTCCTGTAGGTGCCTCTGTCCTCCTGGCCTCTGCTCTAGTGTTTTCAGCCCACCGTGCTTGCTTCCTTCATAGATGAGACAGCATGAGCTGACTTTGCAAGTCCTTGTCACTGTGGGAGAAGGTCTCCCTGCTCCAGAAGCCCATGAGGCTGAGCTCCTGTCATAGCCCGATGGGCCACATTCAGCTGTCAGTTGTACATCTGCATGTTCCCTGGGTCTACGTGGAGCTTAATTTGCATCCAAACCACATGCCAGTGCTGCCCCAGGGAGGATTTAGCTCGGTCAAACAGGAGTCTCACCACTGAGAAATGTTTAATTTAAAAAGCAATTTCCTTCTACCTAACAAGAAATATTCCTTCTGGAGTGAGAATTCCCTCAGAACACTGGCCAGGGCTGAGCACTAATGAATTCCTCTTCTCTTTCTCTTTCCCTGCGTCTCCTGGAATCTCTAGCATCTCGTAAGTATAATTTTTTTTAATTATTATTTATTTATTTTTTATTTCCTTGTCTGTTGGTGTCCTGGATAAACTCTCCTCTCCTCTCCTCTCCTGTCCATCATATTCACTCATGCTTTCCATATGCTAGGGCTGTTTGTCAGCTGGCAAGAGGTTAGATGGCTACACCTGGTAGACCTACGTGGATCACACCCCAACCATCCTCATCTTGGAAATGGAGACTACGGTTGCTAGCATGCTTTTGTCCCTCTTGATCCTGATGTACACAGGTTTTGTGTTTGCAGTCTCCTAGGTCCATTCCTCCGTAGCAGGGATGATGGCTGCTTGCCCCCATTCTTTGGGCCATGATCTGGCCACGCTTACATTTGCCTTAGGAACAACCGCTTGTCCAGCCACCTACCCTAGAGAGTGAGGACCCTTGGTCTGGTGAGTCTTTTGCCTGCCCCCTGACTCGCACACAGTCCTGCAAGGGTTGGCTGTCTTCCTCGGGCAGCCTGATCTCTCTCTGTTGTCTGGTGAGAGCTTTCCTGTCTGTGTTTCGTGTCCTCTCCAGTTCGAAGCTGTGTAGTTGGTTAATGGCTTAAAATGGTTTCCCAGGGCGTTCAGGGGCTACGCAGAGAGGAAGAGACGGAAACGAGAGAATGATTCTGCAGCTGTTATACAGAGGTAGGGCCCGTTTTCTCCCATAGCCCTAACCTTGCCTGGTGTTGCATGGGCCCTTCGGGTGTCATTAGTGACGCTTGATGCCGTTGAACGTGGTTGTCCCTGTCTGTGTTGCTGTTCGTAGGGACACTAGCAGTGGCTGTGTTGGAAATGTGGAGGTGAATGGTGCTGCAGTGCTCAAGATAGCTGATCTCCCTCTTCTTAAAGAAACACTGTCAAGTTTCTCTTAAGCTTCCAAATAAAATATACAGGATCTGTGTCTCAGACAGATATATATATATAAAAAAAATAAAAGATGCAATTTCCCCAGCCCTCTCCCAAATATTTGGAATTTGTTTGAGGTTAGCTGAATATCTCACCAGTAACTTTTATGTGCTGCTTCTGCATCTACAGATGCACCTCAAAAATCTGACACCTAAGCAAAATTAATATTTCTAGTGACCAGAAGTCTATTTTTTAAAAATCTTTGTTTAAAAAAAATAGAAAGGAAAGAAAAGGGAATGGGGACTGATTCCTTGTCTGGGTATTACAGGAGGGCCCTGGTTTCCCTCTGCTGGCTTCACAGGGCACATCACTTAGCCACTGTGGTAATCAGAACTGTTCTGGTTCTTTAAATGTGCCAAGGCTCATGTATTTTGGCAGCCTACTAAGAAGGATAACACAGCGTTTGTGTCATTGGTTAAAAACTGCCATGATCGCTTCAGCGCTGTTAAAAACAAAGTGGGAGAAAAACATCAGGTTTTCTTAACTGGGAAATTGCCAAGAAGATATTTTTTTCTTAGCAACTTTAAGGGTGGTGGTTTTTTTCATCAATAATGAAGAGAAATAAGAATCAAAACTGAAGATGCTGTAAATAAACAGACAGTGTATCTTTAAAAAGAAAGAGGTTTCTCAGAATTTTTTAGACAGAACCGTTAGAAAATGGCTTGTTCACATGGCTTACAAATACAGGAGTAGGAGTTGTATACCTCGGTGGTGCTGAGTAGTCAGGATAGAGGATGGAGTCACGTCATCCTTGTGTTGAGCAGCCAGCATGTCCTCACCTCCTGTGGACACTGAAGGTCTAGGCAGGAGTGTACAGTGAGACCCCATCTGCGTTTATCTTGTGATAAAGAGGAGATAGGATAGCAATGATGGGCTTTTGTCAATGTGGGGTTTTGGCTGCGCCATGCAAGCAGACCCTTGCCAGCTATAAGGATTGCTGACAGTGTTCGGCTCTCTTCTCCAGGGGGTGAGGAGGACC
Organism: Anarhynchus alexandrinus; assembly: GCA_008711295.1. Taxonomy (NCBI): domain Eukaryota; kingdom Metazoa; phylum Chordata; class Aves; order Charadriiformes; family Charadriidae; genus Anarhynchus; species Anarhynchus alexandrinus. Next base: position 217,085 of record VUYV01000467.1, read on the forward strand.
CCAGCCCCACCACAGTTTTGGATGCTGCCTGGGCAGCCCTTCGTGGCCTCAGGTGTGTCAGAAGTTCAGTTGTTATCACACAGCCCCTTTGGTGCTTGGCCCTGTGTCTCTGGTGCACAGAGAGGCTGGTTTGCTGGTGCGATGGATGTTGCCTCGAGAGTGAGTGATGCCCAGTGGTTTGCTGAACCTTGTGACCGCTGCAGGGAGGACCTGGGGAGGAGAATGTGAGAGGTGGTGTTGGGAGTTTTGCAGAGTATTGATGTAAGTCAGTAATTCTGTCATTGACCTCTGTTTGGGTAATAAAAAGGCTTCTCTGCAGTGTGCAGAGGGCTGCTGTGTCTTGGAGACCCTTTGGCTGGGATGGGTACCATGGAGGTGGCACAGGATGGTGTGGACTGTGTGGCGAGCTGGAGCCTGACAGGAGGAGGACTGTTCAGAAAAGGGAGTACTAAGGAGATTTTATTGCTGTAACTTGAAGGATGCTCCTTGACTTTTGATGGGTGAAGAGATCTTGCTAGTGGTCAAGTAACACTGCATTTTCTGGGTGCAATTGCAGGAGCCAGGCAGGAAGACTGGGCAGGTTTATGTAGCCCCACTGCTCAGAGCAGATTGCGGCTCCCCCAGGGGTGCTGTGCCAGTCCTTCGGTGCTAACATGCAAGCACCGAAGGGCCTGAGGACCAATACAACCGCAAAAAGCCCTCAGAAGGATTTAGATGGCCACAGGATGCCCACAATGAAGAGGCAGTCCCAGGCTTGCACTTTCTTTCCAAAGTGCTTTATTTCTAGAAGAGCTGAGGGGGAAAAAAAAGGCCTTTGTCCCATTCTCCGAGCGTTTAGTGCGGTGGTTAACCTTGAGCAGCTGGATTCTCCCTGGAGCTGCTCTCAGCGGTATTTAGAAGATGTATCTAGACAGCTGCCCTCAACCTGCACTCATGGGAGAGACCAAGCTGTCTAGGCAGCTGGGAGCATCACTCTTCTATGGCAAAGGCTGCATTACTCCCTTTCCCCCCAGGGGCTGAGGAAGCTCCTCTATGGAAAGGACAACTGAGCACGTAACAGAAAAACTGATTTTATTCCAAAATGCCAAAAGCCCACAGGATGTAACAGTGGCCTTGGCAATTAACATTGGTGCTCAGTGTCTGGTTTTGGTCTCACAATGGACCATAAAGATTTTCATTATGATGAGTTACAATGTATGTCTAAGACCTTTTTGCGTGAAGAATGACCCTGGTTCCCTTAAAATACTGTGTTTGTATGGATTTGAATCTAATGCACGGTAAGACAGCCCACATTATCAGTTATCACACAGCCCAGAAGGCTTTGTACATAGAGCCAGTCCAGCATGTGTTAGTGAAGTGAATAGTTTTAGTTACTTGTCTAAGGGGGGCAGTTGTCTGCTCCACAGCAGTGAATCTTCACGTACCCAAGTAGAGCTAAAATAAAGCTCTGTAAAAGAACATTAATAGCCCAAGTGCAGATGGAAATTTGTCATGGAATAATGTTGCTCCCAGCTCCACTACCCAGCTGCTAGTTTTCCTTCTTGAGTTGCTGAATTTGGATCCTGATGACGGCATGGGGGCCAAAGGGGGGACAGTGCAGAAGGTGTTGTGGGTTAAGTGCTCTCCCTCCCCCAGGGGCCGTGTTTGCGTTGACCTCTCTGTATCGGAATAGACATATCTGACTAGCTCTGAAGAACTTGATGTCGGTGCTGGAGGTGTCTTCTAGTCCAGTTAACTTGCTAAAGCATCTGCATGGTTGTAACGTCCTTACTCATCCCACTAACTTGTATGTGAGCCAGACGATTTATCATTTTACCTCTTTCACCAGCAGTGGTCTCTGTTGCTTGATGTCTGTGGTGTATGTTGGTGGGGAGGGAGGGAATCTAGGAAGGCTCCCCAACTCCATGCAGGCTGCTGGTACACGGGCTCACTGACATCCCTGGGGGCCGTGGGGGCTGCACTGCAGGGTGAAGTCACCCAAAGTAGAGTTCACAGAGGAGTGACACTTTTCTTGCTGGTCCACCTGCTGCTTCTTCCCTGTGTCTCCTCTGGTGTCCTGTTTGGTACCTGTGCTGTTTGGTTCCTGTCTAGGTGAGTGATGAGAAACTACACGAGGTGTGTCCCTTGCACTCGGAGGGGCTGGACAAAGAGTCCCTTTGCCATGGTCTCTCAGGAGTGGCCAGGACAGGCTGTTTTACACAGACCTGTCAGGTGTAGCTGCTCCCCAAGGTTTACCCGCTGTTGGACTTTCCTCTGGAGCTGTGTACTCTGCAGCCCCACTGAACTCTGCCTGGGAGTCCTGGGCAGGGAAGCGTGTGGTTAGGCAGGCCCACGAGGACAGTCAGCCTTGCTGAACCGTGCTAGCCGAGAAGAAAGAAGCTGCTTCAGTCTTTCCCAGCTCTTTGCCCTGCAGAGCAGTACGGGCCACATGGTTACTAACAGCACGGGTGGGATTTTGGCAGCTGCTGTGAATGTGTTTGGGAATGAGCACAGCCATGAGCATGGTGTGTGCGTGCTGCCTGGCAGGGCAGAGCCTGGACACCCCGCTTCCCTGATGAAGTGTGTGTGGAAGAAAGGAGAGAGGGGAGCAGTTACTGCTGCTTACCAGGAGAAGAGGCAGCATTGCCAGCATGGGCAGGGGCAGTGTCTTTAGCAAAGTTACAGCACAGGTGCCTTAGTCATTGGAAAGTGAAAGCAGGCTGTGAGAAGGGGACTGCCGTGTAGGACCTCACTTGCCCTGTACCACCAGCCCAGGGAGTTCGGAAGAACCAGTCACGGTCTCGACAAACATAACGGTCCCCAGCACTGAATAGGTGCAGGCTGGGAACCTGGTCTCCAGCTTTTGAATGCCCAGAAGGAAATATGCTGTCTTCCCAATTTTATGTTTTTCCTCCCAGTTTTTCCAGCCCTGCTGGGCCCAGGTATTGCTTTGTATTACCTTTCTCAGAGGTTGTGTTTGGCCTTTCTTTCAGGAATTTTCGGAAGCACCTCCGCATGGTGGGGAGCCGAAGGGTTAAAGCACAAAGTAAGTGAGCACCTCTAAGATGTGGCTGTGAGGAGTTGGAGTTTGTGCCGGTGGGACATGGGGAACCCTATGTTGTGTGCAAATGCAGGTAGAAAGGACCTAGCATTGGGCTGGAAAAGGTTTTGACCTCCTGATGCCATTTTACCCTACAAAATAGGCTAGGTTGTTGTAAGCCTCCAGGACACATGGACGTCTGCAAACAGCCTTTAAGCTATTTCTGAGGACACTGTGCCTTGGCTGTGGGAGATCTCTGTGGCCTCAGTGCGAGGACTGGAAGGAGAGCTGCAGCATCCTTGTCCCATGTGCGTGTAGTTTTTGGTGATCACCGGCGTAGACGCTTCTGAGGAGAACCAGAGCTGAGAGTTCTGCAGGGCTGGTGAGGGCTGCCTGGCGTCTTACTGAAGCTGCGGACCAGCTGTGGCTCCCTGGGGACAGTCGGCGCTTCATGTGACGTGCGGACTGGCGGCTTTCTCTTTTCTCCTCTGCTGTTCTACCACCATCTCTGCAGCAGGACCTGGGGGAAGGTTGCCTGGTGGGAGCTGAGAGGACAGTGGAAGGGTGAAAGAAGAGGAACGGGGAAGAGATTGGAGCAAGAGGAAAAGAGGGGAGTGTTATGCGTCACTGAGGAAGAAATCACCTCTTACACCTGGGAAACAGCAGTTCTCTTTCCCCGAGGAAGACGACACTCCTCCATAACTTGGTTGGGGCAGCTCCCTTAACGCTGTGAAATGGGCTGAGAATGGTGTAACTGGTTCCTGAGAGCTGAGGATTGCTCCAGAAGAGGAAACAACTTGTTCTTCCCACCCCCTGGCCAGGCATCATGTACAGACTGCCCACAGCAAAGCATTGCTGAGTTGAATTTGCATTCCTTCCTCTCCTTTCTCATATGCTGTGGGAAGTGAACAGCAAACAGCATTGCCCTTTAAAGTGTCTTTATTGGCATCTGAGTTAGCACTGCCTGAAATGAACAGGGCTCACCTCCCCCTAGAGCTGTCTGGAAGTTCAGGCATGCCTCTCTGCCTTGGTAACTCTCGGGTCATGTTTTCAAAGCTTTCTTCACGTGCACTATAGCTAAATGCCTGGTTTTAAATGAAAGCTGAGGATGGAGATCACCTGAAGAACTTCCTATGTGATTTGTCTCCCTGGACATCCATGCTTGGACACACTGCAGCAGAGGACAGGTTGCTTCTCAGCTCTTGTAATGCGATCTGCAGCGAATTCCTGTGCTGCTGACATGAGATGCTGTTACTAGATACACTGCAGCAAACTTGCTCTGTCTGCTACCAGAAATAGGTATTAGTGGCTATAAGTGGCTGTTAATCCAGGTGTAAGGGCTTTCACATGAGCTTGCCAAGTCAGACGTTGTGGTTGGCAGTTCAGAGGAATTTGCCTGCGGTGCAGCCAGCTGGGCCAAACTCCCGGGATTCCGCTTAGGAAATGCCGGTACAAACAATATAATGCCATTTGGGGGGAGAAAAAAAAAAAAAAGCCAAGGGGGAGTGCTCACAAGAGTGCAGGCAAGCAAAAACTGAAGGATTTCCTCTTTTGCAACAAAATTTAGAAAGCATGAGCTTTCCAGAGGCCCCCCCCCTCTGTTTGGTCCAGCTCTGACTCGGGTGTCACTAGAACACGAAGGGAGAACTGACTGGAGAACTACTGCCTTCTTCTGGTCATGTATGCGTCATTAGCTGTTGAGTGCATCTTCTTGTGAGACCTTTGAGTTGGAGCATTTACACTGGGACACTGGAATAGCCTTGATTAAATTGAGGTTTGAGCCGTGTGCATTTGAGGAAAGACCATCAGATGTCCTCCTTTTTCTGTGTTACATACCCCGTAATGGTCCTGCTTAGAAAGTGGGCATTTGTCCTCTGCTGTCTAGAAGATAGACCCTTGTTTGCTGTGTGGAAAGGACTCACATTTGGCAAATGGAAGAACGAGCACAGGGGAGTCTGTGATGTGTGGCTTTGGTGGAAAACTACTGGATGTTTTGTTTTGCTGGCAGCAACAGAGGTGGCTTTGGAGTCTGTTAATGTCATGCTTTGGTTTTATCCTAGCATTTGCCGAACGGCGTGAGAGGAGCTTCAGCAGGTCCTGGAGTGACCCGACTCCCATCAAAGCTGATTCCTTCCATGACTCTCGAGAAAGTGAGTTCTGAGTCCTTTGAGCTTCCTCCTGTGGCCAAACCCTCCAGCTGAGGTGTTGACTGGAGTCCCATTGGAGTAATTCCTCTGTGCCCTGTTGTCCTATCTGTCATCCTTTTAGTTTCATGAGATCTGAGCAAATAATGCTCCAGGTGTATGCACCTGTTCACCTGTGTGTACCTATATTTATTTGTACAGCGCAACGCATCTAACCTCATGTTATTGTGCAGTTGCCAAAGGATACCCAGTGGTACAAGCTCTCTTACAGCCCTCTGTTCCCATCATCCCGTATTCACTTGGGACCAAAACAACCTACCTGGAAGCACACCAGTCCAAGGCTACATTCACCATAGTGGGGCTAACCTGCCTGGCTTCCCATGCAAGAGCCCCTTCTGAGCACTTTCCTAGGCTAGAATAGCTCAAGGGCACAGCTGCAGCGCTCCATGAGATGTAGCTTTGATTTCCTGGCCGTGCTGGCTATGCAGATGATAGCTTTGGGCAATCTGATCTTCGTTTGGGCTGCCAGGAATTCCTCTGGGAATCCCCAGGAATGCTGCGATGTTCTGCTTGTGGGGACGGAGATGCTGTTGCGTTAATTTACAGGAGGAAATGCCAGCATCTTCCCACTGTCTTTTTATGAAGGGAATGGCTGGTTTACCCAGATTTTATGGAAATCCTGTAGGCAAGGGACTTGGTGGATATGAGTTTGCCCGTGTTGAAATGAGTTGTACTGTAAATGAATGTCACTAATGAAATGCACTGACCTACCAGGTAAGCAGGAGATCCAGCTCTCCTCGCTGTAGAAGACACCGTACCAGGTTGTAGGGGAAGATGTATGAAAGGCCAGGTTCAAAACATGACCCGATTGTTCCTTTGCAGTCTGATTCCTCCCCGCTCCCTCAGCTAACTCGGAGGCAAATGGAAAAGGCATGGTTCAGGCAGGCTCCAGGCGCTGCCCAGTGGCACTCGGACGTCCCAAAAGGCACAAATAGAGGCATCTCGGTTCTCTTTCCTCAGTCTGTGGCTTCAGGGAACCATCTCTATTTTTAACCTTTAATGGTCAATTGTATTCCTTCCAGATGTTTTTTTTCCCCAGGAGGCATTGAAGGCCCACAGGTAAGGTCAATTTGGAGAGCAAATTCAAGTATACTGTTGCAGTACTACTGTGTTTGCTACAGATGTCGTCACGCTCTGGGACTTCTCTGCCAGGATCAGTTTGACCAGCAAGGCAGAGTTTCTTTATAATCACTCAGAAGACATGGTCAGAGCAGTAATTGTTACAAGGAGACCAGCTTTGAAGTCTTTGGACTTTCGCTCATCAGCTTGGCAATGTTAAAGTGTAGAGAGTCTGTCTGCGTTTTGTCTCTCCTTCTCCATTTCTGAAATGACAGGGTGACTGTTGGGAATTACCACTTGAAAGCTAAACTTGGTGACTGTGAGAGTGATGAAAAGTTGTGTGATGTGTGGTGTCGGGCTCTGTGTGTGCACTCTTCATTCGTTAAGTGTTTGTCTGTTTGGAGACGCCAGCCCCAAAGTGTGGTGTCTGTCGCTCTGTAGAGAAAAGAGGGCACAAGTCTCATGGCTTGCGGTACGTCTTGCGAGGTAGCTGCCAGACACGATCGAGTGGGGAAGGTGAACTGTTCTGCCCTTTGTAATGCACACTGTGTTCTGGCAGGCCATGACCTTCAGGATTCCTGCAGCACTTTGGATGGCAACTTTGACTTGAACTGGGAAGCAGAAAAGGAACTTGAAGCCATGGCATGTGACGGAGAAGACTTTATTCCACCAAAAATAATGGTGAGGGTTTGTTATGGTTTGAGAAAACCCATGGCAATTTATTGTTGTTTAGACAATTATTCTTTCACCCGATGACCCCTCCCCACCTGGGGAGGGGAATCGGAGAATGGGAGAAAAAACAAGGAAACCCGGGGGTTGAAATATAAACAGATTTCATAGCATAAGACTAGATAATTAACATTAGTAACACTAAAGAACCAATATTGATCCCGATACTGATATAAACAGCCAATTATATCAGTGGGAAGCTGTGCACTCCCAGCAGGGGACAGCAAATGTGGGACACTGCGAGCGCTGTGGCTTTGGGAGGGAAGGAATGGCTCAGGGCTCCGGCACCGGGACAAGGAGTTCTCAGGATGGCAGCCACCAAGGGAGAGAAAGCACTTTGCAACAAACTTTCTAATTTATATTGAATGTGCTGTTCAGGGTATGAAATAATCCCGTTGGCAGCTTGGGTCAAGCTCCCAACGGGTTTCGCTCCTCCTCATCCCCACACCTGCTGAGCCTGAAAACACTGAGACCTTGAAACCGTAGCTGGCTATGAAGTAAATATTTTCACAAATTCAGACACTAGAGTCTTCTGAAAGGGCAGTTTTCCCAAGCATTAAAGGAGAAATTAGTCCTGTGTCACTTAAACCAGGACAGGGTTTCCAACTCAGCTACCTGTATCTGTTCAGGCTCTGTCTGTCCTTTCAGAGCTGCTGAGTTTGGGATCCTCATGGGACAAGGCAAGTCTTTTGTATAGGCAACTCTTCAGGTGTGTGTGAGGGTCACTCAGAGATCAGCCAAGACATGACAGTATTCAGCATCTGTTATTGCTGGGGATAATGTGTTGAAAGAAAACTAGAAGAGGAAGGACCTGTAGTCCAACCCCAAATCAGAGCAGGACTGTCACCAACACTGAATTGAGTTAGCCTGAACAATCCCCTACAGGCAGAAGCACAGACCCTCACACGGAAGTCGTCTTTACTGGGATACAGCCATTCGTGGTGACGCACAAGCTTCTTCATCCTCTGTGTGCACTGGTCTGCCCTTTACACTGTTACCTCAGACTCAGTCCTGCCTTTTGGGCAGAGCTGTGTGCTCGTTTGTTGGAGGCCGAGGAGACTGTGACACATGGGGGTACTTGGCAGGCCTGGGGGGGCTCTGTAGTGGACCAAAGACTTAAAGGACCTTCCACAGGGATGCAGATAGGCTGCTAGTTTGGGTAACACCTGAGAGCAGCTGAACAGGGCACTGTTATCATGCCCTTTGTGCTTCTGTCCAGACTCTACTGGCTTCTCCTCATGCTGTTGCACTTCTTTTTCCCTCTTCCAGCTCATTTCTTCCAAGGTGCCCAAAGCAGAGTATGTCCCGACAATTATCCGCAGGGACGATCCCTCTATCATCCCCATTCTCTACGTAAGTATGTCACTTCTGCTGTGTCTGGATGTGTGGGAGCGGCTTCATAGAGTGAAGTGTTTTTGGTTTGTTTTTTTTTTTTTGTCCCTATCCCTAGTTCCTGTTATGGTGATTCTGAAATCCTGATGTGATTTGGAAAAGCTGGGGGTGTGCTGAACCCAGATTTGGGGTCTGGGGTAGCTTTGGGGCTCAGGTCGAGGTGGAAGAGTAAGGTGGAGTGAAAATTGCACATGTGGGCTACCAGACTGTGCAGGCACAGCCAGGCAGCACGGGAATATCAACAAGGGATGGCAGCGCAGGCCTGAGCACACAAGCAGAGCTGCGTGTGGCCAGGCTCAGGGCTCCTCCTTACGCTCATCCTCAGACAGGATGAGCAGGACCTCAGAGCTCTGTGGTGGACTGTGAACCCCATCACCCTATGTACAGTGGTGCATCCCTATCCATCATTAATTTAACCTTGGTTTTTCGCTAGGAGTCCTGCTGAGCAGGTGTGTGAAACAGTAGTAAGGAGTCATGGGTCTCTTTTTCCTAATCACTTGATATTAACTTAATTTGAAAGGGAAGGGGGTGGGACTGACAGCCCAGAAAACTCCAGCACTGCCTGCGGCACATGTAGACTATAACAACATCATGGGAGCTGGTGTAGGGACAGTGAACCTTCATATGTCTTCTCTCTTGGTTTCCAGGACCATGAACACGCCACCTTTGATGACATCCTAGGTATGTGAGCTTTATTTCCTTTTCTTAACTCCTACCCGTTGCAAATGTAACTGATTGATATGTTAAAGTCTGCCCCATGCCTGTGCTGCTACTCATAAAGGTGTTTTTATCACCTCCGTGACACCTGACAGTCAGGTGTCTATCCAAGTGACATCCAGTCATCCAACCGCAGCTGCTGTTGGATGTGCTGCAGTAACAAAGCTTCACTTCTGTGGCCCATTTTCTATGCCACGCTCCCTGTTAATGAAAGGGAAGCAGAGGTACAGGGCAGCAAAGATACCTGTTCATCGTACCCTTGTAGGTGAGTAGGAGCGTTAGCAGAGGGTCAGGACAGCGGGGTCTGGTACGGTGCTGTGGGCACTACAGACCAGTGTCTGGTGCTGCACCGTACCTTCTCTGCCCGGTGAAACACTGGGGTTCCCCGCTTTCCACAGCACAAACCCAAAGGGTTTGCTTTGACATCAGTGGGAATATAGGAGCTGAGCACCTCTCGCTGCTCAGCCTCCTGCCTTCAGGACGAAATAAGGTTAAGTTTTAGCTTCCTCCATGGTTCATCTTTTCCAACGTGTTTTTTGCAGAGGAAATAGAGAAGAAGCTTAACATTTATCGGAAAGGCTGCAAAATCTGGAAGATGCTGATATTTTGCCAGGTACGTGAAAGCTGTTTAGCGCCTGGGTGGTTTGTTACAAATTTGTCTTTTTCTACAGGGAAAACTACATAGAGGAACCAATACTCCAAAGTCAGGTTCTGTTAAAGTAACTGCATATGTACAGCTTTCGCTCTCATTTCCCCAGACACCGAGCAGTCTCAAGTTGCTGTGACAGCAGGAAATAAAATCTGATTTAGTGTGGCCGACTCCAGAGCTGGGCTGCTTCTTAGCAGCTTTCAAGGAAAACCAGGCAAACCAGCGTTAGGGCAGACCTCAAAAGGCAGATTTCAGAGAAAGGAACAAACATTTGCAATGTGATGGTTATAGTTTTTGTACAGCTTCAGTATGACAGTGACAGTGGTGGCTGTTGTGGATCAGACCGGCAGATGGCACAGCTCGGAGCTGCAGAGGGGTCAGGGCATGGGCTTGCCGACCTGTGGGTGGGACAGGTTCAGGCCCTGCTGGATCTGGGGCTCACTGGGGATTTCCTTCCCAAGTCTCCTGTTCCTCAGGATGGTCAGCTTTGGACTTCCCCGGCAGCTGTGCGAGGAACATTGAAATGAGAAGTTAGGAAGGTAACCTAACGTGAACTCCCTCCCACGTGCCTGATGCTGCAAAATAGCAGGGTGTGCAGCACGCTGAGATTGCCACTCTTAGTTTTCCTGATGTTGTGCTCAATCTTTTTATGCCTCCTATTAGTAGCCAAAGCCCAGTTCTTCTACAGTGATGTCTTGCTTCCTTATCCCTGCTTTGCTCAGCTTCTCATCTGCCCTTGACGGCAAGTCCCCGAGCATCCCCAAATGAAAGGGACTTTCTTGTCTTCCCCATTACTCTAGAGCCACCCACAATAAAGATTTTTGTCTATTATTGTGCCTTTCTAGAGCGAGGTAGGCATATAACAGTAAAAAACGGGGAGTCCAACCCCCAGCAAGTTCCCCATATGTGAATATTTCCTGAGCAAGTGCCTGGGGTGTCTGCTGTGGAGGTTGTGCCAGCCTGGCGTGTCTGCTCTGCTCCCTGGTGGCACTGCTGGGTACGGCTGTGCAGGACAAGAACCTATCCAGGGTTTGGTTCTTCAGGGCCTGTGCAAAGTGGTTTGCATCTGTCTGTCTCTCTTGCAGGGAGGTCCCGGTCACTTATACTTGTTAAAGAACAAAGTTGCCACTTTCGCCAAAGTGGAGAAGGAGGAAGATATGATCCTGTGAGTGGCTGTGTTTATGTTCTGGACTTGCATTGCATTTTTCTGCTCGGTTTGCTCCATCTTTGTAGCACTTGGCCTGGAAGGAGAGGTGGAAGGAGCGGGGGTGGCATGGTCAGGGGAGGAGGAGGCTGAGGGGGGATGGAGTAGCAGCTTACAGCTCCTTCGGGGGGAGATGCAAAGATGACAGAGCTGCGCTCGTCCTTGGGGTGGTGCAGCCCTGGGACGGATCACCAGATTTATGCTTTATCTGCTGTTCAGTGTGTCTCTCGACTGGAGACTATCAAAAGAGGAAGGAAAAAAAAAAAAGATATTTCTTCTCCCAACAAAGGCTTTGCTGACCAGCAACCAGAACGTGCACTTGTGCCTCTGTTGCTCTGAAGTGGCTGAGGTCGCGTTTCTAAGCAGGTGACTAGTGGCAGAAATCCAAACCGTTCCCCCCGCAGCTGTCAGACTGGTAACTGCCCTCCTAATTGCAGGGGGAAATGGAATTTGTCTCTGCAAAGCCTGCTCAAAGTCCAGCACGTTACTGAGGAGGGTTTTCGCTAACATGCCAGCCTGTCAGCCAGGCTTGCTGCAGCAATTTTGCTTCTCCTTGCAGAGAGTTAAGCTTTGCCTGTTTTGCTGCCTGCTCGCTTGTGCTGGCTCAAACTTACTTGGCTAACAGCGCTTCGTTGTGGGGGAGAGGATGTATACCAACCTGTTCCTACACAACTTTTTGTTGGCACAAGAACTGAGTATTAAAATCAACATCTGTTCAGCACTCTCATGCTCTGGCACAAACAATGTCAATAAAATTCTTCAGCACGTGTGTGCGTACACGCTTCTGAACACGTTCCAGGCATAGCTGGTCCCAAGTTGGTAATTCGGGGACTTTCAGAAAGCTGTGAACACACAGCTGAAAACTTGGATGCTTGGAAGTGACTGTCCCCATCCAACCTGTATGCGCCTGGGAGGCAGTCCTGAGAAAAGCTTAGGCTGCAATCTGATCACAGACCCCGCAGAGGATCTGCTGGGCTTTAGAGCCCACCAGAAGTCAGCTCTCAGCCGCTGCGCAGGGGAAGGTGGTTGTATTTCATGTCCCTTAGGCGCAATGTGCCTGGTCAGTAGTCACAAAATGTAAAGCGGGTCTGATGGGTGAGCAGCACCAAGCACTGGCTAGCATGGAACAGCCTGGGTTGGTGGTGTCTCTCTAGCTACGTAGAAGAACGACCTCTCCAGCTGTTCTCTGCTGATTCCATGCCCTGGAAATGAACTAGTGCGGAACACTCATATTTAGAAAGGGCAATTGTTGCTAGAAATGGGAGAGAATAGGTTGGAGGGAACTGCTACAAGAAGAGAGTGCTTAGTAAAACTGCCAGTCTAAAAGCACTCCTGGTGGACTTTGCTCCCTTCTCTTCATCCTGGAGCTTCCTTGGCTTAGTGGGCCACTCCTCCTTCTCTAGCATGTGACTTGGACCTGGTCCTCAGGCCCTTGCCCTGTCCCTGCTCTTCCTTGTCTGAGGACCAGCGGCTCTTCCTGAGCAGCTAGTTTGCTCCTCAGGCTACAAGCCTCAGGCCCCTTCTGAGCAGCGTGCGCACACACATCCGTGTGATTACTCATGCATATAAGGGGATAGGAAAAAACAGAATACGTAATTTAACAACAAAAAAAAAAATATCTATTTTTTCCAGCTTCTGGAAGAGGTTGAGCCGGCTGATGAGTAAAGTCAATCCTGAACCAAATATCATTCACATCATGGGCTGCTATGTCCTTGGAAACCCCAATGGGGAGAAGGTAAGACCTTCCTGGGTCGCCTCTGAGGGAATGTCTGCTGAATAGTGCCAAGCCCAGGGAGGCAACAGTCACACTGGGAAATCTAAACCTTCCTCTTCTGCTTGTGGGAACATGCTGCCATCCTGTCCCATGAGTGGCTATGAATGGGCGAACCACCCTATGGATTGTGCCTTCCCCGGGGAGGGGGGGAGGAATGATAAGTGACACACAGGACAAATACTGAAGCCTTTGAGAAGAACAGTCATTTGAAACACTTTGTTTATTTACTGGTGAGCTAGATGTTTTAAAGAACATGAGTGGAAGGTTTTCTAGAGGTAGGGAAGAAGGATGGGCAATTCTGGGGGCCCTTAGAGTTCATCTTTGTTTTCAGCTGCTAACTCTCGATATGTTTTCCTTTCAGCTATTTCAGAATCTGAAAAACTTAATGAATCCTTATAGGGTTGCCTTTGAGTCTCCACTTGAACTATCAGCTCAAGGTAATTTATTTTCTGTACAACAACGCACACCTTCCTAATCAGCCTGGCCCTTTCAGTGGGAAACTCCCTGAAAAAGCAATTTTGAGCTCCCGTCCTGCCATGGTCTTCATTTTGCTTGTAACCACCTTATGTAGTTCAGTTGCTGAACCTGGTTTTCCCTTTGCAGTTTCTCCATGTTCACACCTCATCTGTCCTGTTTGTTGTGGCTGAAGCTGCAGAGCCCTCTCCCAGGCTACTGGCAGTGGCAAAGTAGCCTAAATAGTAGGTGGCTTTCCAGGCTGAGTTTAGGAGATTTGCTGTATTACCTGGGGACCTGAAGTCCATGGGAGAAATGCACATGGGAGCAGAACCTCTTCTATAACCAAGTGTGCAGAGGTCTCTTCTCCAGGACTCAAACCACTGGTACTGAGTGAGTTGTGTCATCAATGAGCGACTGGGATATAGCCCATTACAGCCTTCCTACATCGCAGTCCGCTTTGCTTTTTTTTCTTTTTTTTTCCTCCTGTAGCTCAAGATATTTCAAGGGGCTACAGAATTTTTCACGTTCTTTGGTCAATGTAGGTAATTATGGGTGCAGTTTCATAAGCGACACTCAAATATTCTGAATTTGCCCTTGTTGTTTTGTCTTTGCTGTGGTCCTTGGTACTTTGTTATCTTGGAAAATTAAAAATATGCAGCATTAGGCTATAAGCGCTGTGGATTCTTCCTCTGCTGCTCACAGGTGGCATCAGCACTGATGGGTTATTCTTAATTCCCACTTACTGTCGTAGCAGTGTATGGGAGTTGAGCACACCCATGCTGCGCAGAGTTCTCGAGGTCTGGACCCAGCTTTACACAGTGCTTGCACAGATCCCACAGCGAACATGCTTGTACATGTGTGCCAAGAAGCAACTTGTAGGAAAATTCCTGGGTTTATATGCAGCTCGGCAGGCAAGGCAGCAGGTTGTGTGCACATGTGTTTAAGCAGTTGATCTCTCAGGAGGCTGGGCTGAAGAATATGCCTGGATTTATCCCCTTGATCAATCTGGGACGCGCCAATAGTGTAACCTCTTTAATCCTTTGCAAAGTCACCTGAAACTAATCTTAATCAGGCCTCAAAAGCGAAAATCCCTGCTTGAGCCCTGTCTCAGAGTCCGGGGTTGTTTGCCCTTGTGTTTTCAAATGCGCTCGCCGCCTCCAGCGCCAGCCCTGTGCATGGCTTTCAGTGGGTGGCTGCCTCGTGAGACCCCCCACCTTCAATCAGAGCTGCCGGCAGTGCAGAACTCACATTCCTGTGCCCTTTTGAGCTCATTGCTGTGCGAAGAGACAGCTCTGCAGCACAGAGACAGCCTGTTAATCTTAATTTAAACAAAACACAAAACAGTTTTTATTTTAAATTTTCAACGTTCATTATTTTTAGTGTTTCCCACAAATCTTTACAATGAGTTTACTCTTGATTTGTAATTTCCTGAAGCCCCTGTGCCAGGTTGCCTCGCGGAGGCTTGTTGGAGCTGCTGTCCTGATGCCCTACAGCCCCCGGCCCCCCTTCTGCAGGCACTGCAGAGGGGTCAAAGTCTGGAGACACACTTTGTGCTCAGTTCCCGCCCCCACGGACAAACCCTGCCAGGGGATTATAAGGAGCCTTTCACGGTTTGAGGAGATCTAAAAAGATGTTTGCTTCTCACGGGCACCTTCCTGTGCTCTGGGTAGGTGCTGAGTGTCAGTACTCTCCGTATGAAGCGTGTGGATGGGTTCTCCTGTGCCCCTGCCTGTAGGTGGGGTGGGTTTTGCTGCCGTGGCCTCTCGCGTCCCTCCCTTGTGGTGCTGCAGGGTGTAACCCCTGTGCTGTGTTTCGCTTCTCCTAGGTAAGCAAATGATCGAGACTTACTTTGACTTTCGCCTTTACCGCCTCTGGAAGACCCGCCAGCACTCTAAACTATTGGATTACGATGACATTTTATGAGCTGGAGAAGACTTTGCAAGAGGAAGTTGATCACCGGTGTCCAAGAAGTCATGCTTACTGCAGAGAGACTTTTTTATTGGCACAGGGAGCCCTTCAAAGCCCTATAGGAGGCAGCAGAGCTAAAGGGAGGGAAGAAGGAGCCCTCGGAAGTGTGTTGGGAGGAAAGTCTCCTGGGTCAAGAGAGACTGGAGGGAAAGGGTTTGACACCTCACTCGCCTCAGGTCAGAGCCGTGGTGTCTCAGGAGGAGCTGTGTGAAACGAGGACAGGATGGAGTTCCTTGCAGAACTGAGCTGTTTTGGGTCAGAATGGGCCAGATTTGATTCCAGGTCCTTTTAAAGACTTTTAAAGCTCAGGTTTTCTTACACAAAACAAAATAAATTACCCGTGCACTACAATGAAGAAGTGACCAGAGCACAGAGGAAGGAGGGGTTTGTACTGATGGGACCTTCTGTGCCTGGGGATCTCGGAGAGCAAGGACTGCTACACCTACTCCTGCAAACTTCGATCGAGACGATCCAGTTTCATTGTGAATATATACTGGAATATAGAATTGAAATCTAACTCTTTTTTTGTTTTGTTTAATAGAAAATAAGTGCAATTTTTATAGCAAGAGGGGCCAAATCCCTCCCAATATTTAATTAGTTAAAAATAACACACCAGTAACCAATAGATGAGGTATTTTTGGTCTGCTTGAAAATATATTCAAAATGGTAATATATCTTCTGTAGACATATTTAATCACCAGCAAACATGTTTTAAGGTAACTTAGCAGACCCTGCATGTCTGCTGCATTGATTAACCCGGTTTGGTTCGTTACTTTCAGAGTAGCTGTGTTGCACTAATTGTATGTGCTCTCACGAATGTATATTTCTCCTCCAATTAGACACATCTTCATTACTTTCTATTTTGCTGCTTGCAAAACTCTTAGTTTTGCTAAAATACTTTAGGTTAGAAATACGGTTCCTGGCTGAGAAACCTCCGTCAGGTTCGCTATGGTATAAAAATGAATTAGAAATTAATAGCCATGGTAATTACTCGCTCATGCCAGTGTTTTGCTGTGTGCTGAGAGACGAGTTCTCTTTCTAGTCTGCTGTGCGGAGCAGCGCGGTGCCACGGCCATCAGAACCCCTCCAAGGAGACTGTTTGCTGAGGCATTTGGAAGAAATGCTTCTGGAGGAATCAGCACGGGTTTGTAGCATGAGTTGGAATCTTCCCTGTGTTCACTTGATCGCCACTTGTTTGTGCATAAACCACCTCTTTTCCAGTGCGAAAAAGACCTGTTGATTGGTCTGAGCTGCTCACGTCCCTTCCTGCGTAGGACAGAGTAAACCCAGAGCTTTGTCAGAGCAGCTGTCATTTGAGAACCCAGATTCGTACTTGATGTTTGAGGATATATTTTGGAATATATTTACTTTTTGTTTGTTTAAGTNTGGGAAGGGGTTTTTTTCCATCTTCTACTCTCCTGTTCAGAGGATAAATATTACTTACAGTCTGTGTAGGTCACTCTGGCAATTCTGGGAGGTGATACAAGTTGTTTCTTTTATAAGTAAGATCTACTGGAGAATAACCGGGAAGTATTACTTTGGTTTCCTGATTTCCTGGTCTCTAAAATTAGGTGATTGTGAAGTGAAGAAAAATATATGTACAAATCTTTTTTTAAATACTTACAAAAAGAACTAGTTGTTCTGATCTGTAGAGTACTCCTTCCCCTGTGACATATCTGTGGTCGTACTTTTGGGGAGCAGGCGTCTGGCTAGAACTGCTGAACCCTGTACATTTATAGCAGTTCTATAGCAAAACTTTTGAAGAAGTCGTGTACATATAGTAAGGAGAGGAATAGGTGGAGAGAGAGATGGTTTAAAGTCTTTGAAAGCAACATATTGAACTGAATAGGTGTGGGCTGTTGCCTCCCGCTCTGGCTCGGAGCTGTTGGGCGGCCGCCCTGCCGTGCTGGCCCGACCTGGGGAGGTTCGGTGGCTACGTCTCATCCCGGGCTGGACTCTTGACTCGGTCGTGTTTTCCAGACTTGTAGCGAAGGGGAGAATCGGCACCGATCTGTAGCATTTGGAAGAAAATGCCAGATATAAAAAAGAAAACAAAATTCATGCCGATTCTCTCTTATTTAGCATGGTAGCCTCCGCCAGCTGCGCTTGAGAGAGGTGGGAGCTGTAGGTGCGATGAAAGCAAGAAGTCATGTCTTATTTGGAGAAGGAAACAGTAGTGGCAGGATTAAAATGCTGACACAAAACTCTCTCCCTTTCTGACCCTTTTACCTCCTATGGTTATGCTCCTAACTGGAGACAGACAAGCTGTTCTTCCTTTCTCTTTTTCTAAAGTAAAACCCCAATTCAGTGAACTTGGTAGCATGAATGTAGCATTGTGGAACTATTGAAAATCTTACTTAACTCCGAAAGGGCCCGTTTATGTATCCACTTCAGTGATTTCTCTGTAGAACTATTGTGTATCTATTCTCATTGACCACTTGTAGAAGTAGGGGTGCGAAGTAGAGCGGTAGATTGTACAGTTGCGTAACTTCTATAGGAAGATGTATGTTTGAATGAACATTACGGACTGTTTTACTGGTGCAGTTGACTATAGTATAGTATAATGACAAACGATGAATGCGTTTCTCTCTTTTCCAAAGATCTATATTCCTCATAGTTTGTGATGTTTAGGACATGAGCATATTATTTCCTTTGTAGCGTTCATTTGACTAAAGAGATGAAATACTCTAAAAGCTGTGACTGGAAAGACAATAGTGTTTTGATGTTTAAAGTCCTTTGTGCGAATACCATCATTGAAGTTAACCATTTCTGAAAGAGGAAAACAAATTTCTTCCCCTTTTTAACTGGTTGAGTTTTTCGAGTGGCTGCTGGGAAAGGAAGGGATCAGCAGAGGATGGGATGCAAAAAAAAGAAAATTAAATAAAAACTGTAATTATTTAAACTTTAGAGTTAAAAATAGAGCCTGTAACTTCCTCCTTTGGAGCAGCCTGTAAAGGATGACCTCTGGGTGTGCGCTCGCTGCCGGCCCACAGCACACTCACAGCCAGGACGTCCCCTCCGCAGAGGCTGAGCGCCAGTTCCTCGTGCCCCGAGCGCCTCTGCAGCGTCTTCTCTGGGGGATGCTGAGGACGGCCCTGGGCAGTGCCAGCGGGGCACGGCTCGCCCGCAAGGCTCTCTGCCTGGGGGAGCTGTGGCTGCTGAGTACACAGGACAATTTGTACCTGCTTCTTTCAGCTCCTGCTCCTGGGGTGTGTCTGTCTGAAGCCCTGAAACCCGTTTGTTCACCTGCAGCCCGTAATTGCGTTGGAATTGGCTTGGTGGAGCTCACCTCTAGTAAGGGTGATTGGAGCCAGCAGGTTACGGTGCGGCTGAGCTCCCGTCCCCGCCTGCTCTGTTAGAGGACTGGCAGCCCTGTCGCACCGTTACGCTCAGCCCCGCCACGGGGAACTGCCGCCGCAGCTCCTGCGTGGTCTGGATTTGCTTTTAGCAAGGGCAGGAGAAACGGGGACACCGGGTTAACCCTGGGAAGAAACAGATTAAACTGGGTTAGCTAAATTGGGTGTTAGCCCTGGCTGCTCACCCCAGCCACGCGTGGGAGGTTCTGCTGCTCTTGCTATGAGGCAGTGCTGGATGTGACCTCAGACCCCTCGCCTGGCCTGGTGACCGTCAGCAGAGCTCTGCGGGTCACAGTATGGCCTGAGCTGGGACTGTCACCTCCAGGAGAGGAGACGGGTGGGCAGCAAGTGCATGAGCTGTCTGGTCTGCTGCTCCTCAGCCTGGCTGATGCGCTGGGAGCAGCCCCTGGCCTTATTCTCCGGTGCCTACAGAGAATATCCACCCAGCTGTAGAGGCAGGGGAGGGGGTCCTCTTCTTGGACGTGGCACTTGTCTTATTCAGGGTTTTCCAAAGAGGCTTTTCTCTCTTCCTCTCATTTGTCTGGGAAGGAAAGGGAAGAAGAAAATTCAAGTTGCCTGAGGGATGTAGAAACAGGTAGAAAATTGAGATACAGCTTTTTGCACCTTTCCTCATGCTGCAGCCGCCAACTTCCCTTTGCCGCTGTCCTCCAGGCCGGGGATGGGAAGCGGATGAGTTAGCAGATAATCCCTTCCTGCATTAAAAAAACAAACAAACAAAAACAAAACCAGAAAAATCCTTGTAGCTCTAGCAAAACATCTGACTGCAAAAGGCAACCAGCCAACTCCTCCTGCCCTGTGCGAGGACTCTGCTGTGCGCACCCCTGGGATCCCACCCGCTCCTGCCCCCGAGTCTGTGGAGGGGACGCTGGAAATGAATTTGTTCTTCCTTTCTCAGCCTGGACTTGTTGCCTGGAGCTCGATACAGGTTTCCTGCTCCAGTGGCTTCTGGAGCATGTGTGTATGTGTGTTCCCATTGTCTCTTCGCACACGGGCTCTTGCCTGTGGTCTGGGGGAGACATTCCCCCTCGATTGCCCCGACTTGTTTTGCCACACGCAGTAAAGCGTGAGGCAGAGTTATCGGTGTCATCCATGCTGTGTTAGCGTCTCTCCGGCTCCTGGCGCGCACCCATTTCACAAATAGCTGCTGTTGTTCGGGATGTGACTGCGTTAGTGACCTGTGGCTGGGAGTTCCTGTTCCCAAGGCTCTGCTGGCAGAGTCACTGCGAGCGCTGCTTCGTCACCTTCAGGCAACAGAAGTGGGGTTAGTCGAAAGAATGGAAAATGCTGATTTTGAAATAGCTGACCTGGCGGGGTCTGGGAATGGGAGCGTGTCCTCAATCCTGGCCCAGGCAGGAGGGGGAACGACAGGCTCGCTCTGCTCTCTTGGTGCAAGTGTAAACATTCAACCCATCAAAACCCAGTTTAAAAGTTATGCTTACGTGTTATTAATGGTGTATTGGCCCAGGAGAAGGTATGTTACTGTACGATTAAAAAAATCCTTCCAGGGCCCTTGGCAATTGGCGTGTGTTGCCGGAGCTACGATCGGAGGATGTGCTGGGTTGTGTCATCCTTCCTCGAGCGATCGGGCCGCACTGCCAATACCGGGCGCAGATCTGCAGGTACACGTAAAGCTGAATCGCTCTGTACTCTGGGCTCTGGCGTGACCGTCCCTGGAGGTGATGACACAGAGCCCTTCCTGGAGGATGCCATGCAGGTATCCTCCCAAGGGATCTCCAGCGGCAATACCATTTTCCACACCGTCTGTAAAAGTTGTTTGTGATTCTGTATTTTGTCCCATTGATCACAGAGTATCCGTGGCTTTCTGCATCTGCCGTGGGAGTGTTTTTTAATTTGCAGTTGTGGAAACACAAGCCAAAGTCAACTGGAAATTGTTACAGTCTCGATGACAAGTCAGCCTTATTGCTTACTATCATATACTAAAGCTGAGTGAGTAAAGGGGTGGATTAATGACCACGAACCTGATTGTGATCATTGTTACTCCCAGGTAATCCTGCTGTGTAATCAGCTCAATTAATAGTAAGATAGGAGTTTGCTGTCTCTGCCTAAAATGCCAGTGCACAATCTCTTGCCGAGATCATGCATGAGCTATTGAAGAGTGAGAGGAACCCGTAGCTGCTTTGATTTGGAAATAAATCCAACCCAGCATAGTGCCAGTGAGGGTGAAAAAGTGAGAAGACTGGAGGGAATAAACATTACGGACATTAAATGTAAAGAATCCATCTGAAGGGAAGCTAAATTGCATCTTTCTATAAATGTTTAGTAAATTTTAAAGAACTAATCCAACCTAATAATTTTTCACATTATTGTATCGCTTTTTGAGTATCCTTAAAGTTGACATACTTAAGGACAGATAAGACCCATCCAGGGTTGTCCTACGTTACGATAGCGGGGAGGCAGGCTATAGCCGGTTGGTTAATTGGGTGCTCCGGTCTTTCTCCCTTATCTCAGCATCCGGATGAACTGGTGATTAATCGCAGCAGTAACGGCCCTTTAAACTTTCAGCGAGAGGAGCCTCTCTGCCTGCAGTGCTAAGCCTCGAGCAAAGCCAAGGTCTTGGCAGAGCCCCTCGAGCAGCGGATGGAGCCGGGCTTTCGGCCACTGTGCTGAGGTGGCCCCTCTTGCGATTCCCCGAGCACGTACAGCCGAACCTGCGGGCACAGCCCCTGCCCTGCTGCCTGGTGTCGGTGGCGTTTTCCTCCCGTGGTTGTGCAGGGGACATGGCGAGTTGTGCCTGGGGAACATTTCTTACCCGGGGAGACGGAGCTGCGGGGGTGCCGAGGGGGCTGTGGCAGTGAGCCAGGGACTGGGCACTGCCACGGTCAGCCTGGCCTCTGGCTCGGGACCAGCACAGATGCACGGTGGTGGTACTCAAAAAGCTTCAATAGAAAGTGTGGGGTTATTCAATTTTTTTATTTATTTATTTTTTAGTGCTCAAATTCAGTTGTAGCAGTATAGTCCCCACTACAGGTTCCCGTTAACTCGGAGCTGGTGCAGGGCTGGGAATTCAAGGACAGGTATCTTGGCCCTGATATTTGAAATGCCCTAAAAACATCACAAATAATACAGCCAAGCAAGGCCCCTTGAGCATGGACCCTGCTCCCCTGTGCTTGCTATGGCCCTTATGTTAAAGAGACACCGCTTTGCTTGGTGTTAAGATGGGGATGACGGAAGAAACATGTTTGGTGCTCCCCATCCCAGGAAACCAGGCTGGAGTCGTACCCGCGTGAGTAAGAAGGGGCTGTAGTTTTTCCGCTGTGTGTTTCCTGTTGTTCTTTAGCAATGCTATTCCTGGAACTGGGGTGACTTCAGTTGTGGTCTCAAGCAACAGCAAAACCTGAGCTCTCACAGGGCTGTGAGTCAATGCGCTTTGGGGATCTTTATGGTTTCCCCTTGGGGTTCGGGCACCAGTTTTCATTTCCAGCTCCTTTGCTCAGCTGCGAGCCCTCCCTTTGCTACTGCAGCGCTGCTCGCGAGGCGGGATCATCGGTTTTCTGAAAAGAAAAGCAAATGCGTGAGTAACAAGCGGAAAGGGTAACGGTGCAGGCTTTGAAAATGGATCTGGTAACGTGTAGAAGGATAGGTTATATCCCGTAGTGCTCCTAAACTCAGATATTTGAGCAAGTTCCTTCCATCCAAATGAGGGAAAAAAAAGCATAGTTGTCAAAATAATAGGGGGGAACCCCCAAACCACCCAAGTTTGAATAGTAATTGACTGTTTGACAAACCACGTGAAGATAAAACACTCTGTGGTCTGATTCTGCCTTTACTTTCAGCTGAGTTCAGAGGGAGTTGACAGCGTTCTGCTCCTTTCAAAATCAAACACGTGCAGGGTAATGTGGCTGTAATCTGCGCCGCTCGGCGAGGCTGGTCCGCACGTACCTGCCCGCTGTGTGTCCGAGCAGTCGGGTCCCTCTTCCGCTCGAAACATCTCAGCGGGGAGCTGAAGGCAGAGCAGATGTATGAGGAGCTCGATGTGTTGGCCCCGGGAGCCTCTGGTGTCAACCTGAGACATGCTGATTTGAGGCCAAAACTGTCTTAATGGAAGCTTTTGAAAACAAAGATTGTAAGCTCTGAGTGCTCAGTGGGCCCTGGACCAGCAGGTTGGCTCCTTGGAAGTCAGAAGGATGTTACTCCAAAGCGCTCTCCCCGGTTTCCGAGGCGGTTCCTGGCTGGCCGCCTGCTGCCCAGGCCTGGGGCAAACCCGCCCGCGACGCGGGAGACATCTGCCATCTCTGCTGCCTACGTTAACACGTTTCTCTGAGACTATCTGCTGCTTCGTGTATGATAACCAGGTTTCAAATACATGAATGTTTCTAGGTTTTAAGACGTGATTTAATAAAAAGAGATGTTTCTGGGAGAGCAGGTTTTCTCTCGTTTGTTTTGTCGTCATTGTTGCACTCCGGCTGAGTTCACAGCCCCGGGAAGTGCCCCTGGGCAGATGCGTTGCTGTGCTGGCGGGAGGAAGGTACAGGCAACGGGGACTGCTGAACCGCAGCAGCCGGGGAAGTGCTGAAAACTCGAGAGCAGAGCAAGAGGCAGTTCAAAGGGGAGGAAGGTAAGAACTGATGCTTTAAACAAGGGACCATCTGAGAGAGGCAGATCCAGCGGTGGGGACAGGATGGGGCGATTCACAGTTCCAGCAGTACCTGCGGCTCGGTGAGTGCGGACTGGATCGCTGAGGAACTTGGAGAGCATTAAGCATTACCCCTTGCCCCAGGAGGAAGGCCAATCTCCGAGTACCATCCTGTACTCTGAGAAAACGAGCCCTGGAGACATTCAAGGGAGGCCAAAGGCCTGATAATCCCTGTAGGGAAATGGACCAGCTCCAAAATAAAGCACATCCCCAGGAGGGCAGAAGGCATCGCGTTCCCATAAGCCGCTTTGTCACAGGTCTGTTTGACTTAATTTCCAAAATCAGCAGGTCGGACTTGATCTCCCAGCTGCAGTTTTCCCCTTTATCTCCAAATGACAGTCACCTGCAGGTTCCTCTTCCATTCAGTCAGAAAGGGCAGCCCCTCTGAACACAGAGCCCAGCGCTGAACAGGATGGACAACTCTGTCATTTAAGGCATTTTTCTTCAGCTCTGGGATCTTTCAGCCTTCATTTCTGCATCCTCCCCATTTGGAGACTTTCTCCTGCACGTGCCACCACCATAGCAGGTTGGGACATGCCATATCCATCTCAGCAGTGTGACAGATGACAGAATTCACTTTTAACCCCTTACCACCACCTGCACAGACGGCTTCTGGCCAGACACCCGGCCACTGTTCTCCCTGAGGCCTTCCCAGCATCGCTGGTGCCCAGGGTACCTGATGGCCAGAAGGATGGTCTTTATCCTGGAACCATCCCGTGTTGGCACTGTCCTGTTTTCAAATCAGTGTCATAGGGTACAAAGTCAAATTTGTTACAGAAACCCAGTTAAAATGGATTATTTTTACCTGTTGTCTTTTTCCCTCTCCCTTCATGCTCCCTTACTGTGGTGTGACGGACACAAACCCAGAGTGGGAGCTGGGCAGGCGGAGTTTCGCTCTGCCCTGTAACAGGGTGAGGAACTGAGATGTCTCGCAGGAGTTTGAGGAGAATTCATGTGTCTCCGAGTGCTGCTGAGCCGCGTGCTTCCCCTGTGCCCCTGTGTTATGGTTTGAGAAAACCCACAACAGTTTATTGTCATTTAGACAATCATTCTCTCACCCGATGACCGCTGCCCACCCGGGAAAGGGAATCGGGAAGAAATAAGGAAACACGGGGTTGAAATATAACAGATTTAATAGAATAAGATTAGATAATTAACATTAATAGCACCAAAGAACCAATATTGATCCCAATACCAATATAAAATACACAAGGACTATACTCAGCCCATTCTAGCCATAGAAGCTGTGCACTCCCAGCAGGGACAGCACATGTGGGACACTGCGAGCGCTGCAGCTTCAGGAGGAAGGGAAGGGCTCAGGGCTGCGGCACCGGTACAAGGAGTTCTCAGGATGGCAGCCAGCAAGGGAGAGAGAGCACTTCGCAGCAAACTTTCTAATTTATACTGAATGTGCCGTTCATGGTATGCAATAACCCTGTTGGGTCAAGTGCTCAGGTCTCGCTCCTCCTCATCCCCACACCTGGTGAGCTCAAAAACACTGAGACCTTGAAACCTACACACCATAGCTGGCTATGAAGTAAATATTTTCACAAATTCAGACACTTGAGTCTTCTAAAAGTGCTGTTTTCCCAGGTATTAGAAGAGAAATTAGTCCCGTGTCACTCAATCAGGACACCTTGTCACCTGACTGTACGTGGGGCTGTCCCAGCACACCCTACCGGTGCCAGCCCTACCTCCCTCGCAAGCGGTGTGTGCCACGTCTGGTACTGATGTGCTGTATATGCCACATCCCGTCGCCAGCTCTGCAGCCACATCAGCTGTGCCCTGGCGCTGCCGGGACACCGGGAACTCGTGCCTGTGCTACACGGTGGCATGCTGCCATCACACCTTCCAGGTCCTGTCCCCTCTCATCCTCACACCTGGGTTTTGTAATCAAGCGTTCATTTTCATGCCAAAATATGAGCGCAGAGTGGGATTCCCGGGAGCCTTCTTGTAACAGCGCTGGGGCAGTACTCCAGTTATCTGTGGGTGTAAATGCAGCCGCGCAGGGGATTAGCTCCGAAGCACTTGCTTGCCAGCCAAGTTTCACTGTCCAGTCCTTAGCGCTGTTTCACTGACTCTGCCTAGGAAAGAAAGAGTTGACAGAAACTACGCTAGAAGGCTCTCAGATCTTGACTGGCAGGGGAGGAGGTGAATAATGGCCGGATTTATTTTTTTGTTATCAAGGCAGGCGGGCATGCAGTGAAACTAGCAGATGTCAGGTTCAAACCCCACAAAGGGAGGCGTTTTCTTTACACCAGGTGCAGATAAACTGTGGGATTCATTATTTCAGGATTTATGGGCTTTACACGGGCTCAAAAGCCAACCAGACAAGACCACGAAAGAGAAATCCATTGAGATCTCCCCAGTACAAAGGCACATTGTTGTCTCTGTACGTGCCTGAGCCATGAGTCACCAGAGGCGGGGAAATGTCACTACCCGCTTGCCCGGTCTTTATCCTCAACCCCGGGGTACCCGCTGCGGGCCCTGGCGAGGGCCAGGATGTGGGATGGTGCATCATGGACCTGTGCTTTGGCCGAGTAGGTCAGGTGTAAACCTTAAACCACCCTTCTGTTA
This sequence comes from Anarhynchus alexandrinus, assembly GCA_008711295.1. Taxonomy (NCBI): domain Eukaryota; kingdom Metazoa; phylum Chordata; class Aves; order Charadriiformes; family Charadriidae; genus Anarhynchus; species Anarhynchus alexandrinus. The sequence goes on from VUYV01000467.1 coordinate 242,864, forward strand.
TTCAAGCTGAATTGCAAAGAACTGCCTCCTTCCATTTGGTTCTGGTTTGCCGGCTTGCAGCAGAGCAGCTCCTCGGGGCACACAGCACATCTGGGCATCGCACAGCTCCCGGCACGCCGGCAGCTTTGGCAACAAAACACTATTTTTAGTAGTATAATTTCCAGCTATCATTTGAAGGAGGTATAATTGCTCTGTTCCGCCTCAGGAGTGCAAAGGTAAGAACCTTATCAGCAGGGTACGGTGCTCCTTCCCGTAAACACACCTGTGTTTTCCGCAGCCCGGCCGGAGCGGGGTGAACCGCTCATGTCGACGCAGCCCGGTGTGCCGGGGTGCGGCTCCGCAGCTCCCGGCCAGGCCGGGACCGCAGCACGTTCTGGCCAAAGGTTATTTACATCACGGCGTGCCATGTCCCCCGCGCCTCCCGGGCTGAGGATTTCGGCACACTGCGTTATCGGAGGCGTGGAAAGTCCTGAGCTGTTGTGCGATTGTTTCCTGATTGTGCAGACTTCCCCCCCCCAAAAAAAAAACCCCTGCTGGCGGTTGATAACAGGCGCTGCCTGGAAATAACGCCGCGGCAGCACTTTTCCCTGCGCTTCTGTGCCCAACAAGCAGCCGTCGCCCCACAGCCAAGCCGGTGGGAGAAAACATTTTCCTGCTCCGCTGCCGTGCAAACCCCCACTCATCTCCTCTGGAGCTCTCCCTAAAATGCCTCACTGAAGGGCCGATAAGGCATTCCCCCTTGTTCCATGGCTGCGCGTGCCCCAACACCCGCTCGTTGTCAGGCCGTGGCCGAGCTGGCGGTGGGGTGACCCCGAAAGGTGTTTCGTGCTCCTGTCCTCCTCGGCTGGCGCCACACGGGCCAGTCCAGGATGGGGGTTAAGAGCAGATGAGGGGTTTTTGGCTACGGCGGCTCACCCCGGCTCCTGTCAGGCCGCAGACCCCCAGGGCCTGTCCCAGCCCCGACCCCCAGCGGCGCCCCAGCGTGTGCGCGGGGAGCAGGGACGGCGGCGGGTCTCCTTCCCGGGGCCGGGGCCGGCCACGTCCCCTTGCCCCGCAGGCGGGTAACGCGGCGGAGCTCCGTAACACCGGCCGCGAANAGCCGCCGCTCGGGGCCGGGCCGCGGGCTCAGCCCGCCTGGAAGCGGGAGATCCTGGAGAGGAAGCGGGCCAAGCTGGCCGGGGCGGCCGGCGGCGAGCCGGAGCCCCCGGCGGGGGAGCGGCTGGTGGTGGCGGAGAGCCTGGGCCCGCTGCGGGAGAATCCCTTCATGCGGCTGGAGAGCGAGCGGCGGCGGCTGCGGCAGGGGCTGCCCGGGCACGGCCCCGCGGCGGCGCGGCCGCTGCAGCAGCTGCTGGAGCTGTACAGCGCCGTGCCCGGCATCCGCACCATCCGCGCCGACAACATCCTCATCATCGAGTCCCAGCCCGACGCCGCCGCCTGCTTCGCCGAGGGGGACGCGCTGCCCGCCCGCCGCCGCGACCCGCCCGCCGCCGCCGCCGCCTCCGACCCGC
>VUYV01000467.1:245423-266231 GCA_008711295.1 Anarhynchus alexandrinus
CCCTCAGCCCGCGGCCCCGGCGCCCCCCCGGGCGGTCGCCCCCGAGGCGGCCCCGGCCGCCCCCAAGGCCGCAGCCCCCCAGGCCAACTGCTTTCTCCACAAGATCGGCTCCAACTCCTTCACCGTCACCCCCCGGGGGCTGCCCCCCGGCAGCCGCCTCCCCGAGCCCGGCGCCGTCCCCGCCGGCCGTCCCGCGCCGCTCAAGGGGCCGCCAGTGCCATCCACCAGCGCTTCCCATGCCAGAGCCAACGCCAGGAGGCCAAAGCCGGAGGAGGCCGAAGCGGCCGTGTCCCCCCTGCCCAGTGCCAGTCCGGCCCCCAGTGCCACCGGCTCCACTCAGCCGCTCTCCGCCTCTGCCCCCCGGGCCGGGGGCTCCTTCGAAATCCACCCGGCCCCCAAGCCCGACTTGGCTGCCATCCCGGCCCACGACCTGCAGGCCCAAGCCCTGGCCAAGCTGCGCCTGAATTCACGCAATTCCTTCCTCTTCGTGCCCCGCCGGGAGGGTGGCCCGGCTCTGCCCCCCGCCCAGAGCGCCAGGCCGGGGCCACCGCCACCGTCCTCGGAGGAGAAGGCACCCAAGGAGCCCCCGAGGGCTTCCGCCCCAGAGCAGGAAGAGCCTGTCCCTTCCCCGCCGGCGCCTCTGGATCCGTTGGTACCTGTGACTTACATCGATGACATTGTGGAGCCGGAGAGCGGGGAGCTTTCCCCCAGGGCCGGCTCGGCCGCGAGGACGGGGAGCTTGGCAGATCAGCCTGGGGGAGCCAGCCCTGACCTGGAGATGGAGTTTGCCTCCGTGCCCCTCTACAGACCACACTCTGTCCCCCATCAGAGGGGAGGCAGCACCTTCGTTGTCGTGCCCAAAAGCAAGCCCGTTGCCTCGGGGCTGCAGACTCTTAGTGATGCCAGCGGAAGGCCGCAGCGGGAGGAAGAGGAGGAGGAGGAGAGCAAAGGAAAAGGCAAAGCCTTGGAGAACGCCGATGGGCCCCAAGCGGCAGTGTCCCATAAAAAGCGCTACCCCACTGTGAATGAGATCGAAGTGATCGGGGGATACCTGTCCCTGGAGAGGTCCTGCATGAGCAAGACGGGCTCCCGCCGCAAAAAGGTAACTGCCTTGGGTGCCTCTACTGAACAGCCAAGCTGGAAGTAGCTCGGTACTACTTTTGGCTTGTCTTTCCATGAGGCGCTGAGTGGGAAGATGGGCAGGGTTTTTCTGGTCCTTTTGAGAGCCAGAGGGTTGCCCTCGGGGAGGGGGCACCGGGTGCTGGTCCACCAAGTAGGTGGGAGTGGGGTATGACCTGTGATAACTGCAGGACCTCTCCCATGGTCACTTCTTGGAGGTTTGATAACGGAAAGTAAAATATTTAGAAAATGGAGGCGAGTCGCGGGGTTTGGAAGGCTGCGGACTTGCCCCCTCTCCAGCCCTGCTCACTGTGTCTAGGGGGTGTTGGACACGTTGAGCTCCCCATGGTCACTGACCGGCTTGTGAGACAGTACAGCGGTCAGTGTGGCGTTGGCGTCTTCCCGCATTAGTGATCTATTGATAGAGGCTCAAGAATTAGGTCTCTATTAGGCAGAAAGAGATCGGCAACAACTTAACTCCCCTTGATAGGATTATACCACCTGGCTGCTCCTTCTGGATGTGCAGCTGCATCGCAGAAGGTCTGCGAGATGTCGATTGCTCCAAGTGTCTTTGGAGCGAATGGCAGGTTTTCTCACTGCTTGGGATCTAACTTAGATCCTTAAATTGAGAATTAGTCTTTGTATGGCGTGGTGAAACGCATCTGGATGCGATAAAGACACAGCCATGCTGAAAGATCGGGTTATTTTGCTGTGCTGGAGGAAAAAGCGTGAATTGTTGGGCTCTGAAAGCAGCATGCCGAAGTGACAAATCCCGGTTTCTGGGTCTGTGATGTGACGTGTTTCTCCGTAGCGGGAAGAGTTGTTTTACATTCCGTTAACTAAATTCGACTAAATACTTGACGGACTGAAGTCACACGGGTGCCTGAGGCACTGAGCATTATAATTTGAGGAAATCCTTTGACTAGGGTGCATCTCATTTAGAAGGGAGGCAGGCGGTGCTCTTTCTCGTGGCTTAACATTGTTAGATTCCTTCATAAGAGCACGCAGTCTGTGTTAATTTGATCATGACTAATGCAGGTAGCTGATGTGGAGCATGAGCACCATGAGATCCAGAATAAGCAAATAAGCAGCAGTGTTGATTCTTGCTCGGTGCTCCCGTAGTTTTTTCTTGTCCTCCTACAAGGAAATGCTTAATCAGACTGGAATTGTTCTGCTGTTTACATACCTGCTGGATTGCACTCATTCCATCTGTTTTCTTGGCTCTGTGCAGTTTGGGGTATTAATTTGATTTACACGAAATCAGGTGTATGGTATAAACGGTGCAAATATCAAGAAGACATGTTACAGCTATGGGTAATCTTAGGATGGAGCAGAAAATACACACGAAACCTTGCGGGACAGATTCTCATAGATAAGTTCAGCTTCTGCTGCCGCCAGTGGAGCTGATCTCGCGGCACAGGGTGGTGGTGCTGGGGCAGCAGCCTTGCTGGTAAAAGAAAAAAGCCTCAAGTAAGCAAAAATAATTAAGTGGTGCGTGGTGGAAGATGTCCTTAAACAGTACAAAAAGGAGGAAGGGAGACAAGGACAAGGCTAGTGCAGCGACTGAATTGTTTAAAGGTTGGTCAAATGCTGGAACAGGAACCCAGAGAAGTGGTGGCATCTCCGTCCTTGGAGCTATTTGAAACTTGCCTGCAGAGAGCCTTGAGCAACTGATCCGGTTGGACCTGCTCGGAGCAGGAGTCTGGGCTAGAGACCTCCAGAGGTCCTTCCCCAACCTAAAATACCATATGATTCTTTGAAATTGGCTGACAACTGTTTTGTCAGCTCTGTGTTGGATTTGTGTGACATTGAGCAGGTCATGTAGCTTCTCCACTTCTGTTCTTATCAGCTTAAATAGCATTAACTATCCCGCTCTGCAGGCATGCTGAAGATGAAGTGTGCTAAATACGGCGAGATGCACATACAACTGTAGCAGCTGAGGAATGTGGTATGTGGGGGATGTCCTGCATGAGAACCTGCATACAGATCTAGTTTCTGAAAAGAGAGATATGAAAAGGCAAAGAGGAACTGCCTGTTGCATTGCAGAGCTCAGGAGGCTGAAACAAATGGGGACCCTTTGGAAAATAAGATCCAGCTTAAGGAGAAGTAGTAAAGAGCCACAAGTTTCTGAGTAAAATGAAATGTAGTGATGTAGTGAGGGAAATACCAGGTTTTCTTTCCGTTCCCTTCTCCTCATGGAGGTGGCAAGCATGGAGTGGTGTTTGACTTTGTAGACAGTGGAAAGCCAATGGAAAGATTTCTGTTTACTCTTAACCTAGAGGATGTTTGTGGCTTTTACTCTGGGTAATAAGGCTGAGTGTTGATGCCTGAAAAGGAAGGAGCTAGTATTAGGACACATTCCTTGGTTTCTTCCCAAGAGATCGCTGCGTGTCACCAAGGCAACCGGCCAAAACCCAGGGTTCTGTTTTGTAGATATGCTGGGGTTTTCAGAAACTTGGTTTTGGCCTGAATTGGGCAGAAGCAGAAGTTTCCTGTAAGCTGGAAACTGCAGTTCTTTGGTAAAACCAATGTCCCTTTCTCTTTTGGGGGTATCAAAATCAAACCTGGTGGTTTCAGTGAGCAGCTACCCAGGTCTTTTGGGGCGATTCTCTCCAGGCAGACCTGCCTGATGAGCCTGCTTCCTGCTGAGCATCTTCCTTTCCAAACCTTGCCTTGGATTTGCTGAAAGGTCTTTTAAGTATGCTTTAGCCTCAAGAAAGTGGTGTTTAGTGAAACTTCGATGACTTGGAAAACTTCATCTGCTCGCTGGTGCCCAGCAGGAATCTGGGTGAGATAAACAGCGGTCTAGCACAGCCTGGAAATGCTGCGGGTCGGCAGCTGTCTGTGCTTACAGTCCAGGCTAATGATTTATTAGGAGGGAGGGAGGCGGTCCTGGCAGTTAGACTGATTGTTCTGCGAGATGCAAATTGTGTTTTTCTTCAAATGCGGAAATTCAGCCTCCCTTTTCCGTCCCCTTGTCTGGCCACTGATTGCCTGACTGTGGTAGAGATGCCAGCAAAATGGAGCTGACTCAGTCCACATCCTCTGTGGCTTTTTGGACAGGGAGGGCGGCTGGGGCAGCGTGGAGGTGGGTTCCAGCGCTGCTGTGGTCTGCATGAAGGGAGCTCCAGCGCCTGCTCTCAGCTGCGCGGCTGGACTTTGCTGTGGCCTGATGGTGTTCAAGGCCGTTCAGGAAAAACAGCTTTATTGCTCCTTCCAGACGCTTCAAATATGTGAAGCAGCTGTTTGTTTTGGGGTTGGAGCTGGATATTGAGCTGATGAGGGAGAGAGAGAAATGCTGTTCCTCTGTCAGAATAAAAAAATGGTTTCCCAACTCTCTTGTGCAGCTAGAGCTGCTGCTGCGGGACAGGCGTCCTTCGCCCCGGGCTGTGAAGGTGAAGAGGGGGTTGCGTACGATGGGACACGGGCAAGATCTGCAGGTGGCGGGGAGAGCCCCAGCCCTGCTCGTCCCGGGGACCGGGCTGCCCGTGTGGGCAGGGAGTTTGGGCTCTTCTTCTCCTACAGGTGTTAAGATGCCCTTCAGGGCTGTTCATCCACTCTGTGGCTGTTTTCGAGACCTCTCCAAGCGGTATCGCGGTTAGTTCAGATAAAGCAGTGGGGGTGTGACTTCAGTTTGAAAGCGAAGTGGCCGTTTGCAGCTTGGGAAGGGATGTGCTGGGTTTGCAGCTGCGGGGAGAGGCTGGCTGAGCCGCCAGCGCCAGCTCGGGCGGTGAGGACAGGATACGTGTGCAGGGGTGGAAGAGACCTACTGACCTTTATTCTAAACAGGGAGTGGGGGAGAGGATGCAGAGCGCTGTTGGTGACCTCTGTTCGGTTCTCGTCTTTGTACTTTGTTATTACAGAAGTAGTAAAGACGCTTCAGCCTGATAACAGCCCCAGGAGGAAGGGAAGGCTTTGCTGCGGGTTGTGGATCTTTGGGATCTCGGAGGATAAAATCTAGCTCGGCTGAGCTGACAAGAACCAATCCTGGTTTGGTTACCTGCCAGAATAACGTACAGTAAAGTTGTCAGCAAGATAGAAATCTAGGTTTCTGTCAAACATGTGACTGGCATGTTGGAGCAAGGGATTGGGAAGGACTGCACATGGTGGAGCCAGCTGGGGTCCTGGGAAGTAGTTGTCATTTTTCAGGCTTCATGTTCTCATCTTGTTGGAGGCTGGACTCTGCCGTGAAGGTCCTGCATGTACCGAATTGGCCCTCGCTCTGCTCCTTTCTTATGTCTTGTCACTCCTCAAGTTTATCCCAAGCCACAGTATGTTTGTCCCCTCCAGGACCTGGTACCTCTTGGGGATCCTACAGGGAGGATGACTTCTGGCCAGGCCACCCAGAGTCCTGTAAGTAACAGGACTTGAGAGCCAACAGACATCCGACTGTTGACAGTTTTAATGTTTTTTGCTTGTCACAGTTGGCAGTTTGAGTGCTGGAAGGGGAGCTGCAGCCTTGTGCGAACGGGGCTTACAGGAGCAAGGTTGGTGGGATCCAAACAGTCAGAGTCTAATGCTTTCCTGCTTCTTTGCAAAATTGTCTTCAAAGATGCTCAGCTTCAGCTGAACTTCAAAAAGTTCCAGCTTACGTGGACTTTAGCACGGTCCGTTTTCTAACGTTTTGAGCTGCATAATGCCTGAATATGGCTTCCAAATGCCCACTTAAATGTCTTTTAACAAATTATCCTAAACATCCTTCAGCTTTTCATCACAGGCAGGATTGGGCAGCAGTTTTGTTGGTCTAACCTGCTGCACTTCTTGCTCTGTAGCTTTCTATCTCTTCAGTTCTGCTGGAGATGGTCTCCTGTGAGAACCAGGTGTAGGCTGGAGACATTGGCAGGGATGAACACTTCCAACTGTTGCCCAGACCTGTTTGGAGCAAGTCTGCACAGTGTGGAATCTAAATACCGGTGACTGCCTGAAGTATTTTTTTTGCAATGTATAACACAAGTAAATTAACCATAACACAAGTGAATTAACCTGGTGGTAGAACCAAAAATCTTTATGCAAAAATTACTTAGATTCCCTGTTCTCTGTGTTTTGTAGGGGTCAGGACAAAGGTTTGTGTTACGTAGCTCGGAGAGCCGCGTGTTCCTGTTGTATTTGCTGTCTCGTGGCTGTGCTCTGCTGGGCCAAATACATCTGTCACCTTTAAGGGAGGGGCTGTAGTACATATCTGACATGGATGTATTGAATTTTTGGTAGATGAAGTCAGCAGTGACAAGTCCCGCTCAGAAAATACGTGTCTTAGATGATCAGGCGTGGCGTGGTCCCTCCCCTGCGGAGGTGATTTCCACTAGCTGTCAGATGTGAGCAGGCTGTGTCACCCAGACAGTGCCATTTCCCTGCCCTTTTCTAATTCTGCTGATTTTTAGCCTATGATGTTGATGGCTGAAGACTCTAGAAATCAGTATCTTGTTGCGGTTATAGTTTTTAAACCACCTCACAAGCTGGACCTGAGGCTATCGGGGGGGGAGTAGGTTGTTTTTTGTTGCCCCGCTGCCTGCCAACTCCTTGAAGTGCTGGTACTTTGTTGTACTAAACCCCTGGCAGAGCAGATGAGTCATATTTATCTCATCTCCGTAGTGGGAAATTTTCTGCGACTGAGATTCTCCATGGCCGTGCCACTCCCTTGCTTCGCCTCGTGCCACAGTGACAGTCTAAGCTGCTCCCAAATTCCCCCCGGTTCTCTTCCCTCCCGTCCCCTGCTTGCCTGCCCCGCTGTCGGCAGCACGAGGAACGGGACAGAAGAGCTAAAATAGAAACTCTTACGCAAATAAGAGACGAGCCTGCCTTTGAAGCTGGTTAGGACGTGCCCAGGGCTCAGCCTGCCCCAGAGCTTGAGAGGAGATTTGGAGTGCTTTGTGCTCTGAATTCCGATCACCCGGATTACAGTTAATGTTATCTTAATCAGTTTCCTTAATCTGTGGACCAGATTGGAGATGGTTTATAATTTCCCTGCATCTCAAGTATTCAGTTTGTCTTGGGTTTGGGTTTTCCACCCCCCTCTGTTTTTTCCAGGACATGGTCACGGTGTTTCTGAGAAGAGCTGGGGAAGTACGCACTCGGGCTGGCTAGGGCAGAAGTCCTGCTGGGCTGTGTTATATGTGGGAAACAGTTGGAAAAATTACAATTTTTAGTTTTCATGTTCAGTGGCAGTAAAGGAGATCTCGGTCAGAGCTGCTGCAGCAGCATCTCCTTCTCCTCTGGGGTTGTGCTCACTCCCCTCCTAAGTGAAGCCTGGGCAATTTAAAATCTGTTTATAAACCCAGACTCTTCCCAGTGACTGCAGCGGGACCGGGCTACGCCACGAAGCTGTAATGATAGCGCTGTTTGGACAGTTTGCGTAGGAAGAGTCATGTGAAGCGTCTGTATCGCACAGAGAAACTTCCCAAACATCCTGGGAAAATCTGGACTGAAGAAACTTGGTGCTGACGTTTTCAGAGAAGTGCCCTTCAGATGATCTTGGGAACTTGGCAGGATGGAGCCGCTCTTTTGTAGGCAATTGAGGGACTATAGGCAAGCTGAGGAACAGAGCTCAGACGCTCTGAGAGCAAAACACTTGCGTGCTTAGGGAAATTGTATGGCTCGCAGCAGTGAAAATGCAGGTCTGAGGGCATATCCGCAAGCCCCATGGTGAACTTGCTGCACTTACTCGCTTCTCTTCGAGGAAGTATCTTTTGCATATTAGTAGTAGAGAAAAAGGGCGAGAGAGACATGAACTCTGTGGTGCAGCTAATCCTCTTCATGTCACTGAAGCCTTTTGCTCCTGAAGACTAGAATGAGCTCCTTGCCAGGGTGGGAAGTCATTCTGTTCCCAGTCTCCCTGTATTTCCCGGGAAATGATGCTCCATCTGTGCCATTCCGGCTGGAGACGGTTCCCTTGCGGCAAACCGAGGTATTTGCTTGGACTGCTCTGGTCATTCTCGGCTGCACAGAAATGTTTGTGGGTGGCATCTCCCAGCGCTGCGCTGCGTTGTAGCCACAAATTGTAGACTCGGAGTCGCCTGTGTAGCAGAATCTTCTGCTGTTTGGGAGTTTTGCGCATTGTTTATGAAGATACTGAGTGTTGGCACTAATTGTATCTTGTTTATGCCTGCTCTCTTTGTGTATTCAGATGAGGTTTGTTCCATGTATGTAGGGAGTTTTGTCCAATTCTTATGAGCCAAGTAAGTAATACTTGATTTGCTTGTTAAAATGTGGAAGGCTCTGGCTCGTCTCTCTGCAGATGTGCGAAGGAATGAAGAGATCCGTGGGTGAATAGCTGCTTTGTACCATGTCAGACTGTGACTCCAACTGCCCTGTGGTTGTTCGGGCACTGGAATCTCTTCTTGGCTGACACGGTCAAGGGAAGAGTTAACAAAGCTGCCTGCCCTTCGATGCTCTCCGGGACTGTCCCTACCCTGTCACTTCTCATCAGGAATTTGAAACTTCCCCGTGTCTTGTACAAGGAGTTTAATATTTCGAATCTCCATGCATTGCTCCTATCTACCATGTGCTTCAGCATATTGATTACACAGAGCTGGCTTTGTGGGTTGCCTTGTAAATGGAGACTTTCTTGTTTTGCCTTGTGGCTTGGGAGCTGGGATGCGATCCTGGAGGCAACCCCTCCTCTCCCAGCAGCACAGTGCTTCCTTGACATGCTACTGCTGTAAATCTTTAGTGCTGCTAGCTCTGTTCAGTAACTAACTCTGTGATGCAGTTAATTGTTGAGCAGAACTCAGGGTTACTCTTGGGAAACACTTGAAAAGGCATGATCAAGTGAGCCTATGGTGGAGCAGCCAACTCCTTGCCCCAAAACTTTTTTTTGGTACAGAATGACAGAAAAGTACATTTCCGAAACGCCATCTGCAGTTTTCTCGGCATACTTAAACTGCTTCAGCCATAGCAGTTCAGGGTCAATCAGTAAGTTCAGCAGTTTTCACGTAGCTGGTGTGATGTCTTGTGCTTTTGTCTCATTGACCAAATCTCGGGACAACCAATGCAGCACCAAACATCGCAAAGCTCAGTGTGACACTGCACAGAAGCACAAGGTGATTTTTCTTCAAACCACTGAAACCACGCTTGTTCTGTCAAGAGATTTCAATCACTCGCTCTTTTGTATTCACGCTGAATTGTTGTCCACCCTTCCTTGCAGGTATCAGCCGAAACCCTCCTGGCTGCTGCCGCTGAGAAAGGAGGAGGCATTTGGCTGACCAGGTGTGAAAAGCTGTTAAACCAGCTGCTTTAGATCACACCCAGCAGCACGGCAGCCGGTGCATGTCCTAGGGAGTCAGTGCAGTCGGTATTTTGTCACTTCAGGATTATATGGCTTGGGGCGAGAGGATGATTAAAGGAAAATTAGTACCTGAAAAGAGCAAATCTTGGTCTCTGGTGCTACTCGGCTGTGTGGATCTTGTGAAGTATTTGGGTAGCATAACCACGATACTGAAAAATTGCTCTGTCCCTCTTGTCGCCACGCAGCAGCCACTGCCCTCTTACCTTGCCTGCGGCAGCTATGCAGTGGGTTTGGCTGTGCTGGAGGCACCGTGCGATGTTAGCAGGGGCAGGAATAAACTCCAGCTTGTGCTTCACGACTTGCCATCCCATGCGGCTGCTCCGCATCTGGGCAGGGACAGCAGCGGTGGCCCTTGCAGCCTCCCGCCAGAGCCAGGGCTTTGGGATGTGGCTGTTCGCAATGGCTCTGCGGGGACAGAGAAATGGGCTCAGTCATTTTCGGTCCCATCGTAGGCTGCTGTGATGGGGATCAACGTGCTGACTCTTCTTGCTGGAGTATAGTTAGAGGGTGATTTTATTTTTTTTTCCTCTTTTTTCTTTTAATGCCTAGCACAATTTTATTTTTTCATACTATTATAAGGTGAGGATTTGGATTGCTAAAGACATTCCTGTTTAAAAGGTGTAAAACACCCTACATTATCACTTTGGCTTTTCCACACCTGCCAAGAAGCAAATGTGATAATGGTCGAAGGGAAAAGCCACACCAGAGAGATTGCTTCTGGAGTTGAGGATGCAGATTAACCCTGCGATTTGCTCCTGAGACTTAGGGTGATATCCCTGGTTTGTGAGAAGCCATCAGGTGTTTGCTGTTTCATTAACTTGTCTTGCAGACATTCCCAGCTCAGCTTTTGGAGGTGAAGTGTCTGCTGACTGTTTGTGTCGCAGGTTGGTTTCTGTAAACTGGTTATTTTTATTTCTAAAATGTCTTTTTTTTTTCTTTTCTAAGCAAGCCCTGTATGACTACTCAGATTGATGGTTGTTGGGCAATGTTTACCCTGACTTCTCTTTCCTGGGTACTCTATTACTCATTACTGTTCAAATTCTAGCAAATAAATAAATGATTTTTGCTATGGCAACAAGAATCTGGTGGTTGCACAGCATGATATTCCCCTAAAAGCCTGCCTTATTCCTCCCAGTGTGGCTCTGATTGCTGGGCAGAGTATTAATATATGGATACATGGTTTTGGGTTGGCCCCTGGTTTTGTGACACAGTTCTGGGTGAAGCAGTCAGCTGAGCAAATAGTGACAAATGCCTGCAAATATCCACAGCTGAAGGGTGCAAAATTCTTCCTTTCCACAGCTGGCAGCTGCTGCTGAGGCAGAAACAGGGGAAGCACTGCTGTGACACAATGAGCAGAGTCCTCTGGCTGGGCTCGAGTGTGCTTGGCTCTTCTGGGGTATGGTTTTCTTCTAAAGAAAATGACCCCTGTCGCCTTTTGTTTTTCCATAAAAGTCTATATGGTCTGGCCAGGGGCTGCTGGCTGTGCAAACTTGTTGTCTGGGCTCTCGATTTTTCCTTTTAGATGGTTCCTGGGACTGAGTCTGCCTGTGTTCCCTACGCACGGTGCTCAGTTCTGCTCATTAGCTGCTCAGAGGGTTTCTTAAGCCAGCGATGTTGACTCGTGTCCCCTACTTTTGCCTGAATAAGTTGCCCTCCATCTCCTGTTGGATCACACAGAGCTGCTTTGTGCTTCCCCTGAAACCAACCTCGTGCTTGGGGAGGGGAGCTCGGGGGGGGACGGACCTGGGCGATGCCATGGCAGGTTTATCGTTTTGGGTTTTGGGGCTGATTTTGGGGCTGTGGCTCTGCGTGGGCAGGGTGGACTGGGCGCCCTGGGGCAGTGCAGGTGCGGAGAAGGATGGCCGCTCGTGCAGAGCTCGTTCGCTGGAGTCCAACCCTGTGCCAGCTGCTGGTTGTTCCTCCGGTGTTTGCTTTGCCTGGGTGCGTCCGAGTGCTTTATTGCAGAGCTCTTCCTGTTTCTTGGTGGCGCTGCACTGGGTGCAGGGGGTGGGATGCCACCGTAGAGCAAGCCAGTGTGGTTTTTGGGGTGGGAGCCTGTGCCAAGGTGCACTCACGCCAAGCAGGACTGCCTGGTGTCAGCCCTCGCGCGGGCTGCGCCGGCCCAGCCGGAGGTGTTGCTGAAGCAGCAAATTATCTCGTTACGAGCTCTCCCCCGGGCTGGGGCCCTGGGTGCGTGGGGCTGGCACCGCCATGGTTAATGATTGCTCTTTTTGAATAGCTTCAACATTGCCTCCTACGGTGTCACAGCCTCTCTGCAGCGGGGACCCGAGAAAGCCCGCTGGCGGAGCGTTCCGCAGGACGCCCAGCCGGGCTCCGGCAGCCAGCGTGGCCCCAGATGAACTGGCCGTGGGCAAGTGGGAGCTGCTTCAGTTCAGGGCTTAGGCTGGGCTGTGGGCGCATTGCCTCTGGGTGCTGCACGGGAGGGATCTCCTGGTCATTTCTGCTCCTTTCTACTCTTTGGTTTATTCCCTGGTGAGAGGCTGTCTTCTGCACTACATGCTGCTTTGGTCCAAATTAGACTCAAAGTAAATTTTCTTACAGACTTCCTCCTCTTAATAGAAAACCAGCAAAGCTTAGAATTTAAGCTTGGGAGATGGAACTAAAACCAAGGCATCTCTCTCCTGTCCCTATTATTTTCCATGTTTGGCCAAGAACTTCTTGCCTGCCAGCATAAGTGGCCTGCCTGCAGTGTCTGGTTCTGGGATAGCTTCTGCGCTCCCCGGAGCAATGGGCACCTCCACCCTCATGGCCTTCGTGCCTGGCAGCGTGGCTCGTCCCCGCAGTACAGACGCCACATTGTGCGCGGTCACTGCCTGCTCCGCTGCCTGGCTCGGATCAGGGAGCATCTAGGTCAGCAGCAGGGGTGAGAAATTCAGGGAACAGCAACTGGGATGCTCTGATCTTCAGAGCAGTTTTATTCCAAGCTCTTTTCTCTGAAATGTAATCATTCCTTTCCCCATGTGTCATCTGGAGAAGGTCAGAGTGGCGCTGGCTGGGGCTGGGGCAGGGAACGGGGAAAGGCAGCTGGTTCCCGCTCTGCTATTTCCATCCTGCCTTCTCCTGGGAGCATGGGGAAGGCAGCCAGCCTGTGTCCGAGGTACATCCCAGACTCGGGCAGAGTAGCACACAGCTCCATCGTGCGTATTTGTAGCGTGGAGGAGGTGTTAGGTCCACGCTCTGACACCTGGGTTTGATTCAAGATCCCAGCGTTGCTTTTCTGAAAAGCAGCAGTGAAATGCTCACTGTTTTGCCTCAAAAACCTTTCTCACCCACACAGCTCCAGCGTGTCTGCGGGCAGCGCAGGGTGACGCAGTAGCATCACTGGGGGCTCTGGCCCCTGGGCATTTGCAGGTTCGGCTTCAGAAGACCCAATTGGCTGCAGCAGCATCACTCCGGTGCTCTGTGTGCAGGAGATGCAGAGAGGCAGTGAAATACGTGCATCTGGGCAGCATGCGTGCTGCATTGTTGCTTGATGGCTGCTCGGGGCCACGTGCTGTTTTTCAGCCCGTGGGGTATTTTGTATATGAGGGAAACTGCAAATATGGCACACGGGGCAAATGTGCTGCACTTTCTTCTTGCCAGTTATTATTACACAGTGTCAGAAGAGATCTTCTGAACCATCCAGCTCCTACCACCTGTCACAAGCAACCATGCCCTTTTAATTCTGTTCATAACCCTATTAGCTCTATTTTAAATGTAGAATCATAGAATGGTTTAGGTTGGAAGGGACCTTAAAGATCATCTAGTTCCAACCCCGCTGCCCTGGGCAGGGACACCTCCCACCAGCCCAGGTTGCTCAATGTAGTTAGAAGTAAAGGGATCGCAACACCCTTTTAGGCAGCTGCTCTTGAACCTTGATCCACGTTGGCTAGATACTTCCCTACTTTTGGCATAAATTTATTCCTGGCAGGCTTATCCTCCTTGTTTATCTGTTGTATGCTGGCATCAGCAGTTCTCCTCTGCTCCTTGGTGTTTGTTTTCTTGGTGTGCTTACAGAGAGCTGTTACGCTTTTCCTCAACCTTCATTTTTGCTAGCGCGAACAGGCTGAATCTCCTCTCCACCTGGTGAGACGACTTGTAACCAGATCTTCTAAGCAGAATGGTGGATAATGATTAGGACATGAAAGGCTGCAGGGGAACAACCCCTTCGCTCAGCTTTTCCTCTCAACTTGGAACAGCACATCTGGAGTTACTGTGTGTGGGTTTGGGTGTCTTGCTACAGGATAGATGCAGAAACTGGAGTGAGTCCAGCGCAGGCTCCCAAAGTGCTCCTGGGGCTGGAGGAAATGGGACATGAGGAGGAGCTGAGGGAGCTGGTTTGTTCAGTGTGGAGGAGAGCAAGGGGGAGTCCAACCGCTGCCTTCCACTATCTGCTGTGTGTTACAGGGAGGATGGAGCCAGGCAGTCCCTATTTCCAGTGGAAATGCCCTGCTTTATTCCCGGTTTATTGAAACAGCATCGCAATGATGATTACAGTCCTGTAGCCAATGCAAAATTTTCTTTCTCAGTTACTCACAGGCGATGAACTTCTCTTAGAGCAAGGGTTGATCTTAAATGTTGTCCCATTTCTAGTGTTCTTGCTCTCCAGTTTTCTGAATGACCCATAGAATTCTGTTTCTTTCCTTGGTGAACTTCCATGTTGGAGTCGTCTTCATTCTCAGTCTCCCAGTTATTGTGCAAGGTCACTAGTGAGAATACTAAATAAAACTTGTTTCAAAACAGAACCTTCAAGTATTTCCCACTTCTCCAGTATTTTTCTTCTCTACTAACACCTGCTACCATCTCTCCTTAGCTGCTTCCATCTTCCCACTTCTGGTATTAAACCCTGTTTTTTATCTAGCTTAAATAGCTTTTTGTCAGGATGTCCTCCCAAAACTGTAGTTCTGATCACTGATGTTTCTATAGTCTAGAGCACGGGTACGCAAAAGAGTTGGCAGGCATTAGCGATGTCGCCTTTCCAACATGTGGATGCTTTCCTTTCCTCCTTGGCAACACTGATCCCTCTTGAGGGACACGTGGCAGCTCCCCCTGGCTGCTGGGCATCAGTGTTAGGTGATGGGAAAGTGTGTACCAGGACAAAAAGCCAGAGGTACTCTGGACCTCTCAGCCTCCTGACTCCATCCCATCCATCTGGCGATCTGCCTTTGTGGTTTCTCTCAGCGTGGCAAGAGATTTGGTGAGGCACGTTGGGAAAGGTGGGGGGATATGCAATGGCTCCTTTAAAGCAGAGCGAAGCCCTGGGGTGGGAGGTGGCCATGGCCAGAGCAAGTGTTGGGATCAGTGGTTTCATGTGCTGCTTTCTAATAATTATTCTTTGCTGTTGTCTAGATGAAGATCTCTTTCAATGAGACAAGTTTGCAGACTATGTTTGAGTACCCATCAGAGAGCTCGCTGGCAGAGGAAGAGGAGGAGGAAGAGGAAGGACATGCTTCTGAAACAGAGGAGGACAAGTCTTGCACCTTTTACATTCCACGCCCAAATAGCACTTTGCATCCCAATACACCTAACTCAGGTGAGCGAGGCACGGTGTTGGCACTGTGGGGTTATTGGTGGTGTCTGACGCAGTCTCTGTTTCCTACAGCCCTTTATGGGGCTCCACACTGGTGGAAATGCTAATGAAAGTGACTTCTGCCAGCTGACGGCAGAACTGGGGCTTAGTGGGGACAGGGCTTGAACCAGAACAGGGAACCGCAGATGGGAAGCTTTCATGCTGTCCCTGACAGGATCCTGATTCCGCTTCTTTTCAGGGCAGTGAGAAATATTCATGTCAGCTTTGTCCTTCCAACAGATTTATCCAGCTACACCCCAAAGCACTCCGTGAAGTTCAGCGAGTGGCAGGAGCAGAAGTATGAGGAGATGCCTGCCCCAGAGGGACACCTCCCAAAGGAAGCTGATTCCCATGGGAGCCAAGTCATGGTGAGACTTTAAATAAGCAGGTCTTGGCTGTGTCCCGCTGTGCTGTTGTCCCAGTGCTCAGGTTGGTCTGGACGGGGGATGGGATGGGATGTGCCTTCCGCTGAACACCTGCGTGTGTGTTCACTGCCCAGGAAGGTGTGCCACTGCTCACAAAGGGATCAACACAAGGTCCCACTGCCACTAGCAGCGCTGCCTCTCCGTGTGTGTGTAAAGGAGACGTAAGGCAGCTGGCACACTCTGTACCCCAGGGCAGGTTTGGAGGGGGGAATTAAACGTGCTCGTTAGCCCTGGGCAGGGTGCCAACACAGCCTTCACTGTCCAAAGGTGCGAGTACTCATTTGCTTGGGATTTGATGACACCTCCATGTCAACTCTGCTTCCTCCACAGCTCACCCCAGCAGAGAAGGGCGGACTCTCCGATTTCAGCAGCGAGCCCGCTCTGTATTTTTGATCGCTTCATCTTCTAGTCTGCAGCAGCGGCTGCTGGACAGAATGCGTCAGTGCATCTCCCGAACGCCCCCGCAAGCACCGCGGAACTGAGCTTCTGGGTCCCTCCCTCACCACGGTTTTCGTTGGATCCTGATGCCAAGGGTGGACTAGATGCTATCGGGCATCTTCGGAGAATATTTGCACTGGATTCTGGGACCTAACTACTATTTTTAAGGCGTATGATTTATTCTACCTGTGGCCTTGCATATTCCTTGTTCAAGATCAGCTGCCGATTAGACAAAGCATCTTAAGAACAGATCTGTAATCCCGGGATGTAGATTCTCTCAGTGCTTATCCAAGTCCACACATCCAGGCGCTCTATGGGGTCTGGACGGCTTTTGTAACGCTTCTCCCACCAGAGGCCCCAGTGAAGGAACAGTTCTGGAGTTGGAGCACTGGGAGTATCTGGGCAGTTAGCTGGATTCACAGAAGTGGTCGTGATTTGACTGCTAGATTGGGTGGCAGTTTGGAAAACCATTGAAGGTTCATGGTTTGTTCTCGGCATGTTTCTGGGTCTAGTATCACCGAACCATCATGGAATTAATGTGCCAGTTACGTTCTTGTGAAGGAAGCTGAACGCACTGTGAGGCATGGGAAGTGGAATAAATGCCTTTAGCTTTAGGTGTCATTTTTGCACTGATCTGTAAAGAGTGCCCAGATTGGCTTGAGCCTCTTAAAGATTCCCAAACATTGGCCATAGCTTTGATCTGTCCATACCCAACTCTGGCGTCCAGTCTGTAGTGACTGCTGATTGTGCTTCAGTTTGCCAGTTCCTCTTGTTGCTTTGTTCCAGCATCCAACAGGGCCAGGCCCAAGATTTATGTCTTGGTTGGTTCCTTCTAGCCATGCTTGCCCTGCTCCTCTAATGCAAAGCATGGGAGGGTGATTTCACTCCTTTCTTCTGCAGAACTTGAACAAGGAATATGTTTTTTTTTCTAGGATTTTTATAGTTCTATTGTAATTGTTTAATGCAGCCAATATGCAAAGGAATCTGCTAGACTCTTCCATTTAAGTTTTCTACTACTGTAAACTCAGGGTCAAAATTGCACTCTGGAAAAGATGGAACACTGCTGCTAATGTGATTTGTACTTCTGGGATTAAAAGAGATGCGGTTGGAATAGATACGGCCTCTTTGGGCTTTATGAAAGGAATGGTACCCCAGTGTGTGGCTCTATCCAAAGGAACGGGCTGGTATCTTTGATTAAATTTGATAGGTTTATTGGTTTGTCTGTTATATATAGATGATGAATGTCTACTCAAGGTGACACTAGTCTATGAACTGAAAATGCCCTGCATACCTTGCACTTGTTTTGGTGTATATTGTAGCAGCAGGAGGAAGGCTGTTCTGCTGAAAAGTATGGTCAGAACTAAATGTTAGGGCGTACCTACTTCTAGCTGTTCTCTTCTTCTGCCCTGGGTGCCTAAATATTTCTGGAAAGGTAATGCAAAAAAATTAATGACTTACTCAGCAGCTTGTTAGATGTTGTCTGGAGGGGCCACAGAGGAACACTTTATACTTCCTTGTGCTTCTAAGGCTTGTCCTTCTCAAGCTCACTTGAGATCTGCTCCCTGCGTGACTTCCCAGGAGCAGTACGTGGTGGCCAGTGCATCTGCCTGTGATGTGACACAAGTACCGTGGGAACAGCAGTGAGTCCCATGTGCTAAGGCTTCTCCCGTTAATGGAATACTTCAGGAGGAGATGCTGAGACTGGGGTAGAATGAGGAAGAATGCAGGACCGCTAGTGACTGCTAGATTTAAGGGATGAGTAAGTTATCAGATACGGGGAGCTAAACACTGAGCAGTGCCCACATCCAATAGCTGCGCACACAGGGACTACGTTTGAAGAAAAGGTTATACAGAGCTTTTTTCTAGCAGAAAGTGTCCCAGTGAGCATCTTGCACTGTGGAAAAGCTCAGGCCAGTTAAAGGCAGCCCTGTCTCTAGATTTGCAATTTAACAGTAAAGCAAAAGCTGCTTGCAATTAAAGTTAGGGACAAGCGTCTGAACTAGTCCTGACTTCGTTCTGCTATGGATCAATGAGGAACGCTAAAGCCAACAATATCCCGCAGCTTGTTCCACTGACTTCAGCCAACTGAAACGCTGCTCCGGTACTCTGTGTGCTGTTCTCAGCAAATTAGCTCTGTGCCTACAACTGCTGTGGTTGGGACAGGCTCAGTGGAGGTGTGGGAGTGCAGAGTCTGCTCCTCACCAGGAGCACGCGGTGCCCTCGTGTGCTGCTGACTTCTCTACTCCTCCTTCCAGTGTGCCTGCTCTACCTTGTCGCTGCGATTTACACCTCGCTGAGTGCTGCCTTCGCACTTCCCGGCTTTGTACTCTAATCCCTGTCTGCTCCAGGTGAACTCTTCGCTCACTCTTGGCAGAGCAAGGTGAATGCTGTTTTGAGGGCAGAAGCATTAGCTGATCAGTCGCCTCCTGGGATATGCTTCAGTATCACTGTGCTCAAAATAAAGGGTATTTTTTTGTAGATGCCTACTCTGATCTCTAGCATTTGAGGATTACCCTGATCTCTAGCGTTTGAGGATTAACTTTAGTAGATCTCTAACTAATACCAAAGTGCATCTGAGGAAAATTTACTTCTGCAAAACAAAGACTTTTATTAAATGTAGCATCCTTGTACCAGAACAGCAGCTGTCCCAGACCAACAGGCCTTTCCAGGTTGAAGAACAAGTTTAGGAATGCTTTTGTCCATGTGCTTGTTTTTCTTTTTCTTTTGAAGTGCTTTGCGGCTCACTGGCTTTACCAGCATTCCCAATTTCTTCCTTCAGGACGTCTAGTAATGTCTGAGAACTCTCCAGAATCTGGCAAAGAAAGAAATAAAAATAGCTTATTTTTACATAAACTAACTGTTTCTCTTATGAGTTCCCTTCGAATTCAGCTGATGTACGTTGCAGCAAGAGGGATTCTCCAGCCCTTACAATATCTAATTTGCGGTGACGTATCGTCCTATCTCACTGCGGGAATATCTGTGGAGGAACTTCTCTGGTTCGTGCTCACATTCTGAATACAGAACACCTGAAGCAATTTATCTGTCTTGGAGCAGGAGGCAGAGAACTTCCCAAAGCAGGCTCTGGGGTGAACCTTTGGTTGCTTTTTTTTTGTTTGTTTTTTTTAAAGGGAGATGTTGATACTTGGACTTTTTAGATCAGTATTAAATTGTGCTCAGCTGATCCAGTTTCAACTGTCTTCCACTGTTAAACTGCACGCTTTAGGTTTCTTGCTTCAAGACTTAACTCCACAATGACTTAAAGTCAGATTAAATCTTTTCTTTTATTCATCTCCTCCTGTTTTTAACTTATATTGTACACAATCTAACATTCCCACTTACTGTGCTCTAGGAAGCAAGGCAGGTTTAGGAGATCTTGCTGCCTGTCCATCTCACCATTTTAAAGTTTTGACACGGTGGACAATTGTAACAAAATGTGATAGTAGTGTTGTAGTCCCAAAGATCATTTACGTTCCTATGAACTTGCGGAACTCACTAAGTGGTCAGAGAAGAGAGGAAGGTAAGTGCCCCACAGGACGAGACACTGGTAGAACGTGTTGGTGGGATCTTGCCACCGCATCTGTGGAAGGAGATGGTGCCCTGCTGGGGCTGGGAGGAGGCAACGACTGCGATTACAGACAGGAGATGTACATCCGCAGGGAAGGAACTCTGTTACTGGTTTCTGTTGGCAGGACACCTGCATTTCCTCTCCTAACCACCTCTGCTTTTTACCGACTGTGAGTGTCTCTCAATTTCAATAAACATGAATTCATTTGTAGGCTGGGGGGTTGTGACTTGTACCTCAGGGAAGGTTTACTTTTGAAAGGCGTTGTTTGTTTGAGTAGCTTTACAACGCAATTTTTAAGCTGTTAAATGTTTATGTGAGTTGTCCCCCCTTTGCCCCAAACCCTCAGGCCTCGGAGTAGGCTGAGAAAACAGCTCCAGCCTCATCTGAAAAATAATTGTCCTGGGAACGTACTAATGATAAAGATCCCTTCCAACCTGAAGTGTTCTGGGATTCTATGGTGGCAGATGAAGAGGATCTGACACAGAGTAGTTGACTGCATTCAAAAAACAAGTGGGAAAAGGAGAATTTCGGCAGCAGCTGACAGGGGAAGGGATGCTTCTGAACCACACAGCTCCTTGTCACCAACAGGAGGAAGATCAGCGCTTATCTGAAAGCGGGCTGGGAAGAGTCTTCTATTTTTTTACAAAGCTGATGGGTGTGTAATTCGGAAGGAGTTGGGCTGTTATCCTGCAGGCAGGACGGAGCAGCCCCTGCCCGGCAGCTCCCGGGCGCGGGGACAGGGCAGCGAGGGCAGCGCCGGTACCCAACAGCGGTAACGGCCCCGCACCGTTCGTTTGCCAACTGTGAGTAACAGCCCGGGCACCCTGTACTGCCGCAACGGTTCTACTCTTTTAATGATATTCTTCCATTAAAGATGGAAGAAGTTACATTAAAAGCTGGGAAAAAAAGGGTGTAGTGTGCCAACAGCTCTGTCATCACCGGTCGTTGTTACCTGCAGGAGTTTGTGGTCTTCTGGGTCGACGGCTTGGCTCCGCTTTCCCCTCCAAAAGATGGTTTGGGAGAATATCTTGTTGTTGTTGTTGTTTGGTTTTTTTTAGGGGTCCGTTTCGGACCGTTTGGCTGTATTTTGACACGGCGCTCTCCCCAGCCCAAACCCCACCGCCGCCGTTACCGGGGGCGGCCTGTGCCGGGCGCTCCGCGCCGCCTCACCTTGCCGTAGGCCTCCTCGGTCTCGGCGATGGTCCTGTCGAGCTCCCCGCGGGCGGCCAGGTGCCGGGCCAGGCTCTCGCTGGTGCGGGCCAGCCGCTGGGTCAGCGCCCAGAGCCGGTCCTGCAGCCGCCGCCGCTCCGCCTCCTCCTCCCGGATCCGCCCGCTCAGCTCCTCCCGCCGGGCGCGGAGCCCCGCCAGCCCTGCGCGGCACCGCCCGTCAGCCCCGCACCCGGCCCCGGCC